>PVLA01000915.1:16030-432143 GCA_004027455.1 Hydrochoerus hydrochaeris | reverse complement strand
GATGTTCATAAACCCAGCACTTGGGAGGCCAAGGCAGAAGAATCACCATAAGTTTGAGGCCAGTCTGGGCCACACAGTGGGTTCAAGACCAGCCTATACAACGTAATATGACCCTGCCTATAGATTAAAAAAACAGCAAAATGAAAGAAAGAAATGTGTCTTAGTTCATTTGGGCTGCTGCAACAAACTGCCACAAGCTTACTGGCTTATAAACCAGAGAAATTTGTTTATCAAGTTCTGGAGACTGGGAACTCCAAAGTCAAAGGTCAAAGGTCCTGCAGATTTCATGTCTGATGTAAGCCTGTTCCCTTGATGAGAGACAACCCTCTCTTTGCTGTCTTCTCACATGGCAGAAGGATAAATGAATGTGCTGGAGTTTGTCTACAGGGCCGTCAGCCCACCCTCACGACCTAATCAAAGTTCCCACTTCCAGGTGTCACCGTGTTGGGCATGAGGTTTTAAATATGTGATATTTGAGGGAATATAAACAGTCAATGTATCGCAGCAGGGATCATGGGAAACAGAAAAGCTAGGGCTGTGAGTTAGAAACACCGATCAGGAGAAGGGCCTGGACGCCACTCTTATTCTTAGAACTGAGTGCTCACATGCCAGTGACAGAACCCACCAGCTCGCACAGAACTCCTACTGCGAATCAAAGCCAAGACCCTGACTGTGTATCTGTGAAAGTAACCAAGTGTGGAGCATGCTCAGAGCACAGACTCGAGCCGTGTCATCTGGGCTCAAAGCGTGGCTTTGCTAATTATTTGCTGTTAATGAATATCTCTGTATCTCCACAGTGTGGGAACCGCTGGCCGCTAACTACTAACTCTGTGTGAATACTGAGGGAAAGCACAGAGCACTCTCTGGCCCTGTGTTACGGTGTCCCTCAGCCCTCACATGCCACAAAAAACATAGATGAGGCAAATCTCCAAAGGAGACTGGAGATCACAGGTCACAGTGGGATAGGAAAAGACACCTGCATTAATTTATTTCCTTACTGTTTTATTTATTTAGTTTAGTCTTATTAAACAATCACTCATCTCTATAACTTCCCTTCACACCATGGATACGGGAAAGCCACCCTTCGACCTGTGCCATCTAGCAGCCATGCAGATGTTAGAAGAATGGGCCAACTTACTGCTGGGAGAATGTAAAGTTCTAAGTGTGAAATTTTGCATGTTTCAGGGTTAGGAGACATTTTCAGTGAAAATAAATGTTAATATCATTTCATCTGTGTGGAATGAGGCTTTGAGTCAGTCTTTATCTGATTGAAAGGAAATAAAAGTGAAGCAGTTCTCATGCATTCACGTGCCAGTTAATCTTAATTGTCAACTTGACTGGAGACTGCTGGAGAGGGGCTGGATCACAGGAGCAATACACCCATTAATAGAATAATCCACTGATGTTCATAGCCAAGCATGCTGCTAGGGTGTGGGGCTCCGATGGAGGAGACGGGTCACTTGGGAAGGCTTCTGGAGGGCATGTTCTCATTGGCAACTCTTCTCCTGAGCTCTCTTTCTCAGCCATCATGAAGTGAGGAGTTTTGTTTCACTGTGCACCTCTGCCATGATGTTCCTACCCTGCGGTCAGTGATCATTCCCTGTGGCATTTCCTCTTTAAGTTGGGGTTGTCAGGTATTTTGTTCCAGCAATGGAAAAACTGACCAATATAACCTCCAAAGTTAGATGGTTTCATTTACACCAAAGAAGCATAGAGTGATGCTAAGTTATCTTCTATCACATTATCTTTTATCCCAGTCTCCACTAAAATTATCCAGGTTGCTAGAAGGAAAAAAATAATCTATAACTAATAAGTAAAATAGTGATTGTGTTAACAGGCTGGAGGCAAATCGAAGTGGAGGACTAGAGAGTCAACCACGCGAGCTGAGCACAGAAGAGAAGGGCAGCAGTGGGCTGAGCAGATGGCGTCCCAAGGAAATGGAGGGACATCTGAGCCCAGGCAGGTGTTGTCATGGCCACCAGAGAAACCACAGAGAAGCTGAGAAGTTGTCACCTCATAGGAGTAGGAGCTGGAATGTTAGCACAATGGTCCTGATCATTTTAGAGGTGGGAACAAGCACACTGCCTCTGTGACACTGGGATTGGTTCAAAACTGGGGCAATGCATGAAATAACATTGCCTCTTTTCTAATGAAAAAGAACAAAAACAATAATACAGAATTTCAAAACAACACAAAAGATTAACAATGGTTAATATTTGTGTATTGTTATCTTCAAAGTAGTTGCTCAGATTACAACATATAGGCATAAAAATGACAAAATAATAAAAGCGTAAAACTTTTCGATGAACTAACAGAGACTGGTAGTATAATTATCTATTTTGTGTGTGTGTGTGTGTGTGTGTGTGTGTGTGTGTGTGCAAAATCTTTTCCCTTCTTTCTTTTCTAATTTCCCTCATCCCATTTGTCTTTTTCACTTTCATGATATCAATTATACATTTTGAATCCTATTTACTCTTCCAGTTTTTTACACTAGGAAAACAATGCAATATTTACACATGCAAGTCTGATTTATCTCACTTATGAATATGGTCTCAAGTTACATCCATCTACCAAGACCACATCACTTTTACTCATTCTGGGGTTGATGGGTATTGGGATTGTTTCCAAATTTTTACTGCTACAAATCATGCTGCTAAAAATGCAGAAGAACATACATCACTATAGTATGGTGTTTTCAGTCCTTCTGGGAAAATACCCAATAAGGGAATAGCTAGATTGAATGGGACCTCCAATCCTAGCTTTTTGATTTCCACAGTGGTTGCACCAGTCTACACTCCCACCAACAGTGAAGTGTTCCTTTTTCCCTCCAGCATTTGTTACTAGTTAATTTCTCGATAATAACCATTATTTCTGGAGTGAGATGGAATCTGTGTTTTTTTAATATGAATGTCTTGAAGGACCAGTGATGTTAAACACTTTTGCATATATTTATTTGCCATTTGTATTTCTTTATCCAAAAAAATGTGTATTCATTTCATTTGCCAATTTTTGGATTGAGTCTTTGAATTTGGAGGATCTGATTTTTTTCACTCTTTCAGTGTTCTAGATAGAAGTCCTTTGTCTGAAGGAAAGTTGGCTAAATTTTTTCCCTTTCTATAGGTTGTCTTTTCACTCTGTTGGTGATTTCTTTTGATGTTCAAAATTCTTTAAATGAGATGAGAATCCAGTTGTTGATTCTGGGAAGTACTTCCCATGCAGTTTGGGTTTTTTCATGAACTCTCTGCCTACCCCTATGTCTTCAAGATTTCTACCACCTTTTCTCCCAGTAGATTTAGTGTTTATGTTTTAATAGTTAGATCTTTGATCCATTTTGATTTTAGTTTAGTGCATGATGATTGACATAGGTCTAATTTTAGTCTTCAGTATGTGGAAAGTCAATTTACCCAGCACCATTTATTAAAGAGGCTATCTTTCTTCCAATGGACATGTTTGGACTCTTTATCAAAGATAATGACAGAAAAATAGCATAGCAGAGATAAGACAGAAAAGATTGATTATATTGCTGTTTTATCTTGACTGATTTTATTTGAATCTGGTGTACTTGAGAGTATCAAGTCTGAGAGTAGAGGCAACTACTCTGAAGATGACAAGATTCAATAGGATACCCATTCTGGTTTGATTATTAACTGCCTTTGAAGTCCTATAATGTCTCCAATGTTTAGTTTTTATTAATAATGTAATGCAATGCTAAGTTTAATTATACTATGTTTGACAATATAGGCAATTTTATTGAAAATAACAAGAGACATCATAGTAACTACCATAGATCACTAGTATTGTGGTTTTATATGTCCTTTTCATTTCGTGTTTCTATAGGAATTTGTATTGTTGACTTGTTTTGATTTGTTTCTCCCTCTAATACAGAAATGCTAGTTATACATGTAGAGACTAATACATGTGTAGAACTTATAAGTAGTTTACGAGAATGGATTATAGCTATTGTAAAGAAAAAAAAGAGAGGAAAAGAAAATACTCTAAAGGATATAACTGCATGTATGTTTAACTGTGTAGGATTGATAACCATATTACTAAGTTTTTGTTGGATAGATGAACAGAACTGGTTGCAGTCTCACTGTTTAAATGTCCATTTCGTAGGCTTTACTTTTGTAACTTGAACAACTATTTCCAAGAGGAAAATATGTAATTATCAACTAGTGATTTTTTACTGGTTACTATTTTTGGTTTTTTGTCTTGTTTTGTTTTGTTTTTGAAATTTTGCATTATTTCTACCCTCTTTCTGTTTCAATTTTTTTTCTTTAAATTAAAAAAAAAAGATAAGGTGGCTGATTCCTCAGATGTGAGCCAGGAAGAGACCCAATAGTGTCTCCTGTGAGCCTACTGGGGCATGGGCTTGGAATCAAACATCCCCAACACCTCCCCCCGCATTAGCAACTGGGGACAGAGGTCTGAGCATCTTTTGGGAGGATGACTATATGCAATATAGCAAATATGGGGGGGTCTCCTCTATCTTCTATTTGAAAGCAAATGTTGTTTTCAGTTTTGCTTCATTATGATTAATTGCTTTACTCTATTCAATATTCTCTTTCATTTGGTTTTATAATGTTCTGTCTTTGGTTTGATTTTTTCAATACCTAATTGACTAGACAACTATTGTGAAGATAATGAAATATACTATGGTACCTATTACTGTTATCCTGGTAACATGCTGTGAAGTTCTGTACCAAATTCAGTGCATTGTCTCAATTGGCTTTGTTCTGTCTTGTTCTGTTGTATTTCTACTACCTTAAAAAAAAAGATAAGGTGGCTAAGTGTCTTTGTAGTTGTGTGTGTATCATCTATTCTATTCCACTGATCCTCAGTTCTGTTTTTTTTGTTTTTTTTTCTTTTCTTGCCAGTACCATGCCAATTTTATCACAGTAGCTTTGCAGTGTAATTTGAAGTCAAGGATTGTGATGCCTCCTTTGTTGCCCAGGATGGCCTTTTTTATTCTAGTTCTCTTCATTTCCAAATGCATTTTAGGAATGTTTTCTCTTCATCTGTGGGGTATGCTAATGGAATTTTAATTGGGATTGCATTAAATCTGTGTAATAGTTTGGGGAGTATTGCCTTTTTCACTGTGTTGTTTCTTCTTACCTATGAGCAAGAGATATTTTTCAATTTTGTGATAGACATTTAAATCTCCTTTTTCAGATTATTGTAATTTTCAATATATAGATCTTTTACATCCTTTGTTCAATTCCAAAGTATTTCACTTTTTTAGATGTCATTGCAAAGGATGGTTTTCCCTTTTTCTCTCTTAGTGAGCTTGTTATTTGTGTACAGGAATGCTATTAACTTTTGGGTGTTCACTTTGTATTCCATTACATTGCTGAATTTTTTTATTAACTCTAGTAGTCTTTTGGTGCAGTTTTTGGGGTCTTCTGTGTAGAGTATTGTGTCATCTACAAATAATGATAATTTCACTTTTTCCTTTCCAATCCTTATTCCTTTTATTTCTCTGTCATGTCTGATTAACCTGTATAACATTTCCATAACTGTATTGAATAGAAGTGGTAATAGTGGATATCTTAGTCTTTTTTCTGATTTTAGAGTGAAAT
The DNA here is from genome assembly GCA_004027455.1 of Hydrochoerus hydrochaeris. Taxonomy (NCBI): domain Eukaryota; kingdom Metazoa; phylum Chordata; class Mammalia; order Rodentia; family Hydrochaeridae; genus Hydrochoerus; species Hydrochoerus hydrochaeris. The sequence continues at coordinate 426,564 of PVLA01000915.1, read as the reverse complement.
TTTTCACCTTTTGTCCATTTAGCGTGATGTTAGCTGTTGGTTTATTATAGATGGCTTTTACCAGATTGAGATAGAGACCATCTACTCTGATTTTTCTGTAAGATTTTATTGTGAATGAGTGCTGTTGGACTCTGTCAAAAGCTTTTTCTGCATGTGTTAGATGATCACATGATTTTTGTCTTTGGCTTTGGAGTCATAATTTTCATCCAGGGCATAAACAATATCAAGACGACATGTAACTACACAAAACTTTCAAGTATCGGAAAAAATAACAGATGGTCCTTTGAGCCCATAAGTTTGAATGAAAGCAAGTTTTTCCAGTTGATCTGGCAGTAGAGATGATGAAAGGAGGACTGTGCAGAGGTAGCTTAGCCACATGTAAACATGCCATGAAACTCACCTAGAGCCAAAAGAGACAGACCTAGAAAATAATTCTGGATCGTACAAAATAAGTGCTTAGTTCTTCTCTACTTCTCTAATAGTGAGTTTCCTTCTGCACTGTCGCCTACCCAACATTTGTTGTATCCTCTTTATTATAACAAAATCACAAATACATTATTTTCCATTTGAGCAATCCTGGGGTCTCTGTCTTGGTAGGAAGTTTGGGATTCCCCCGACTTAAATCCTCATTTTGTAGATAAATACACTTCGGCCCCCTTATGTCACACAGAGAGGTCCTAGATAACAGGGCAAAAGAGGTTGAAGTATAAGCCAAAACTTTGCCACAGTAAAAATATTGAAAAACGAGCTACCAAAGTACACTGGGTTAGAGACCTGGTGCTTCTTCATGATTATTGTGCCACTTACAAACCTTTACAGAATTGAGGGGTTTTGAGAAGAAACTATTACTCTCTAAGTTTCACTTTCTCATCTGTGAAATCAGAATAATCATCTTCACATTGTAGATTTGTGAAAATGTAATAATATATAATACTAGAAAACAGCAAATGGCGAGGCTCAGTCTTAGGAAAATGCCAGCACGTCTGAGGGATAGCAAGGAAGAGATCGCACCGGAGGAGAAAAATGTAAGTGTGGTAGGAATTGTGGCCATCATGCAAATCACATTATTTAGGGCCTTTGTCTCATGATAAAAATAGGACTTCACTTTTCTTTTGACATGGGATATTCCCGCAGAGAAGTTTAAGCAGAGGAGTAATATAATTTGTGTATTATATGGTACCCATCTTGCTGCTGTAGGAAGAACGGGCTAAAGGAGGGAGCAAGGAAACTAGAAAGGAGAACACTGGTACAATTCTAGCAAAAGACGAACATGCCTTGGACCAGAGCAGAGCACTGGAGATGTTCAGAAGTATTTGGAGTCTGGATATATTTCGAAGATTGAGTGGAAAATATTTGCTCATAGAATAGATGTAAGGCCTGAAGCAGAAATAAGAGTTAATGAGTTTTCCAAGCACTTTGGTTTGCTCAGCTGAAAGGAAAATCAGAATGGGCAGAAGGAAATGATTAATTCAGTTTTTGAGACAATCATTTTTTCATTGTGAATTAAAATGTTGGTAAACCATTATATATAGGAGTCTGGAATTCACGAGATAGTACCTACTTAGAAGCATGAAGTGTCGTAGTTACTAAGAAAGAGATGGTATTTAAAGTACTGATCCTTAGAATTGCCTTTGCTATTCTAGGTCTCTTCTGGTTCCAGATGAATTTTAGGAGTGATTTCTCTAGATCCATGAGGTATGCTAGTGGTATTTTGATTGGGATTGCATTAAATCTGTATAAAAATTTTGGAAGAATGGCCGTTTTCACTGTTTGTTCTTTCTATCCATGAACAAGGGATGTCTTTCCATTTTCTGAGGTCCTCTTCAATTTCTTTTTTCAGAGTATTACAATTTTTCCCTGAATAGATATTTTGCTTCTTTTGTTAAATTAATTCCTACGTATTTCATTTTCTTGGATGCTATTGTAAAGGGTGTGGCTTCTTTTATTTCTCTCTCAGTGGTTTTGTTATTAGTGTATAGGAATGCTATTGACTTTATACCCAGCTACACTACTGAATTTACTTATTATGCCTAGGAGTCTTTCATGGAGTTTTGGGGATCTTCTATGTAGAGTATCATGTCATCTGCAAATAATGATAATTTAACTTCCTCTTTTCCTATCCTTACTCCTTTTATTTCTCTCTCTTGTCTAATTGCTCTGGCTGGTATTTGGAACACTATATTGAATAGGAGTGGGGATAATGGACATCCTTGTCCTGTTCCTGATTTTAGAGTAAATGCTTTCAGTTTTTGGCCATTTAATACGATGCTGGCTGTTGGGTTGTCATAGATGGATTTTATCATATTGAGGGTAAAGACCATCTATTCCAATTATCTGTAAGGTTTTTATCATGAATAAGTGTTGAACCTTATCAAAAGCTTTTTCTGCATCTATAGAAATGATCACGTGGTTCTTATTTTTGGCTCTATATATATGATGGATTATATTTATTGATTTGTGTATGTTGAACCATCCCTGCATTCCTGGGATGAATCCCACTTGGTCATGGTGTATAATCTTCTTGATGATTTGCTACATTCTGTTTGCCAAGATTTTATTGACAATTTTTGCCTCTATGTTCATTAGGGAGATTGGCCTGTAGTTCTCTTTTCAAGTTGGGTCTTTCTCAGGTTTTGGTATTAGAGTAATGTTTGCTTCCAGGAATGAATTAGGGAGAATTGTTTCCCTTTCAGTTTCATTGAAGAGTTTGAGGAGTGTCAGCATTAAATCTTTTTTGAATTTCTTGTAGAATTCCACAGTGAATCCATCTGGGCCTGGGCTCTTCTTTGTTTGTAAGGTTTTAATTACATTTGTAATTTCATTAATTGAAATTGGGTTATTCAGCAGTTTTACATCTTCTTGACCCAGCTTTGGTAATTCATATGTTTCTAAGAATGTGTCTATTTCTTCTGTGTTAAAAAGCCTATGGGAGTATAGGTTTTCAAAATAGGTATTAATTATCTTCTGTATTTCCACAGAGTCTGTAGTGTTTTCACCCTTTTCATTCCTTATTGCATGAATTTGAGTTTTTTCTTTCCTTTTTAAAATAAAGTTGGCTAGAGGCCCATCAATTTTATTTATTCTTTCAAAGAACCAACTCTTTGATTCATTGGATTATTTTCTTAGTCTCTGTTGCTTTGATTTCTGCTCTGGCCTTTATAATTTCCTCCCTTCTTTTGGCTTTGGGTTTGACTTGCTCTTCTTTTTCTAGATGTTTGAGGTGTAGCATCAGGTTGTTTATTTGTGTTCATTCTGTTTTCCTGATGTGGGAATTCACCGCAATAAATTTTTCTCTGAGGACCACTTTCATTGCGTCCCACGGGTTCCAGTAAGATGTATTTGTCCTTTAGTTTGCCTGTAAATATTGTTTAATTTCTTCTTTAATATCCTCTAGGGCCCACTGATTTCTCAGAAGTGTATTATTCAATTTCCATGTGTTTGTGAGGTTTTTGCAGTTTCTTTTGCCATTAATTTCTAGTTTAATGGCACTATGATCCAATAACATGCATAGGATAATTTCAATTCTTTTGTATTTACTTAAGCATGTTCCTTGGGCTAGTATATGGTCTATTTTAGAGAACCATCCATGTGCTGCATTACAATCTCTGACTTGAAGTTATACTACAAAGCTAATGTAATAAAATCAGCATAGTACTGGAATAAAAATAGACCTGAAGATCAATGGAACAGATTAGAAGATACAACTACAACTACAAACACACTCAGCCACTTTATCTTTGATAAAGGGGCCAAACATGTCCACTGGAAGAAAGATAGTCTCTTCAGAAACTGAAAAAACTGGCTATCCATATGCCGAAAACTAAAACTAGACCTATGCTTATCACCATGTATTAAACTAAAGTTTAAATGGATCAAAGACCTAAATATTAAAACAGAAACACTAAATTTGTTGAAAGATAAAGTAGGTAGAAATCTTGAAGGTAGAGAATTCATGAACAAGAATCAAACTGCACACAAAATACTTCACAGAATCAACAAATGGGATTGTGTCCTATTAAAGTTTTTGCATGTTGAAAGAAATCTCCTGCATAGTGAGAAGAAAACCCACAAATTGGGAAAAAAAATCTTAGTCAATGGTCCGTTAGACAAAGGATTTCTGTCTAGAACATATAAAGAATCTTAAAAAATCAGATCCCCATAATTCAAAGACCCATTTCAAAAATGGGCATCTGAGATGAATACACACTTCTCAGATGAAGAAATACAAATGGCAAATAAACACATGAAAAAATGTTCAACATCATTGGTCATTAGAGAAATGCAAATTAAAACAGCACTGAGGTTCCACCTCACTCCAGCAAAATGGCTAGGATCAAGAAAACTACCAACAACAAATGCTGGAGAGGCTGCAGTGAAAAAGGAACTCTTCTGCACTGTTGGTGGGAGCGTAGACTGGTGCAACCATTATGGAGGTCAGTCTGGAGATTCCTTAAAAAGCTGGGATTGGGGGCTGGGGATTTAGCTCAGCGGCATTAGCACCTGCCTTGCAAGCATGCAGTTGTGAGTTCGATCCCTGGTACCGATTAAAAAAAAAAAAAGCTGGGCTTGGAAGTCCCATTTGACCCACCTATTCCACTTCTGGGCATATTCCCAGAAGAACTGAAAACATCATACCACAGTGACATATATGCACCCATGTTTATAGCAGCACAATTTGTAATAGCCAGATCTTGGAAACAACCTAAATGCCCATCAACTGAGGAATGGATAAAAAAGATGTGATATTTTTATACAATGGACTACTGCTTTGCTATAAAGAATGACCACATTGAGATATTTATAAGTAAATGGATGCAGCTTGAGACCATACTCATAAGTGAAATAAATTACACTCACATGTATAAATACCATAGAGTCTCCCTAGTATAAGAAATGATAAAAGTACATAAGATACAATAAACACAATAAAAGGACAAAAACCTACTTAAAGGGGAAAAAATAATATCTCAGGGTAAATGAGGAAAAAGAAAAAAGAAGGGAAAAGAAAAAATATCTTAAATTATATAAACACACAGGATAGCTAAGATGATTATGCTAAAAATTCTATATGTTCTTGGAATAAAATATTTAACATTCATAGGATTGGAACAACTGTGCATATTATTGTAGGGTGATCTGAGGAACTCTTGAAGATCATTATGTAATATAGTAACACAAGTTACATCATACCACCTTGTTTTGAAGGCCTATAGTGTCAGTATTCTGGGCTCTTTGCTATTGCTGTTTATATGTCTTTTTCATTTTGTTTTTTTCTAGGAAGTTGTTTTGTTTTGTTTTGTTTTGTTTTCCCATCTAATACAGAAAGAACAGGTATACATGCATGTAGAGACTCATGCATGCATAGAACTTCTAAACAGTTTATGAGAATTGATTATATAATGCACAATGAAATGAACAGCTACTTTGAAGAAAAAGAGACACTAAGGTACCCAGTGCTGATTCCATACTCATGATATGAAATCTAGCAATACTGTTATTCTTTGTTCAGAGTGATTTTAGTCTGTTTTGTTTTGTTTAATTTCAACATATGTAAAGGTATGGACAGCTATTTTGAAGAGAATGAGAAACATTATGGCAGCCATTGTTGATTTCCCTATTGTCTGGTCTTGAAGACCTATAAAGCCTTCATCATCCTATTCTGATTAGTTTTATACTATTTTGTTTTGTATGAATTCATTGTATGTGATGATATGGACAACTATTGGAAGAAAACAAGAGACAATGTGATAGACAGTGAAGATCTCCGGTTGTCTTGTTTTGAAATCTGTGTCTTTTACATTGTCTTCTTATGACCTGTTTTGTTCTGTTTTGTTCTGCTTAATTTTCCCCTCTTTAAAAAAAAATAAAGTACTGATCCTACATGAGACAATCCAAAAAGTGAGTTTGGAGGTGATGTGAGGTGTGAAAAGACTAAGCAGTGGGCCACATTGGTCATGTGCAGTCCAGAGACCTGAGAAAGCATAAACAAGGCTAAATAAGATCAAGCAGCAGAGTGGGTAGACCAGTAAGACAAGGTTATATCTGAGGAAAGTCTCTTTAAGGAGAGACTATTCAGCTACAACAAATGTTACTATTCTGTCTAGTTAGATGAGGACTAAAAACCAACCATTTCTCTCAGCAAAACATAGTTCACTGGAAAACTATAAAAGTAAAGTGAGGGAGACAGAGGTTTAATTGGTGTGAATTCATCAAACAAAGTGGGACAAAATTGACTATGCTGCACACATTTGGAAACATTACAGAACTTCCAAAATTCAGACAGGTTTCTATTGGCACATGAATAGAAAGACAGGCCAATGTAACAGAACAGAATTTCCAGAAATAGATCCAAATATATACATGAGAATTCACTATATCATAAAGGTAACATTTCAAGAATAAATGGTGTTGAAATAAACTAGTACCATCTGGAAAAAGATAAAGTTAGATCCAACTTTATCCTTTTAAGATTTCCAATGAACTTCTTGATGAACAAGAAAAGTTCTAAGAGATGACATGGGTGCAATACCTATATAAACTCCCTTAAATCATTTCGATGACTTAAACTCCAGAAGCCATATGAAAGAAGAATTAATGAAAATCAAAAATTTAGTAAACTGGTATTTCTGAAGACAAAGGATAAGCAACAAAAGATATATATATATATATATATATATATATATATATATATATTACATACTACAGAGAAGTATTTCTGTAATATTATACATTGAAACAATGACAATCAAACAAAAAATGGCAAGAGATACAGGGTTCACAGAAAAAGAAATTAACTATCCTTAAATGTAAGACAAAATACATTTGTTTGTGCAAAGGAAAATATAAATTAAAGCTACCCGAGGTACCACTCATTATCACCTGCCAGGTGGGCCGTAGAGAATTTTAACAAACGCTCACTGCTAGTGAGTCAGGAGGGCAGAAATCTTTGCCATGTTCGCTGGTAAGAGGGCAGCATGTTACAGAGACCACGGAGGAGAATTTCAGAAATAGTTGCCGAAATTATAAATGTGTTGTATTCATTTCCTTGGGCTGCTATAACTAAGTGCCACAAACATGATCATTTCAAACAAGAGAAATGTGCTGTTTCACAGTTTTAGAAACCAAAGTCCAAAATCGAGGTGCTGGCAGGACTGGGAAGAATCTTCGCTCGCCCATTGCTAGCTCCTGGGGCCATTCCTTCCTTGATTTGTAGACATATGGCTCTGCTCCCAGCCTCCGGATTCTGACCACATTCTTCCCTGTGTGTCTTCTTCTTTGTGTGTCTCTATTGCAATTTTCCTCTTCTTATGAGGACAATGGTCATTGGATTATGGTCCACTTTACTCTAGTGTCACTTCATCCTAACTTGATTACACCTAGAAAAAGCCTGTTTCCAAATAAGATCACATTCATATGTTCTAAAAATTAGGATTTGAGCATCTTTCTAGGTGAATAATACAACTTACAACATACATTTTCTCTCTTACCATTACCTCATTAGGTGGAATTTCTCTTTATAATTTCTCTATGAACTTATGTGTGTGGAAAGTTGTTGTGGCATTTTTAACAGTAACTGAATGAAAATAATTCAAGCGATTACAATTAAGAGCTGGCTAAACAAATCATGGACTATGCTGTAAAATCTGTATAGCTAAAGACATGCTTTAAGGAAACTCTATGTACTAACACATTATGACTGTTAGTATCTATTATTATGTGGAAAAAGTGAAGTGAAAAACTTTTCATTTAATGATGTTTTTAGGTAAAAAAAAAGATTTAAAATAAGAAAGCATGATTATTTTGGTTAAACCTACATAAAAAACCATTGGAAAGATACATAAGAAATGTTCTAAAATGGGTTTACCTGTTGGGGGAGGGTGGAGCCAGGAAGATGGGACAAAAACGAAGTGAAACTTCTCATGGAACACTTTATTTTGATTTTTGAACTCTGCGAAGATGTTACTTATTCAAACTATGCTGTTAAAATCTCCATGGAAACAATTAGACAATGAGAGGAGAGGATTGAAGGCAGTCAAGGCACACACCCTTTCTGCAAGTTTGGTGTGGCTGTTTTTCCATCAGAAAGCATTAATGGAAGTTTTCCAAACCAAATGCAGGACTCATAATCTTTCTTAAAATGATCATCACAGGTGTCGAGCAGTTGCCTTTCAATCAAGCCATATCCAAGGAATGCCACCAAGTTCTAATGTCACAATTGCCATCTTGATGACAGAGGTTATCACTAACCAACGCTTGGACACTGATTCAAAGAAGTTAAAATGCGGAAAGCTGTGAGTCTCAGAATGGGTTAATTATGGTAGCCTAATTGCGCAGCTACATCAAGGTCCAATTTACATTTTTGTATCATGCATTTAAGGTGGAACCAGATGGCTTGATTATATGTTTCTCTCCACTCCTATACAGCTGCCTGGCCAGAGTAGTCATACAGTTGTTAACCTGGCAGCAGCTTTACCAGAAGACAAAGGCTGAAAGGAGAGATAGGAAAAGAAGCTGAGAAAAATGTGGGTAGGGGTTACTCTGGTGGTGGGATTGAAGCTGGATGAGAAGTGATTCTTTATATGTTCCAGATGTAAGTGCTTTGTCTGAGGGGTTGCTGGCTAAAATTCTTTCCCATTCTGTGTGTTTTCATTTCACTCTCTTAGTGATTTCTTTTAAAGTGCAAAACCTGTTTAATGAAATGAGATCACAGTTGTTGATTCTTTGAAGTACTTTCCATGCAGTTTGCGATTTGTTCATGAATCTTTTGCCTACCCCTATGTCTTCAAGATTTCTACCTATCTTTTCGCCCAGTAGATTTAGTGTTTCTATCTTAATATTTAGATCTTTGATCCATTTTCACTTTAGCATGGATATAGACGTGAGTCTAGTTTCAGTCTTCATCATATGAAAAGCCAATTTTTTCAGCACCATTTATTAAAGAGGCTATTTTTCTTCCAGTAAGCATGTTTATCCCCTTTGTCAAAGATAAGTTGGCTGAATGTCTTTGTAGTTGTATCTGTATCTTCTAATCTGTTCCATTGGTCCTCAGGTCTGTTTTTTGTTATTGTTGTTTTTTTTTATTAGTTTGCTTGCCAGTACCATGCTGATTTTATCACAGTAGCCTTGTAGTAACATCAGGTCCCCCAAATTCAAACACCTAATCCCAAACTGGGCATCTCAGATGAATATGCACTTCTTAGAGGAAGAAATACAAATGGCAAATAAATACATGATGAAATATTCAACATCACTAGTCACTTTAGAAATGTGAATTAATACAGCAAAAACATTTCATCTCACTCCAGAAACAATGGCTGCCATGAAGAAATCACCAATAACAAATGTTGGCAGGGCTGTGGAGAAAAAGGAACACTTCTCCACTGCTGGTGGGCATACAGACTGGTAAAACCACTGTGGAAATCAGAATGGAGATTCTTCAAAAAACTAATATTGGAAATCTCATTCAATCCAACTATTCTTCTTCTCGGTATTTTCCTAAAAATTGAAAATGTCATGCTACAGTGATATATATGCACCCACATTTATAGCAGCACAATTTGTAATAGCTAAATCTTGGAAACAACCCAAAAGCCCATTGACTGTAGAATGGCTAAAAAAAAGTCGTATTTTTATACATTGGAATATTACTTAGCTATGAAGAAGGATAATCTTGAGACTTTTATAGGTAAATGGAGGCAACTTGAAACCACACTCATAAGTGAAATAAATCAAACTCATATTTGTAAATATCATATTGTCTCCCCAGTGTGAAAAATAAAAAAAACTGAAAGAGTAATAAGATCCAAAATGTACAATATATATTGTGATAATGAAAGGGAAAGAAAGTGCTTAAAAATAAAATAAACTAGGGTAGGGGAAAGGAGAAAAGGAAGAAGGGAAAGATTATATGTATATAGTTATTCATATGTGTATGTATGTATGTATGTATGCAAGATAGATAACTATACTACTAATCTCTGTTGGTTCATCCAAAAAAACAGTTTGTGCTTTCATTATTTGATTTTTTGATCATTTTTTTCATGCCTAAATCTCGTAACCTGAACAACTACTTCTAAGATAATATGCAATATATTAATCAGTGTTAATTTCCTACTATTTTTTGAAATTCTGTTCCATTTCTATCTTTTTTTTCTGTTTTGCTTTTTTTAAATAAAAAATATAAAAAAGAAGAGAAATGAGGGCATATGACACGTCAATAACAGATTCTTCTTTGTGTATGGTATAGTTACATTTCTCTTTTTTTGCAACATGGGGTGGTATAATTACACTTCTTGAATGTATTTGTTTGTTCATTTTCCAAATATTTATTACTTCTGTTGTGCCACTCACCATTATAAGCCCTGAGAATGTGATACTGAGGAAAAAAGAAAATTTACTTTTTGTCAGTGAATTACATTCCAGTAAGGAAGGAATCAATCTTTTATAAATAACAAACAAGCATAAACAACAAACAAGAACAATAACATCATGACTGAACTATGCTGCAAATTAAAGTAGATGATGTGAGAAACATAAGGCAGGCAGCTAATGCATGTAGGGTAGAAGAAGAGCCTCCGTGTTATGATGGAATCTGAATGACAAGAATAACCTAGCCATGAAAACAGCAGGCAGCCTCAAGTGTGCAGGGCAGAGGGGAAGGCCATGTGTAAAGATCCTAACAGGGAAGGTGACTTAGTTAGAGCACAAAAGGGGAGTTGGTGGAGCGGGATCATGTTCGCTGAGGTATAAAGCGGTAGAGAAGGGAGATGAGGTTGGAGAGGCAAGTGGGCACCAGGCCAGGGAGGACTGCACAAGCCTAAAGAACGTGCCTGAACTTTGTTCTCCTACCATCTGATTTGTGTTCATACACCTCAGCCTGTAAGCTGTGGAGGAGATAGAGAACAGGAAAAAAAAATCTCAATTAGGAAGTTATTGCAATAATTCTCATGAGAAATTATACTGTTGTTGGTCACAGCGATTGGAAAAAGGACAAATTTAAAGTAAGTGTTCAATATTTTATGTTTGCATAGTGGTCCATGCTTTAGTCTTATTAAAAAAAAAAGATACAAAATTTGACTATTACCCTGTATTATATCTACTTTCCACGAATAAAACTTTAGTTATGAGTCCCAGAAGGACTGTTAGGCATAGTCATTTATAACAAGTGATCTATGAAAAGCCTACTGAACAGCCAGTAGGAAATTCACTTACTTGCCTAGAACAAAAAACAAAAAAACAAAGAAAGAAAAAAGGAAGGGAGGCGAAGAGGAAGAAAGAGAGGGAAGATCCCCTTGCGTAGAACTTTTAGAGAGGTAGGGAGCATGTATCTCAGTTTTCATGTGGTAATTGGATACCTGTATTTTTAACATTCAGCATATGTTTTGAGGAAGAATATTTGAACAGATAGTATTTTTATTTCTCTGGGAAATAATTAGGCTTGCACTTACCCTAGTTTTCTCAGCCCGTGTGTGGTGATAAGCAAGCCCATCTCTGCTGCAATCTGTAAACAAGATAAGTGTTATGCTCATAAAAATTGCAGCTCTGACTTTGAGATCTTGGGGTTTTTCTATCCACATTAACCTTTATGACGAGAGACAGCATTTGATATTGCCTAAGATGTTGGTGTTGGTTACTTTTCTCTTCTTGCTGAGACAAAATACTTGACATCCAAAATGAAGGAAAGAAAGGTTTTAGCTTACAGCTTTTGGAGGTATCAGTCCATACTCAGCTGGCTCCGAGGCAAGGTGGCGTGACTAAGGGGTAACCCGTTCATGGCGGCCACAAGCAACAAGAGCAAACAGGGTAGAAAGGGGAAAGCACACCTCCTTCCTTCTCTTCCATTGTATGCTGTCTACTGCCACTGGGCGGGTGCATCACTCACACCACCAATCCCAGTGCTAGACCACGAACCAATCACAAGTGGGAGTCTCAGCTGCCTCCAAGACTACATGAGACTTTGGGGAGACATCCAAACACAAACTACCCACCAACCAACAATTAATGATATAAATAATAGTTGTGTCTTGATCTGGAATGATACTGTGCATAATCTTTTTTAAAATTATTTATTTATTTATTAATTTTTGTCTTTTTGAGACAGGGTCTTGCTATGCAGTTCAGGCTGGCCTTGAGCTTACTTTGTAGCCCAGGCTGGTCTCAAACTCTCAACGATCCTCCTGTCTCAGCCTCCCGAATGCTGGAATTACAGCCACCACGCCCAGCTGCATCAGCTTTTATAATAATGGACTGAAATTTTTTAAAAAAAGCTTAAACAGAAAACCGCAAGAATACTCAAAGGAAGAAAGCAGGAGTGCTGTGGAGTTCAGTGGAAGTGATGTGGACTGGAGAATATGACTTTAAACTTTTCACTGTGAAACAGCCGCTTGTGAACGCTGGCTCTAAAATCCAGCTGCATCATTTTGAGGAGCATTCCGGGAGATGAACTAGAGATATTTGAACCCAGGGACCAATCTTTACATAATTTAAATGTGCTGTGGACAGCCATACTTCTGCAGTTGCTGTTCATAACTTCAGTTTGAGTCATTAGAATTAACTCTAACCTCAGTGGGGTGTGGTCAGTGTACAGATTATTTTATTTTATATGTCTTTAAAACGGTTTGGAAAATTCCTCTATGTAGGCCTCAGTTCTTTATTTATGAGTTACAGAAAAAACAATACAGCCTTTTAAAAAGCACCAAATTGGAGAAATAATGCCCTTGAACTGGGATGTTTTTTCTTCAGAGATAGGATTTTAAAGACAGCCCCAAATATAAACTGTGTGGAAGGTTACCATTGACATTTTCTGCAGTGGATATATTTTGATGACATAAATTGAAGTTACAAGTTAATCATTAAGGAAAATTGCAATGCTGGTGAATTGATTAAAGTCTCCATGCATGAAATTTGTTTCAGAAACTTAAAGCCTATCAGAGTGCCCTCTGGAAGAGCGGCCAGAGTTGTGATATTTACCTAATGGTTAATCATGTGCCCCTCTGTGAAATATAGCATTCATTTACTTTATAGTTGCTGATACGAAGAAGCAAAAACACGAGCTGAGAAATGTTTTTGAAACTTGCTGTGTGATGAGATGAAAGCCGCCAGGATTGAAGGGTATTCTAGAACCAAATTAAAATGGCACTAGTGGAGTCAAATCTAGGCTGGAAAATTGAAGGTGAAAATTCTTCCTGTACAATGTGAGAAACTGCAGCAGGAAAGCTAGAAAGAGGCTGTTCCAGCATTGCGTCAGTGAGCACTGATGTGTTCAGAGAACATAAAGGCCACTGTTAACTGTTTCACTATGACAAAGATCCCTTGTTGAGCAAACCTAACCTCACTTTTCTCCTAGACCCATCTGTAACTGGAATTTAGTGAGAACCCTCATCCTCAATAGCTGAGACATCTGATCACTTTTAGTAGCTATTTAATTTTTAGGAATTATACAAATTTGTTGTTAAACATAGTCATTTTAAAAATTTATACATAAATTTACTACCAAATAAATTATATTTAAACCAAATTTTCAAAATTTATCTTGCTATCTGATGTACTACATTTACTGATGTTGAAATCAGTCAGCTGTGGTGGTGAAGATACCTATCTCATGAAGATCACCGAACACTATAATCAGGGTTTGACTTCACAGAAGTCACAGATACTACAATCGGGGTTGGATTTATCATGCTGTAGATTGTCCGGACTTTCTCAGTGATGAAGAAAATAGTTATAATGCACATTTAACCTATGCATGCCCTTCCAAAGTTCTCACATCATTAGCAACACAATAAGTTGAGGAAATATTTATCCAGTATTCAAAAACATTGATTCAACAAAATATTTTCTATCATTGTCAAAAAATTCTAATAATATTTTCATTGTTTTATTTTCATCTTTATCCTTAATCCAAAGGGAACTTTCAGTCAATATTCATGTTGTAAACGTCTTTGTTCATCAATTACAATCATAGGTGGTCTATACGTAACAGAATTCAACAAAAACATTCTATGACTAAAATCAATTGACTTTATAAACTTTACCATGAAAGGTATTGTCTTATGTTACCATATTTGCAAATTGTGTGCTACACAATCTTAATTTCAGTAAGATCCATAAAGGGCTGATAGGTGTGTGTGTGTGTGTGTGTGTGTGTGTGCATGTATTACAGAAGAACTGTTGTTGACACTTAACAGAAACTTACTAATGATTAGGTAGATATTAACCAAAGTTAAAACTTCCAAAGACACAGAAAATAAAACTTCACCATATTTCCATATGTGAAATGTGCAAGTGTAGATGTAAATCTGGGTCAAAGGAAACCTAAAATTGTAAAAATTAACAATGTTGGTCAAAGTAGATAAAATTGACCAATTTTCTATATTTACGGAAAATACTACAGTGATGGTGAACCTATTAGAGACTGAGTGCCCAAATTGCAACCCAAACCCCACTTATTTTTGCAAAATGCCAACGATGCAATTAAACCTGAATATTAAGATTTTAGTTCCTTCAAAAAGCAGCTGTTACCTGACGTTCTCCTCCTAGGGCATGTTGGTCTGTGTGCAGACACAGAAGCCTCCACGTGCCTGCTAAGGCCCACGAGACATAGATTCATCACACTTCAGCCATTGTTTGATATTTTATCTCCACAGAAAATAGTAACTCAATATTTATTAGATAATTAATTATGGCTCAGATGCTATGCCTGACAAGTTACCTGGAACATCCATTTAATGATTACAATGACCAAACGAGCCATTGTCGTCATCCTCCTTTTTCAAATGAAAAGTGAAGGACTGGAACAATGCATAAGGGCATGGGATACTACACGGAAGTCTCCATTGCCCAAGCTCTAGGCTTTTCTTAGTTCCTGAAGGAATTTGTAAACCAGAAAATGAAAGCATTTATTGTTTATACTTAAAAAAAAATGAAAACCAGGCTTCTTCATCCAGAATTTTAATCTACCTTTCTAGCCCCATCCCCTAGTCCTGATTTTTCAATAAGCTAATCTTCTATCCACCTAATCTTTTACATATGTGTCTTAATTTTTTTACTCTTTAATAACTTGCCCTCGCAAAGGCCAGTTCCAATCCTTTAGTCTTCAATTTAAATGCAATCTCCTCTCTGAAGTTCTTGATTTTCCCAGGGGAAAGCTAAACCACTACTCACTCCAACAGCTATATTTGCAAACTTACTGCTCTTCCCAGCCCTTTTGCCAGTGTATGCTTGTGATACACACTACATGCATTCATTGTGCAGGCATCAGCGTGCATGCAAATTGCATCTCCATCCTTTTTTTACCTCCCTCTTGTTTCTCCCACCTCCAGATCCCCCTTCTCATGCTTCTGTAGAACCAAGTTTTTTAATTCATCAATTCCTTGTACTGATTTAGTCTTGATTTCATTAATTTCTACTCTAATCTTTATAATTTCTTTCCTTCTATTATTTTCAGACTTGCATTGTTTTCCACCCCAGGATCTTGAAATGCATTGTTAGATTATTTGAGAGCATCCTGTTTTCATGTGTGCACTCAAAGCTAGAAATTTCCATTAGAACCACCCTCATTTTGTCCCAAAGGAATCTGTATGATGGGCTTCTACTGCCATTTGATTTTGGAGATTTTATTTCTTCCCTGATTTCTTCTATAATCCATTGATTATTCAGTAATACATTTTTAAAACTCCTTGTGTTTTGTATAGTTCCTGTAGCTTATTTTTAGTTGATTTCTAGCTTTGTTCCACTGTACACCAAGGATTATTTTTGCTTCATTTGTATTTATTTCAGCATTCTTCATGAATTCGGATATGATCTATTTTGGAAAAACTTCCAAGTGCTGATGAGAAAAATGTACCTTCTATTGTTTGATAAAACAGTTTGCAGATATTTGTTAAGTCCATCTGTCTGATCCTGTGGTTTAACTCTGATTTTTTTTAAGTTGGCCTGTCTAATTATGAGGTGGGATATTGAAGTCCTCCACAGTGATCATATTTGTGTCTACTTGTCCCTTTCAATTCATATTTATTTGCTTTATAAATAAATATAAAATGTCAGTTGGGTGCACAGACATTTCATGCATGAATATTTACTATTGTCATTTCTTCCTATTGGATTTTTTCTTTTATTAGTATGTAGGGGCCATCTTTGTCTCTTTGGATCACTTTTAGCTTGAAGAGCTACTGTTGCTACTTGTAGCACTTAACCACATCCCACACTGAATTAAGCCTTTTCCAAGGTCAGGAGGAGCTAACTCTACTCAGTGGTCCTAGCACCTCCAATGCCATTGGCACATCAAGGACTTCCTGAAATGTTGCACAGAAAAAATAATAACTTAATTTTTCCCAGTGTGATCACCATACATTTTACTCTGGAATGCAATTATTTTCCCAACTACCGGTTAACAGCACAAATAAATTGCAATTTAGCAAATATTGGAACAGACTGTCTTTTCTGCTAGTGGGCAGAGGTTTGCACATAGATATATGGACACAGAGCTAGATTTTATTGCATCATTAAGTAAGACTTACAACTTGGTTTGCATGTGGAAATGGAGAAAATATTAGTTGAATGAACAAGTTTCATACTTGAATTAAAGAATTCAAATGACCACAGACCAAAGGTAAGCTCTGACTAACCTTCCGTATAGCTTGCTCTAGAAGTACTCACGTAGACACCAGCTCACATCTCCAAATGAGGCCGAAGAGCAACTGACAAAGGGTGTCACAAAGCATGTCACCAATTCTTCCTTAGTTTACTGCTCAAGTGTGAGAAAATACAGCAAAAATTTAGGAACTATTCATATGACCTATTGTTCACCCCAAGGTCTCCCCAACTGCACAGCCAGAAAGCTAAAACACTTGTGGAGTCTTTTTCCTTTCACTTTAATTCAAAGCTGCTGGGAGAAATGATCAGCAGAAAAGGCTGAGAAACCTCAGACTCAGTGAACCTGAGTCCTGCCTAGTCTAGGAAGATGATAAGAAGATGAATCTTCATTACCTGATGTGCTCTGAAAAATGATCAGATTTGTTACCACCCACAAGCCAATCACAGAGGTATACTCCTCCCCTTCCCACCCACTCCACAGTTCCTGTCTAACATAAGTCCTGTGCCGTGACTTATGGTTCACAAAGAGGAGGACAGCTGGAGGAGCTGTACGCATGAGCCAAAGGGAACATAGCAACAAGGGAAGAAAATACTGGGATTGAGTGAATAGGGAAAAATTTTGGAACCACTATTAAATAATTCACACAATTGCCCAAAGGAAAACAGACATTGAATGGAAATGGAGAAAACAAATAGACCAGGGTACATAACAGAAGGAGACAACAGAATGTAAAGAAGGAGATAAAAGAACTCACCCAAGGGAGAAAAGAAAGAAGACATCCCTAGTGTTGGAAAGAATATGAATAACTGGATATTGAACAGAGAAGAAACAGCTCATAATTTCCTGGGACCCTACAAAAAAGCCTTCAGCAATGATTCCTTATGATCTGAAGGGTCCATAATGCCTTTGGAAATATTTCCCTGGCCCAATTCAGGCTTTTTTGAGGAGTTAAGTCATGTGCTTATAAGACAAACAGGAACTTTCATAGGCAGGCACCTTCCACAGGCAGGATAGAAAGAATGGAGTTTAGACTTCTTTCATTCTAGACTTGAGATACCATACTTTCTGAAGTTAATAATAAGTTATGAAAATATGAAGTCAATAAAAATCTTAACAGTTTAAATCAGTCCAAGTTGGATCATCATGATTTATGTGATGGAAGTTGTTCCTCTGACCATAAACCATTCATCTAAAGCTCTTTTATTTTCCTAGACTAAAGAGTACGAGACAATGAGAATGCCAATGTAAAGGGACAGGAGAGAGTCTACTCTGAAAAATTGAGCCTTGACTGTTCTGAAGATGGGAATTTAGAGAATTAATTTATTATTTATCAGATATTTATTGAGTATCTGCTATGTACCCCCTCTATCTCTTTCACAGTGAGTGAAGCAAAACTCCAGACTAGAGACTGTAATCTTCATGTTAGAGAGACCCTAATTGTGGGGTGATGAGCTTAGAATTTTTTCCAGACACACTATTCTAGAGAAAAGTGTCTCAAATTTTTTCAGTTATTACTATACAAGGAAGCTTTTTAGAAATTATTTTTTGAGTCATACTACACAATGAAGATATAATATCACATATCTACTGTGTATCTGTTTATTCAAGGTGGTCTTTTTAAATGGTGCAATCATTTTCATATCTATGTTTCTCCTCACCTTCTAGGAATCATTATTTATTCCTCTGGAGGAACACTGTATCTCTGTTGAAGTGTATCCCACATTCTCAGGATTCAGTGAAAGAAGAGATTCTTATAGACAACTTAATTGGTATCAAAACATGTTCACCGAGCACAAAAACTGTGCTAGAACTGTGCTATAATCTAGCCACTATGCGCACAAGCAAGTAATACATTGTCTTTATTTACCATTCACCTCAACCACAAGCAGTAAAATGGAATTTAGGACAAGACATATCATTCCATAGTGGAGGATTATCATCCTCAATGGATGGAAGCCAAGGAAAGCAGTCAAGAGATGGCCTGTGTGCTGGTCCATCTTAATGGTCAACTTAACTGGATGGAGAGACTTTTGGAGAGGCGATTAGATCATGAAAGTGCTATACTCACAAGTGGATTAATTCACTGAGGTTCATACCACATGCTAGGAATTCCTCCACTGGGGCACTGACAGGAAGTGGGACCCAGTCGGAGGAGGCGGGTTCCGGGAGGCATGCCTTGGAGAGTATGTCTCTCCCAGGTGCTTTCCCTGTGCTCTGCACCCTGCCCCATGAACTTCACAGCTTTGCACCACCCAGCTGTTCCAGTAAGATGTTTCTGCCTTGAATCCAGACAACTGTGGACTAAACACTCTGAAGTTGCGAGACAAAGGAAACTTTCTCCTTTTTCAAGTTGTAAGTGTCAGGTATTTTGTCCCAGCAATAGAAAATCTCATTAATACAGCATTAAGTTGATTCATGAGGTCCAGAAAAAAATAGCCAGAAAAAAGCGATGGTTCTCGAAGAAGGCATTCCTCAGGAGTAGTTAGTGTCACCTTGAAACTTGTTAAAAGTGCACATTGTACAGCCTCATCCCAGACCTAGAGAACTGGGAACTGTAGAAGCAGAGATCAGCAGTCCTTCAGGTGATTCTGAAACAGAGTCTGACAGTGTATTTGACTGCGCAGAGCCTCAGCTTACTTATATGTGACATAATGCTAATGGCTTTCTTGTAAATTACATGTGACCAAAGGTTGGTACTTATGTCAGTCTAGAGATTCTTGCAGAGTTACAAATGGCACAGTCACAACATTAAATTTAAAAAAGCCCATTAAAGGCATGATGTGGATAGGGTTAACCAAGCCCACTGCTGGGGATAATGTCAATCCTCTGCACTGCCTGACACAAACCAAACAGAATATTCCCTACATGTGCTATGCCACCTGCTTCCTAGTATAAACATCTGTCCTTCTCACTGGAATTTGAGTTCCTCATACACAGAGACCTCATCATTCAAATCCATTTGTCTATATCTAATACATAGTATGTTCCTAATTCATGTTGGAATAAAGAATTATATACATTTCCAAAAAGATCTCTGAATTGTCTTGACATGACAGAAAAGAGAGGAAAGAGCTGACAATGAGGGAGCAGCTCCTCCTGCCATGAATCAGCCCACAGGATTTGTTACCAGCCCAGAGAAATTTGTGCCAGTTCCTTCCTTAGATTCCTGCCTCTTTTAAAACAAAGGCATAATGCATGAAGCTGAAGACGGAGTCTCGGCAGCACCTCTTTTCTGGGGATTGCTATTTCCAGCTTCCTTCTGCTGGGCCCACAGCGCCAGAGCAGCGCATGCATGTTGCATTAGAAACAAGGTTTGTTCTCGGTTTAATGGGTTTGAAAACCATAGTTGTTCAGACAGGGCAGTGAAATCATGGGATGGTAAATTGTTACCTATGACTTACGGAGTAAATTGCTACTCGTTTTACTTATAAGTACATTCAGGCCAAAAGATTTCTTAGTTGGTCCAAAGCAATAGCATACTTGAGGGTCTAACTGTAATTCAGTAGCGAGTATGTCTTGCCTGCTCTATTTAGACAGAATGCTTTAGTGAATCTCTCTCATCTCTTTACATAACACCGAAAGACTGGACATAGGTAGGTTGTGGTCAACTAAGGAGATTATATATAGTCTACTGATTCTGCCTTGTGGGAAAATTCTTTCCAAAGCTAGTTTTACCCATTCAAGTCCTCATTAAATCTTTCCTCTTCCTTTCTACACATTCTTTTCTACCCCCCAAATTTTTTTCCTAATCCAATTCTCAAGGCATTTTTATTCAATGAGCACTGAGCGGCATATGTCACTATGTGGCTGTCCCACTGCTATCGCTGATGTCTAGATACTGTCCCATAGACACATGCTGTCGTAAGTGGGACTTTTCAGAAGACACTAGATCTAGGGTTTGTGCTGCTTGGATCAAGGATGTGACACTGGAATTAATTCACGGTGCCATACTGGGATTAAGAGTGCTGTGATTAAGAGAGGGAACGCTCCCCGCCCTTGCCTTATGACTACCACAAACTGCTTCTCCTCCGTGATGCCCCTCTGCCGCGTCCTCTGCCTTAGAGTCAGCTGATCATGGGTCGAAACCTCTGTAAACTGTGAGCTGAAGTAAACTTCGCCTCCTCTAACTTTGGGTGTTAGGTATTTTGCCTCAGTAAGAAAATTAACTGTCTTGGTTACTTTTTTCTCATTGCTGAGACAAAATACCTGACACCTAAAATTAAGGAAGGAAAGGGTTATTTAGTTTGTGGAGGTTCTGGGCCATAATCAGCTGGCTCCTAAGCAGGGAGCATAGCACAAGGACCACAGTTCAAGTCAGTAGAAGACAGCACGAACAACAAGAACAAAAGGGGCTGGGGCAAACCTCTTTTCCCCCTTGTACTGTAAGCGGGCTACCTCCTCCCAGGGTGGCTGTAGCACTGGTACCATCTCCCTGTTCTCCTCTTGCCCAAGGATGTTTACAAAGTGCTGAGTCACTTGGTTAAACTTCTAGAGTGCTCAAGTTGACACAGTGAATCAACCATTAGAGTAAATAAAGCACCTACCTGCTATTTGTTTTGGTTCTCCTGATCTCCTTAGGCTGCTTAATTTCTCCCTGATATTATTAGAGTACTGGCCAAGGACTTGAGTATTATCTCCCAAGATCCACTCCTTAATAGAAGTCATCCTGAGCGCCACAGTCCCACGTGGACGTTGGGTTTGCTAACTTATTTCCTGCTGTCCTTTCCCTCCAAGCCCGCCTTCTCTGGACTTTAATTCTGAGCCCTGCCAGTCCAGATGCTATGTCCAGGCTCTAGCCTAAGCCCACGGGTTATCAATATAACAATACTGCCAATTTAAACAGCTGTCTTTCTCTCTCTCGTTGTCTAAACCTCTCGGTAGAACTGGAAAAACTTTATCTCCGAAAACTCTTGTCCTTCCCATCACACACTTGTGTTTTTCTCCTTACATAACTGCTCTTTGCCAGGTCTTCCCTGACTTCATATCTAGAAGTTTGTTATTCTTCCCTTTTTCCATATGCAATTCCGGAGCTTGGATTTAGGGTTTTACATAGGAATAGTTTGTCCCTGAAGATCTGGGTAGGGATTTATGAAGGGTAGCTATGAATGCCACTAAGACTGAGTAATTAAGAAACTGTGTGTAAAGAATTTCAAGAAAATCACTCACATAGGCCTTGAAATCACTCCAAAGCATGCCAGGAGGAGGGGAGGAAAAGCAGCTAAGAGCCAGATCTCTGATTAGTTGAAGAGGTTAGAGGTGAGTTTGGGGTACGTATGAGAGATCCTAATACAGTATGGGGTGAGAAGGCCCTTGGGACCTGAGAAGGGCACGGGCTCACTTCTCAGCTTCTGATAATTCTGGTCACTGCTCACCTTTCTTGTCTGGATTACTTGGTGATTTACTTAACACAATTTTATATGACACATGATTTTATTCACCTTTCAGTAAATATCTCAGCATTTATGGCTTTGAACTGTTCTCTGTGGATGGCCGTACTGTAAGCTCTGGACCCCACGAGGGAAGAAACTAAGTCCTACAAAACGTGATCAAGTCAAAATGAGTTTAAATTAAAACATTTATTACAAGTACAAGGCACATTGCCATGTATCCCCCTCAAAACACTCCTCCTAGCTTTGAAAACACTTACCCCATTGTTCTTGCCACTTTCTGAAGTAATTTTGGAAGTCGTCTTCCATGAATGCCTTTACAATGCATGATTAAAAATATAGTGAATGCAGCTACCAAGTACCATCCAGTGCAGTGGCAGGTTTGTAAAACATGCCAGTGTGTCCTCACCCACCTTATTCACTGGATCTGTGATGTATGGACTTCTGGCTCTTCCTATGGTCAAGATGACCATGAAAGGCAAACATTTTAAATTGCTTAAGGGTGTGAATGCAGCCACAACAGGGCAACTAAAGGCACTCATGAAGGAAAGAGGACTCCCAGATTGCTTCAGAAAATGATGAGAACAATGGGGACAAGTGTGTTCAAATCAGAGACTATTCTGAGAAATTGATAATAATGAATCTTTTACCATAATAAATGTTTTAAAAGTTTACATATTCACTGAGCTTTTCAATCCCACCTTGTATACTTTCTTAGCAATGCTCACCCGCTCAAGCTCACACAACGAATCATACGCACTGAGCACAGATCTGACAAGAGGATTCCAACAAGTACTGACGCACTCACGGAACCAGTATTATCTTTTCTCTCCGGCTGGTGCAAGATTTTAGCTGAAGAGGTTTGCTCCACCTTCTTCTCCATCCGTGGTAGTCAGCTCCCTTGGACAGGCTGAATGTAGCCAGGAATTCAAGGTGCTGTAGCAGGCCTGAGAGCCGTTGCTTCTTCTTCCCCTTTTCCTGTGCATCTGACCCGGAGAATCCTGGTTCTCCTGCATTATGTGTGTGCGTGGAGAGAAAAATGCCATCTCTGTGCTCAGGAGACCAGATCCCTGCCATTCCTCTCAGGAGAAGAATCTAGAGAAAGGAGAAGAACATCATTCCAGAGGACCCAGGCCCACCAATCTGGATCGGGATTTCAGTTAAGTTTCACAAAGCAGATCAATCCAAGAGACACTAGAAATAGCCTTGGTATTCTTCTCCTTTTGCTTCCTCCATTTACTTAAAAACTCATTGAATTTTGAAATATCCGCCAGACTTAGTATTCGTAAAGGAGACAACAAAGATGGGTAAAGGATGAGATCTGGCTTTAGGGAGTTGATAACTGTGTGTAACTGAACTTCGCAACCTGAGACTGAGAAGCAAGTAAAAGTGTTGGTGAACACTCAGGAATTCATTGCACAAGACACAGGCACCTATGCCAGTGCAGAGGGCACTAAAATTTCCCAGAAGATGTGATCCTAGGCTGAGTGTCGAGTAAACAGTAGCCAGTAGGGTTCAAGGCTCTAGGGAGAGCTTATACCAAGTCACGGGGCAAAAGAACATGGGACATTCTGAGAACTGCCTGAGAGTGGCATATTTTCTCACTGCCCCACTTACATCTGAATATTCTGGGCTTGAACATTTGAAATTCAGCTCCATTGTGTCAATTTAAGAATTTATAAGATGGCTTTAGGCATGATTTTAGTGAGTGGATTAAGGATCAGTGCTGAAAAAAAGCTCACTGGGGGGAAAAAGCACTTAAGAAAAGGAATGTAATTTTTGAAAATTCTACAACTCATCAGGATTCCTACAGGAAACAAGGAAAGAATTCAGCCAGCCCAGTTAGAAAATATGGGAAATTTAATTATACTTACCTTAGTCAGAGTTCTCTCCAGGGAAGCAGAAAAACAGGAGAGAGATACACAGGCAGAGATTTATTATGAGAATCAACTCACATAATTATGGAGGCAAAGAAATCCCATAATATCCCATTCTCAAGCTGGAGAGCAGAAAAACACAGTGGTGTAATTCAGCTCAAGGCCAGATAGAACCAGAGACTTGGAAGCTAGAACTCTCCACCCCAGGCAAAAGCCTGGGAACCATGGGACCGCTGATTTAAATCCTGCAGTTCAAAGGCCCAAGACTCAAGACCTCTGGATATGTGAGAGCTGAAAGAGATAGATGACTCAGGTCAAGGAAAAGGACAGAGAATTTTCTCTTTTCCCATGTTTTTTGTTTTACCGAGGCCTGCAATTGATTAGATGATGTCTACCCATGTTGCCTGGAGATTTTTCTCATTCAGACTACTGATTCCAATGCTAATCTCTTCCAAAACATCCTGTGATGGTTGGTAATGTTTTACCAACCAGGTAAAAACCCTTTAACCAAGTAAAGTTGACTTATGAAACTTAACCATCAAAATACTCTTATTCTGGTGATTCATTCAGCAAGCCAAAACCACTACAGCAGTGTCTACTAGACAGGCAAAGACATTCTCAATTAACAGATATGTGCTGCAGGACTCCTTTGCCCTGGTATAATTCTAAGCACTGTAGATACAAAAACAAGAAAGCTACATTGTGAACCTTCTGAGGAGACTGACATACCTTTTCAACTCACAAGCGTGTCAACCAAGGATCACTGTGGACAGTGACCTAAAAGTGTAGACTTAGAATTATTAATTGGGTGTGAAGATTTAGACAACTATTTAGAAGAAAACAAGAGACATTATGGTAGCCAGTGTTGATCTCCTGTTGTCTTGCTTTGAAATCTGTGTCACTTACATTGTTTTCTTCTGATCTGCTTTGTTCTGTTTTGTTATGGTTTGTCTTACCCTCTTTAAAATAAAAAAGGAAAAAAAAGAATTATTAATCACTACTGATACGAGTCTGCTCAAAACGAGGTACCTATCCTGACAGTCTGATCCCTGAGGCTTCATAATTACAGAGCGTAAATTCAAGCTCACCTGTGAACTGTGCATCTATGTGCCAATATATTGCAATGTTTATCACTGGGAAATGGGGAAGCAAGCTTTGTAAGTCTAAGTGACATGAAGAAATCTTTTCAGCCCCACTCCTCATCCAGGAGTTTTCTGTGCCTTTTGAATTTATGATTGCATTTCTATTAGTTCCCAACAGTATTCACTAGATTAGAGCTGCATCCGAAATTGGATTTTTTTTTTTTTACTTTTGCCCCTGAATAGTGTAACAACAAAAAATAACTCAATAAATCTAGCAAATTAGCAATAAGATCTCAAACTTTGGGGCATATGTGCAACTAAAACTGTTGAAGAAGAAATGTAAAACTATTGGCAGCTGAACCAACCAGATTACATATTACTATTCACAAACAGGAAAAATGAAAGACAATCCTTTCACCTAAATTGAACTAAGTTCACAAGAGAAAAAAGTCTCAGGGGCAGAGAATTTCATTGTTTTATTTCCTTTTTAGACCCATAATCTTCTGTAGAACATTTTGAAAAGTCATTTCTTAATTTTTTTTCTAACTCTAAAGTTGGGAAGTTGGTCAGATGTAGTTTTGGGGCCATTTCTTCTTACTGACTCATTAGTTGCAGTATTGGGCCAAAGTTGAACAAATCACCTTATCTTGATTTATGATCCCTTGATTTTAATGCAAGGATGTTAATTCCAGGTTCATGAGCAGTTCTTAAAAAAAAAAAAAAAAAAAAGCTCTAACTCCTGAAAGGCTTTATGCGCACAGACTGCCAAGATGGACTTAACTGGAAGGAGAACTGAAGAGAAAGAGGCCATCAGACAACTTCTTTAGCAGCTTTAGCTAAATTATGAGTAATCAGACTCCCTGTGTTTATCTATCATCTTTCCCTAAAATACTTCACTTCCTAGACAGTGGCTTATAGTATCTACTTACAGTGGCCTTTATAGACTTGAAAAATCCAAGCAAAGTGAAACAAATAAAATACTTCCCCACTACAACTCCCATATCAAAATGTGCAGCATCAGGTTCAGGAGTCAAGTGTGGATGCTTTTGTGTTTTTGTATGGACTCGCACCCATGTATTCAGCATTAACTGAGCAGACAACACATGCTTTAGAGTTCCAGGTGCCTTGCTGCATATTCCATGATAGAAGTCACAGGTCTTGCTCTGAAGAATACACAGGTAGATCTCTCCCCGCAGGGAAAATTTTACAGACACTCTGTCCCCACTCCAATATATGACCCTTCATCTCAGTTCCTTTTAATCCAAGCCTACGTTTCCATTACTGTTCTATTACAGTCCCACAACATCTGTGAAACATTTCCTGAGTGCATATACTCTTTCCCTGCTCATACTTTTTCCCTACATCTAGGTTAATTTCCATTTTGGCATTTAATGATTCCTATCCTATCTTATGACAAAAATTGTATTATTATCATTAGTAGTAGTTGTTGTAGTAGACATTTAACATTTTATCTGCATTTGTTTAATGTAGACATTTAACATTTTCTCTGCATTTCTTTAATTTCCCCAGGCTGCACAACCCTTGAAGGCAAAGATACTTTGGCTAATGCAGTTTGGTATCGTCCATAAAATTTTCTATACTAGGTATTAGCTGACCATTTCTTGAAAGAAGATCCAGGGGAAATAAGGAAGGGAGGAAGTTCTAAAGCCTCATCTACCAATCAAATCTTAATTTCTGTTAATAAGTCCCAAAAGGCTACATGCCTTATGAGAATTATGATGAATTCAGAGAAATAGAATGTGGCAATATTGAATTTGTTTTGTGAGTTAGAAAGGTGGGTTTAGTGAGTTACATCCTTAGTACCATAAAAAAAAATGAAAGAAAGGTGGGTTTAGTGGTCCCATATGATAACAAGCACCAGGGCTCAGGGAGATAACAAACATCCTCAACATATAATCCAGAAAATCTGGTGTTTAGCTCTTAGGTATTTCATTATTCTGATTACTGTTATTTTCCACCATTATTTTACAATCAATGTTTTTCTACCTCATCCACCACTCCTCCTTGGCACCTAAGATTTGCTAACTCTTAGCCATTTAATTCTACTATGAATGTTAACAGGAAAGAATTATGTGATTAAGACCTACCAAGAGTAAGTGCAGATAGGAGTTTGGCCCAGTATTTCAGCTCTGTTAGTGGGAGGGGATCTTGGAAGTGACAGATACAACTGCCCTTCCGAATAAACATTAGAAAAGAGTTTGGATCCCTTCCAAGTGGCATGTCCTGAGAAAGAAACAAGGTCCGCATAAATAAATTAGCAATTCAACTGTTACTTGGGTAATTTGACCAACATCTACAGCAAGCAAGATGAGTATACTGCTGATGAACTTCTAGCTCTAGGGTAGAATTTAGGCCTCAAAGAGTATTGTAAAACTGTAGCAGAAAATGTTCCCACCACCAGCAGCCAGAATACTTCAGTTTGTGATAAGTTGCCCAGAAAACAGTTACTGTTACAGTTCCTGTTACTTCTATTTCTTAGAAACAGCCAGTCACTCTGATGCATAGCTGGTCTCTATAATACATATTATAAGAACCAGTCAAAGACAGTGAAATGCTCTACCCCTATATTTACCCTTTGCAACTCAATAGAACAACCTCCCTGAGCCTTCTAGGCCTGACTTTTTTTTCTTGAGGTCAATGACCACCAACATAAATAAATAAACCTGCTACCAAATCCTGGGTGATGCTTTGATATTTCTGTTTGCCATAGCAAAACCACTTCCTCAATTCATCTTCAGACTCTGTAATTTAGCATGAAGATACCACAAGAAATAACAGTGTTCCTTTGGTTAAAAGAAACCAGCAAATTCTGCACCTTGTTGATCATGTGGGATAAAGAGGCTGTGTGCATGTGACAGGCAATGTGTGAAAAATAAAATCAAGTGGAAATTTATGTGAAGGATCCAAAAATGTATGGGACTCAAGATCAGTACTCATGAATTCAAAGGAACACATATGCCTTCTCATATCTCAAATTTTAGGAACATTGTTATCCTAACTTATTAATACTCAACCTGTAAGTATCACAAATTGAAGATTAACTGATTAAACATTTGTGAAGATTTTGTACTTCTGAATAATTGTAAGTAACAAGATATAGAATTCTAAGCAATAATCTGATGTCCAAAAAAGACTGAACCAACCATTTTGAAGAAAGAAAAAATTTTTCTTCTTAAAAGACGCAAGTCATTTCTGCTTCTGGGGTTTGCCTTTAGGGCAGAGAGTTTCTTTGCTCTAAGTGGGAGTGCTGTGCACCGTCTATTTGATTGCACAAATGTAAAGCACACCTGAACCATTTTTCTTGAGGGCAGCAACCACTTTTAAACAGGGGGAATTCTGCTGGGTCTGCATGCTAAAGAGAAGAGGTCTCCAGAGAATTTTAGCAGTTTCTGGAAAATGAGGATAACATAAGCTAATTCCTATCACATAGTGAACACCAAGGAACTCAGGAAGGGACTCTGAAACCTACCTTGGTTAGATGTCCATTAGGAATTGCACCTGTCTGCAATAGATGGCGAACCCGCTCCATGCTTCAGAAAAAAATAACTGAGAAAACAGCAACATCCCTGAGGAGGACAAAGCAGAAATATGGGCCATGTCCAGCACCACAGCAAGGATTTGCTAAAGAAAAATGTCCTCTAGTCTGGACACTGTGGTGCGGAAGGATCAAGTACACCTAAAGGAGCCCTGCTCAAGAATGCAAGAGGTCATAGGCAGAAACTCAAACGGCAGGGGAGAGCTGAGGACTGAGTGAAAAAGGAGAGAACAACTACAAGGGATCATCAGGCTTTGGAAAAGAGAAATCCAGTACTATGAGTCCAGACTGCCTGGATTTAAGTAGGATGGGAGCTCCCCAAAATAACTCGGATTTTGACATAACTGTCATTTTTTATACCTTGTTATATGTGTCATTAGGGTATGTTAGGGCTTGTATCCAGATGTCCTCCTAAAGACTTAAACCCTCATATGTGGGACTTTTCAGAGGTGGCTGGATCTAGAGTGTATGACTATGAATTAAGAAAGTGTGAATATGGATTAAGAGTGTGATAATTGGGTTACTACACTAATTGGTTTTGCAGTGTTCTGCATGTTGGTAATGGGAAGTCCCACCTGAGTGGGGGTGGTACCTATCAATAGGCTTATAGCCTGGATGGGATATAAGAGGAAAAGAAGGAAGGCAGGCTTGCTGGTTTCTGTGTATCACAACATGGACTATTTCTTACATATGGATCTCCCTATGCCATACCACTCTGCCTTGGTGTAACAGAAAATGCACCCCACCCAACAATATACTTCAGTTTCTTAGTTGATCAAGTAATTATTCCTGTTCCTGTTCCAGTTGCTTTTCTCTCATAGAAACAGTTGGTCACTGTGATGCATATTATAAGAATCAATCACCAGTTGACAAGATATTTGGCCTCCATACTTCTTGCTTGCTTATCTAATATAAGCCCTAGGCCACCAGAGATCAGGGCCTGATATTTTGGGAGTAATCCCGATCAGTGCCTGTTAACATAAGTAAATCTGCCTCTAAATCCTGGTTATCTTTTTGATGTTTCTGCTTGTTGTTGTTGAATCTGGTGTGTTGGCTGAACTCTTTGGACACCAGACATGGCTCTTATGCACACAGTAAGGACCTCTACAGGTCCCAGGAGAAATGTGCATCCTCCAGATTTCCAAAGTCCTCTCTGAGGTCTGGAGGAGGATTCTTGGCTCCTCACTAGAGTGGCTCACACTGAACCCCAAAAGAAAGAGGATACAATTTGTCTGCCTGCCTACCTGCCTGCTTCAGGTAAGACTCTCAGGGGCATCTCAGTTAGTCAATCTGTCAGTCCTGCTCAGTTTGAGCAGAAGAAGAACTTGATCAACTTTTGTTAGTTAAGACTACCCTCAAGAGAAGGGGAGTTGGAATGTTTAACCTCTGAGTGTTTACTGAATGAACACGTGAGGGAATGAAATGGACAGAATAAACAATAGGCTGCTCCATCTGTGAACCATGACTGGGAAGCAGTGGCTGAGGTGGTTGATTGGGACCTCATCTGCATTTCCAAGCCAATGACATATACTATAACAGAGGCCTCACACCCTCCTTAGCTAAGTCACACCTAAGTTCCCACAAGAGGCACAGCCAGGGGGACATCAGAATGGTCTCTCTCTCTCTGTGGGGCACCCACACTTTGTCTGTTGCACTATCATTCAAGGGTACAAAACACACACATAAAAAGTCAGAAATGAAAATTAAATAGTCAAAATTCACAGTACCTGACTTCAGGAAAAAGGGTCTTTACAGAGTTAAAAATAAAACCAAACCACTTACTGTGTCTCAAAAAAAAAAAAAAGAAAAGAAAAGAAAAAAGAGGCCCATTATTCCTGAGAATTCTGCTTTGACATCCTCATTGGCCACCACAGTTGCTGCCAAAACCTCCAATTCTTGACCCATCTACTTCCAGTCAGTTGAACTGGTTTCAGATAACCATTGCTGGCCTTTACCACAGAGGCCCTCTCTCCAGAGTCTTCTACATCCTCTCCTGGTCAGATAGTGTCATCTAACACTCACCCAAGATGACTGTCAACAATTCTTTCTGAGTTCCACATTTTGACTGAGGAAAATTGGACTGTCAGCTCTCATAAATGAGTTGTACCCTGTTGGGTCTGAATAGATAATTCACCCAACCTCCATCAGATTGCGCCCCCATGAGCTCACAGTCATTGCAAAAGTCAGGGGCAAACCTGTGACTTTCCTGATAGCCAATTGAAAATAACTCTCTATATTCAAAAGCTCCCTCTGCCAAGAAGTTACCATACCAGGGCAGATGGAGCTTTTTGTCTCTTGCCCCTTCTGTCAGGCAGACACCTGCAGCCTGGAAGGACATCTCCTTTGCATAAAGCCAGTCAGTCCCCTTTTCCATTAAACCTGCGCTTCCAACTTTGAGTCTTCCCTAAGAGAAAGATGACACCTACATTAGCCTGAGACAGAAAACTGCAATCCTGAAGTTTGGAAAACTCTCCTCCCAGAGGTATGGGATAAAGACCCACCTCTGGGCCTGGCCATCAACCATATCACTTCACCATGACCCTCACTCCTGTCACAGGAAGTATACACATCAGCCTGATACTCACCTTGGACAAGATCTCCATTCCATTAACAACACAGCCACAAGGGTTTTGGAACTCTCCACCATTTTTCGGGGAGCTTTGGCAATAGATTTGGCCACTCTGAGACAGCCTGTTTCTCTGTCCCATCCACAGTTCTGTCACTGTCTCTTAGATCCTGAGATTGAACCATCAACCACCTGCCTCTGATTGTGAAAATCCATGCTGGGATAAGCCCCACCTGCATTAAACAGTATCCCGTGCCACAAAAGACCCAGCTAGAAATTCAACCACACATCCAGGGGTTTCAAAATCACAAAATGTTTACAAACTGTCATAGTGCTGAAATATATCTCTTCTGCCTATAAAGCCGGCTCAAGACATCTGAGCTGCCAGTGCAGCCACAATTGCCCTCCATACACATTGTCTCAGTCTTCTGCCACCCACAGCCTGCCAGTACATCTGCCTGGACCTAAAAATATGCCTTTTATGCCTTCAGGGGGCTCTTGTTGGCCAGTCTCTCTTTGCAAAGACCCCAGTTCTAGATTCAAAGTTTTACTGACCTGGACTCAACTTCCCAGAGGTTCAAAAATTTGTTTCCTCTTCACTGAACTTCTGATTGATGACATCCATGCTTGAAAGGCACAAAAGTTCTGCTACAATATCTGGCAGAAACTTGTTTTTAAAAACCTTCAAATTTCTTAAGAGCTGTTGGCTTCTATAAAACCTGGATCCTTGATTTCACAAAAACAGTGACGCTTAATCAGACTGTCAGTCCCTGGGAGCACCCAGTGGTCTACCTGTGCAAATGCTTGAATCTAGTTGCTAGTGGCTGCTTCCTCCTTTTGCCTCCATGGTTTAACAACCACTGACGTTCTGATAAGAAAGCTGACAAGCTCACCTTACACTGAGATCTAACCATCAAGGTGCCGCATGCAGTGCTGGACCTCACCCAGTACCATGACTACCTGGCACTGACTGATGAACTGTTCTTGAGCCAAAATGAACCTCTTGACAGATGCTGAGTATACCCTGTTTACAGATGGAAATAGCTGTGTTAGGAATAAAGGCCAACAGTCTAGATATGTGATGGTCACCTTGGAGAAAACTACTTTGGCCAAAAGTCTTCTGCAGGGATGATCTGCATAGAAAATTGCTGCCTGCTGCTATTTGTGAACCTGCCACCTACAACCCAACATATTCCAGTCCAGAGAGCTAAGCCCCATACAGGGATCTGACTGACTGAAACATCAACCCCAGCCACCAGACCTGGCTGTACTGTATGTTTTTCAAGCCACCGCAGTGATACCCTTACCCCTGCAGTCAACTTGGACTTCAGCATCTGTGGTACTGGCCCCAATCTCCCATTCCCTATCCATACTGAGAAGATAATAAAAGTTTGTAGGGTCCTGCTGCAAAAAATCCTCCATAGATATGACCTACTCTTGATCACTGGAAGCAACAATGGGCCTGCATTTGTAGCAGAAGTAACTCAAAAACCAGATTAAATAAAAACTACATAGAGTATACAGGCCACAAAGCACTGGAAACATTTGAGAAATGACTTGTCATCAGTGAAAAGACCAGCTGTATCTATAGACATTCCTACACGAACCAGGTCCAAATTAACTGTCTCTACAAGTTTCAGAAATTCAGCCTTTGATCCATTGATCAGCATTCCTATACCAGACAGCTCACTCTGAAGACTTGATGCCCTCAAAGCCCTGCTCTGGTCACTGTGGATGCTGACCATGGTGTCCATGCAAGGCTGAAGCTTCAAGACATGATTCATAGGACTGCTCCATATATATGTTCCTTGACTTTCATGTCTTTTCAGGCTGCTTACTCTAGTCATTGCTTCCCTGCCCCCTGCTAGCTGTGTTTTCTTTTCTTTTCTCTTTCTTTTTTTTTCCCCCCTTAAACTCTGTGCATGGTTGCTCCAAAAGAATAGATCAACACTTGAACAAGATTTGATGAGCACCCAAGACACACTGGACAGTCCTAGATCCCTCACTCCCTTTCCAGAGTAAAATACAGAATGGACAGGCCTAAATTATGTCCTTTCCTAAAAACAGTTTAGGAAAAGAAAACCTGTAATAAGACAGTCGGGGGAGTTTGGTTAGGGCTCATCCCGGGGTCACTGAACGCCCTGATGCTACTACTTCTAGTTGGGCCTTGTCTCAGAAGAGCACATGTAATATACCCAGCAAAGATTTGTTAGAGAAAGTAGAAGAGGAGGAAATTATCAGAAAATGCACCCCCACCACCCACCAGCCCCTCTCCTTCAGTTTCTTAGTTGGCTAGGTAATGTTCCAGTTCCGGCTGCTTCTGTCTCCTAGAAACAGAAGATCACTGTGATACATGTTGTAAGAACCAATCCACAGTTTACAAGCCATTCTGCCTCTGCACTTCCTGCTTTGCTTATCCTACATGAGCCCAGACCACCAGAGGTCAAGCTCTGATATTTTGGGAGTGGTACCAATCAGTGCCTGTTGATGTAAATAAATCTGTCTCCAAATCCCTGGTGTTGTTTTGGTGTTTCTGCATTCCCGTTACATTGGAACCAGTCGACTATGGGCTGAAACCTCAACAAAATGTGAGTCGAAATAAACTTTTCCTCTTTTAACCTCTGGATGTTGGGTATTTTGTCTCAACAACAAGAAAAGTAACTAAGAGAGATACCAATCCTAGTAGAAGAATATTTTTATTTTCATCCAGCTAACAGTATGATATGTGTTTACATAGGATGAAAAAGTATAAAAGCACAGAAAAAGTAAGTACAGAGACATGTTTTGTAGAGAGAGGGATTTTACCAATGTTTTATTAATGTTTCACCAATGTTATATCAAGAGGGGAATTTTAACACTGGAAAATGGTGTATAATAATGAAGTTTGCTATATTATATTTATACTGAAATATTTAGTTAACTAACTATTCCTTTAGGAATATAAATCTCCCAGAAGATGTATAATGACTTTTAGCATGTTCCAAATCACAACCATATTCATAAATTAAGGGCCAAGCAGAGATATGGGAATCTGAGAGGTCCAAGATAGACAAGGTGTCTGTGTTAAGTAATTCTCCTTGGCCATCATTGGATACTTTTTTTCTTTTATCACTTCTATTTTTTCATAAAGCATAGACTTCTAGAAGTAGGACAAATTTTTAACTATCTACAGATTTTGAGAGCTGGACCAATAAAGGAATAGATGCCCTGAAGGCATCCTTAGGAAAGAAACTTAAAATAAAATCAAGAAAATTGCACAAGTCCAGAAAATTAGTTCAGGCCCATTTTTCTTCAGACAAAAGCAACATGGTATGAGTTTTGGAGTCAAAGTCAAGTCTTGGGCCTGGTGTTTCATATACAGGAATGACCTTGGACAAGCCACTGGGCCTCTCTGAGCCTAAACCTCTCCAAATTTAAAACAAAAAGTATGTATGATAACCAGCATATCAGTTTGTATGCATATTAAATAAAATCATGCATGTGAAAGTTATCTTTACTGGCCAAGACAGATTAGCATCTTAAAGGAGCCTAATTTAGAAAGTCAAAAATGAACACAAATTATTCTGCTTTACAGATTTGGACTAGATATAAAGGAGACAGAGACTGGATAGTGAATAAGAGAGTCTAAAAAAGGGCTGAGTAACACTTACATGCTCTTGTGCACACACACACACACACTCACACGTGAGCTGAGCATGGTGTAGAAATGGTCCTCCATTTATATTAGATACAGGCCTCCCTGTACAATAACCATTTCTCAGTACTTCAGAGTCTGCCCTAAACCATGTCTTGGAGCCTGTCAAGGGTCAGAAACATTGGATATGTGAAGAATTAAGCTCTTGGGAAATCTGTTCAGCCAAATGTAAGTTTGAAAAGAAGAAGAAAAAAAAATCTTATATAAAAACTCTTTATAGGCGATGGAGGGCATGAGCTGTAGAGGTGAGATATTTTATTTTTCTATACACTGTCTGTAAAGCAATCTCTTCTTCTAGAAAATGATGTTTCTATTGGACTCAGAGCTATTTGTCATTCTAGGCCCCAAACAAAATATTTTTCATAAGAACATCAGAAATGCCACACTGGATCAAACCAATGGTCCCTCTGGCCTCATGCTTTGCTTTGAAAGTGGTACCAAGAGAGGGTTCATGAAAGGACACAGATGCTCGATTTTAGTGGCTTTAAAACACTTGACTGAGACAGTTAGAAACAGCATTTGCATAGTAATTCAATAATCACACTCACATATATGCACACAAACACACCGATGGCATACTTATGTATATGAAACTAACATTGTGTATTCTATTCTACTCCTTTTTTAAAAAACTACTGGCCCCAATCCACTAAACTGATTTCAGAATCCACTAACAAGATCACAACTCACAGCTTGCAAAACTTTGCTTTCTTTGCTGTCTGCTTCAAAGGCTAGAGATCGCTCTCTAAAATGTGTATTTTCCTGTAAACCAGTAAGTTTAGGCCAGGGATTTAGCTCAGTCTCAGAGGAATAAGCACCTGCCTGGCAAATGAGAGGTCATGAGTTCAATCCTCAGTTTGGCGAGTTCTATCATCTATGAATTTACCTAAAGCCACCTTGTGGGAAAACCAGTGCGCCAGGTGTATGCAGGGCGAGGAAGTCCCTTGGTCTTGGTTTTAGCCCCATTTACCCTCCAAGGATACCAAAAACTCTGCAAATATTCAAGTCCTTTATATAAAATGAAGTAGGTTTTTCTTTCTTTCTTTCTTTCTTTCTTTCTTTCTTTCTTTCTTGGTACTGGGGATCAAATTTACAAATCTATATGCCACTGAGCTTATGCCACAGAACTAAATCTCCAATCCAAATGAAGTAGTGTTTACATACTATATAACCAATGTACATCTTCCAGTATGCTTTAAAATGACCTCTAGCTTACTTAAAATAACTACTGTAATATAAATGGTGTGTACTTAATTGCTGTGCAGTAAGTCCTGATTTATATCCAGTTAGGAACTTTCACAGGTAGGCTATTAAGATTCAGATAAGATTTATCAGATTATGGTGGAACTTGACTTACAAACATTATCTGGGAATGGGGACCTACTGTACTGTACTGTTCTGAGAACAATAGCAAGAAAAAAAGTCTACATAATCAGTAGAAGCAATGGGAAGAAAGAGTCTATATATTCAGTACAAATGCAACCCTTATCATGGTTGACTCCATATCCAATCACAGTTAAGCCCATTTCTACCCTTATAAAGGATGAAGAAACTAAGATTTGAAGCAGAAAACCATGTGGATCTCAAGTAATATTTTTGAGTAAAGATATGCTCTAAATACTTGCAGGTTAAGGATGTGCTCCCACAGAGGCAGACACAATACAAACATAGCCCACAAGTCCAGATTTTCCTCTCCTACAAACTCTGAACTAATTCACAGCAGATAAGCACACACTGATGCAAATCACTTCCTATACTTTTTCATCTACCAAGATGGAGAGAAAGTGAGCACTTGCTAGGGTTACCACTGACCTATGAGTGTCTTATAACAGCCTAGATTTTTGTCAAAAACAAAGAAAACAGTTGAGCAAAATTACAGCATTTCAGAGTAGAAAAGTTTGGACTGAGGATATATATTTTGAGCACTAGGATATTACACTTTATCCTTATATCTAAAGCCATATTTCTGTCACAGCTTACAAAGCCAAAAACATAAATCACTAGCAGAGATATAATTTTCTGAGGTGTGCTTAGGTACCCCCCCCCAATAAAGCAGGATTTAGCTTTGGAATTTACACTTCCCTAACATTAAAGAACATGTTTCAGCAAAAACTGGGGGTCAGGATTTTTATATTTTTGGAATTAATCTTACTATTACTTCAGTGGAGCATTGGAGTAAAAGAAAAAAGCAACCAGACCAGATTGACTGTGGCTAAATATTTTAACACAAAAATGGACACCACAGCCAAGGAATTGTGCTGCCAGAAACCATGGGATGGGAAGAATGGGAGCAACTTCACAGGAGAACCTCATGAGAATGACATAGGAAACAGAATCCTCCTGGGTGGTGTGTGATATTTTATTATGACGACCCAGTCTCGAGGGCTATTTAAAATTCTGAACTCACCCTCCTTGAGTTCTGATTCTCTTCTCATCAAAATCACTATCCCAATTTTAACTGTACTTCCCTGGAGGCAGAAAGCATCAAGTTACCATATTTATAGCTGGTGCATAATTACTATATGCAATATTTATCTGGCTATTCATCTATGTTTTTGTCTTCTGTCTAGCTGGCAAAACTGTCAATAGACAAGTTCCTCAGCATCTGGTACAGGAATATGTCATTCGCTGTATACTTTATCCACTTAGACCCCATGGCTTGTTCTGTGGAGTTCTTCGAGTGTCCCATATTTCCCAGTCCTTCATGAGAAGCTCCTCTTGCTACCTGGTGAGATTTAGCCTTCCACCCCTGATCTTTCTACCTCATTATTCTGATTACTAATGTAGACCCAGGTCCCAAGCTCTATGTTCCATATTCTGTTAACTAAATGAACAATTTGTCATCCCAGACCAGTACTGACTGAACACCAATCTATGCCAACAAGAATGGATGTACTTGCAAGGGCTCTTCGCCCTCTCCCTAAGGATCACTCTACATCACCCCTACAGCACCTGGAACTCTTTCTTCTCCAACAAAAAAATCTATAATGTTGGATGAATAAGCATTATTTTGACATTTAAGCTTTCATTTCTTACAAATTGTTCAGGGAGGAAATTTTAACTTGTATTACATTCTCTCCCTGTGACCAGAAGAATGCTGAAGACATAGCAGGTGGATAATCAACTAATTTCTCCTTGCTCAGGTTTATATGATTTACCATCGGGACTTACTGAATCATCTTTCTCCTTGAACACAGTCTTGGATTTATTTCTCTTTATCTATGTCTTTCGCCTCCATTTGTACAATGCTTCTTTTTCATTTTAAAGTTCTTAAAAGTCTCAGCCCTTTTCTACATCCTCCCTCCTAATTAAAATCTGAGCACACAGAGTAATGTCTAAATATCATGGTTATTGGGAAGTGAGGGCTGAGAGTGGAATTGGAGGTGCGCTCATCTGAACAGAGGAAACTGTCTTCCTCGGAGCGGGCCTTGTCCCAGTGTTTGAGCTCCCTGCGTCTTTGTTTCTCCTCCTCCTCTGCTGTGAATGCTGTGATGCCCCTGCAGAGCCCGAGATTGCCTTGTGGGATTCATCCTCCTACTCCTGGCATCTGTCTTTTGTAGCTTTCAGCGACCATTTCTCCTCTGCTCTATCTACCCTCTTCACTATTAGTAAAAATGACAAAATCCCCAGCTTTTTCTTCCCTGCTGTTTGCAATCATGTTAGGAGCCACAGTTTCTCTAGCTACCCTGAAGAAGAACAAGTGTGAGCTGCTGAGTGTGGACCAGAAACCAAGTAATGAACCACAGGCTCCCTTGAGAATCCCCTTCTTCTTAAATTGGGTGCACCTGGTGTTATAATATCTGTGGACATAAGGACTGATGCAATTTTACCTCCCTCCAACCACTTGCATGCAGGAAAATGAATGCCTAGTGTTCTTTTATTTTATTACTTTTAAAGCCCAGTTTGCTAAGTGGTAAGGAGACCAGCGGAGGATGGGCAGTCAAGAGTACTTTTTCTATTTATAGCCACATCAGAGCTTTATTTATTACCACGGCCTCTTCTCAGATTCGCCTAAACAACCTATAAATTGTCAGTGGTGTCCATGGAAACAAATTGGCAAAATGGACAATGTACTTTTAAAAAATTAAATAAAAAGAGAGAGAACACAAAAGATGGAAAGGACCATGTCAAAAATAAAACCAGTTTCCTTTCTAAAAATCACACAGATGCCACTGTCACTTATGATTTCACAAGATAGAAATCAAGATGAAACATAAACAGTATCTCTCCTCCAGGGAAGCAGGGCAGGGAAGCAGGGCAGGACCTGTAGGAAAACCTACAGAATTTGGACTCTTGGTCCTGGGTGTCTCTGTCTTTCACCTTTTCTCTTCCCTATATCCACTCTTTCATTTTTCTTTTTCACTCCCATTCTCTCAACACAGAACTAACACAGAAACATACGTACATTTACTTGCGTATTTATTTATATCTACTTATTTAACAGAGACTTCTCTTAATGACCTACTTAAAATGATTGACCATCTCCTGGATGTTGAGAAGAGATTCTCCACTACAAAAAAAGAAAACATAACTTTTTGAGCATTACGTTTCATTCTGATGAACTTTGATTTGTAAGCAATCACATTAAAGCATTAATGATTTCATTCACTTCTTTTCCCCAAATCATTCATAAAAGTCATTCCAATGGCACTATGTCCTGATTGCTTGATATCCAAGTGCTGGGCCCAAAGGAGACACCAATGAAACAGTTTTGGCATAAAACTAGTTGGATACAGGGAAAGAATATTCACTCATTTATCTTTCCTTGTGTTTTTGTTGAGCCTTTCATGTTATGTAAAAGCAAATTTTGGTGGTTATAGAAGAGTGTCAGCATACAAAAATAAATCACAATAAACAAAAAATATTTCAGCATCATAGCAGAAAAACATACATAATTATCATAGCAATAGCTTCAAATTTGCTGAGCATATTTTCACATAGTGGACAACACTTTATGCTTTGCTGCATAATACCCACAGCCACCCATGCCTCTTCTTAAACAAGCTATAAGTTTTCTATGGTTTCTATGGAAACAAATTGGCAAAAGACAGTGCTCTTAAAAAGAATAAGAAAGAATGCAGAATACAGCAAAGACCTCATCAAAAATAAAATTAGTTTTATTCTAGAATCACCTATAACTCATAGTCAGTGGAGTTATGTTGTCAAAGATAAAAACCAGCACCCATTTTTCCTTCACCATGTATCTCCTTCTTTTCCCGAGGGAAGCCAGGCAAGGCCCATCAAGGGAAAGCAGGTAGACCTTCAAGAAAGTCACAAAGTCTAAAAAGTTCATCTTGGATGTCACTTGTTCCACCTTTTTTTGTATTGGCTCCGTTTAAGCTGCAGTGCTTTTGTTCTGCTACCCACAGTTTAGAAAGAGGGAAACTAGGGCATGGGGAGATTGGGGGACTTTCCCTAGGTGGCACAGCTGGCTAGGGCCAGAGCCACAGTTCAAATCTATAGATCCTGGCACCAGAACCCACACCTTTAACTGCAGTAAGCCCCACCCCCAGAATGTCTCGAATCACACCATGCCACTCATGGATCGCCGTGATCAAGTTGACTCCCTTGGAAGACCGGTAGGGCGCACATTGATGAACACGTCAGGGGAGGGGGTCACAGAAGCACCACCTAGGGCTCTGCGGCTGGTCCCTGGCCCCTTCCACTCCAGTGCCACACCCCTACTGTGGTTCCTGGCTACCACTTGGTCCTGTCACTTCCTTCCACTACGGGGCCAGGTGCTCACCAGCCTAACCCTCTGACACCATGGACTAAATCGGACCTCTCCATCAAGTTGTGGGAGTTGGCTATTTTGTGCAGCAACAAGAAAGTTACAGAGAACCAGAAGTAAGAGCAAATCTCTCTACTATGTGGAGTTAGAAAGCATTTGGGTAATATGGGGCTTTTCAGCTGAGCTCTGGGGAGATATAGAACTTCACCAGGAAGAAAAGACCATTTCACAGAAAACCAAAATGCATGCATAATAAAGTAACATGATGTGTTAGGCAAATGCCAAGTACTCTGGTGTGGGTGAATGTTAAGTCCACCAGTCTGAGGTAAAGATGTTACAAAAAGCTGGAAAGCTTAGCAGTGGTAGCAGAGGAGAGAACTTCTACTGTCTCTCCCACAACTGGAAAGGTAGCATGGCTGTGGGAATCAGCTGAAGTCTACCTTCTTTGAGAAAGTCTTTGCTCCTCCCTCTGCCCAAGGCTGAACTCTGTACTCCTGGCATGCTGTTAAAATGCATGTATTCCTGCATTTTAATTGCATATTGTGTTACAATTGTTAGATAACTTACTTAGCTTTCTCCTCAGAGCTCTGCAATGTCTATTAGTTTGGAAAGTGAATTTTTAGGGTGGACAGATACAGTTCTTGGAACAATACCTACCACATAATAGACACTAGCTACACCCTCTATTCTCTTTGATATCCAAGAACCTTATCTCTGGAAGGTTCCATCCTTCCTTTTCATCACCATTTTTCCTTCACTGAATTATTCCCATCAACTAGAAACAAACTCTGGTTTCTTTTTTATTTAAACAGTGTTTCTTAGCCCAGTAAACTTCTCCAACTACAATAACTACTCATCTTTTCAGTTTCAGAGAAAAATATCCTTAAAGAATTTTTAATTCTTGACTTTTTCACTTCAACTCCAATGTTTCTGTTTGACGAAGTTCGAGGTTTCTATTCCTACCTTTCCTTCCAGAACCATTTTTACTACTATTACCAACAGTCTTCATATAACCAAAATCAAAACTCGCTTATCTGTCTTCATCTTGCTTGACTAATCCTTTCATCTTGAAAGATTTCTTTTCATTTGCTTCCACAATACCTGCATGAATTTGTTGAACACCCCTCAAGACTCACTTGTGGTCCCATTGTCTTTCTATACTACAATAATAAACTGATAATTCTTTTTTGTTCTTCAAAATTGTCCCTTCCTTGTTATCCTTCTCAGTCAATGAACCCATCATCAGTACAGCTACTGAGTCCACACCCCACAGTGCTGTCCTTCAGTGTGACTTCTTAAGAAGAAGGAGCTTAGTACGCACACAAGGATAATAAGTTTCATTTGTTCTGTCCTCCTCTATCTCTCCTGATGCCATTCTGGTCCATCCCATCCTCAGCTATCACAGGAACTATGGTAAATGCTTCCTATCACTCTGTTGCCATTTTTATCTCTTCACTCCATTTTCCA
Organism: Hydrochoerus hydrochaeris; assembly: GCA_004027455.1. NCBI lineage: Eukaryota > Metazoa > Chordata > Mammalia > Rodentia > Hydrochaeridae > Hydrochoerus > Hydrochoerus hydrochaeris. Next base: position 384,610 of record PVLA01000915.1, on the reverse strand, counting down.
CGTAGCAACTGAAGACATCATTTTTTCTTATTCTCTAAGCCTTTCTTTTGTCCTGAAATAAAACACATATCCAGAAAGACAGTAAAATGCAAGTGTTCCTCTCATGAGATAATTCAAAACAAACATCATAGAACATCTGGTGGTTCAAGGTTTATGCTCTATCCCACATACAAACCTTAACACATCCTTCTCTTCGGTCACAGTTATTTCTCACTTCCCACAAAAAAACCAGTATCCTAATCTGTGTAGCAGTAAGTTACTAGCTTTTCTTGATGGTTTTAGCATTTAATTATGCATCTGTTAACCAAAATAAAATTATACAATATATAATATCTTAGTTTAAGCTTCTTTATTCAATGTTATAAATTATTACTGCTCTCTGTATTTATAGGCACTTTATTTCCACTGCTGTACAGCATTCTATATTATTCCATAGTGTGATTATGGTTTAATTTATCCATTGCATTGATATAGAGACTCAAGCTTTGAATCAATGCAGAGTATTTTGCACACTCTCATACATGTCTCTTAGTAGTTATGTGTAAATATTTTTCTTTGCTACATATCTGGTAGTGGAATTGTTGGGATAAGTTATTTGCATTTTCATTTCTAATAAAAGCAATTTCCAAACTGTTTTCCAATGTGATTTTTCCAAATCATAAGCACAGAACAACAGTCATCTCTACACTATGAACACCATAGCCATTTGCACTTTCTCTCACTATAACAACATTTTCTTATAATTGTTATCATGTATGTTCACTTATTATTATTCATAATTTTGATGAATTATTTCAGATTATATTGAAAACATCATACTCTTTAAACTCTAAATGCAGCTACATGTTTCTCAAAAGAAAAAAACATTTTCTATGTCACATTTTTTATCACACTCAGAAAATTTAAAATGAGTAAAATATAATTAATTAATTTAGGTGCCTAAATTTTAATATGCATACTGCTCATCTAAGAATCTTATTAAAAATGTGAATCTGAAACTCTACATTGGGTAGTGTCTGTGATTACACCCATGATCTTATAACTTCATAAGTGAGCCTAATGTGACAGATTCATAAACCATCTTTATTATTCTTTAAACAGTTACTTTTGCTGATCCAGAATCAGTCCTATTAACAAATACAATGCTGTCATGTACATTTAGTAAAAGACAAAAGATTTATATGATCTGAAGAGAAACCAGAGTATATATATCATGTATATTTAGTTGTCATAATTACCTTCATTATGAAAGCATACGTCACTGGACTAACATTTTAGGCTACCTGTGATTTTCTTTCTATATTCTGAAGATACCATTTCATTGCTTTCTGACTTTTTAAAGCTATAATGTTTTTGACAGGTCATTTTTTTGGTTTAAAATCTTCTCTTGGGAAGGCAATCTTCCCCCTCCTGACTAGGTTATTCTTAAAATGATGTGTCCCACATTTGCCTGTTCCAGTGTCATTTGTTTGGATATTTGTTCTTATTCATTTTGCTATGGTGATTTGGACCTTTGAATCTATGGACTGAAATCTCTCAGTAGTTTTTTAAAAATGTTTATCCATAAGTGCTCCAATTATGTATTTGCTACATTCTCCCTTTTTCCTCCATTTTATGTATATTTCAGACTCAATGGAATTGTACTTTTCTTGCACTAGCCTGAGTGTTTGTGCTTTTACCTTCGTGTGCCTCTTAGTGAACATTTCCTATCCAACCTCTCCCAGGCCAATGATTTCTTCTTTATCTATATCTAACATACAGTTAAACCCACTGGCTTTGTAATATGACTACTGCATTTTCAGTTTGAGAATTCATATTGATTCTTTTTCCAACCTGCTGGGTTGCTTCTCAGAGTTCCAAGTTTTCTGCTAACATTTTGAATTTTGTCTTTGAAGATGATGAGCAAAATCAGTACCTGGGACCCGTGTCAGTCTGTTTACTATTTTCCTTATGTCTATTACAGTATTTCACATTTATATTTTTCAAACATCTGTATACATTTGTTTCTTTGATTTTGTATGAAACATTGTGTTTTTTTAAATACTTATGGAACTCATTAGGTCTAGAATGACACTGATTTTCTTGATAGCTGATCTTCCTGTTTCATCCAGGTCTTCACTGTGCCCGTAGGAGCTGCAATAAAGATTGCCTAGTATAATCCTGAGTCGCTGAGAAGACTCAGAATTTACCTATAGTTTATGTCACAGCCAGTTCACCTCAAGTTTTCCTTTGTCCTTAGATGGTTTTTCTGGGATTTTACAGAAAAGCTTGACTTTAGATCCAACCCACTGACCTTTCTGTCAAAAAGCCTCCTAACCCACTGCACTGTTTCTTTCCATCAGTAAATGTCTCCAAGATGAAAGTGGACCCAAAGACTGGGCTCTCCAAGATGTAGCTATAGTAATTTCTCCCAAGTTTGCTATTCCAGTCACCTCCAGCAGGTTGAAAAACAAAAGTTCCTCTGTGCTTTGTCCTGAGAGGATGGCTAATCTACACCACCACTTCCAAATATTGGAATATAAATAATCTTTTTACAATATATGTGATGACATTTGAATCTGTAAGCCAAACAATAGGTATCAAATACAAACTTGGTGACTAAGTCACAAATTTTTCAAAGTAGGTGACAGAAAATGAGTTTGATAATTATCCCACAAAGTAGACAAAGAGTGTTGAGGAAAATGAACCCAAACAGCAGATTTTTGAGAACGAAATCTTCACCTCAGGACTTGAGAAGTGATTTACAAAACTGTTCTGTGAGGGCAAGCTAAAGATGGCCAATCAGTGAGCTGCAAAATACAAAGCCTCCTGGGAGAAACAACTCACGTGCCAGAATATGAGAGATCTGTCTGGAGAGATCCAGACAGAGGGAGACGGATCCTCTGGACACAGGAATAAATTAAAACATAAAAAAGCTCATCAAACACATCAGGACCACAATTGGAACAGCTAAAATTACCTGACACAGCGTTTTTGCTGCTACCTGCCAAGTTTGCGCTGGCCTGAATTTGCGCCACTTTAAATCCACGCCAGCCGGCAGAGCTGCCCAAACTCATTCCTGCTGCCACTCACAGGAGCCACAGCAGTGCTGAAGTTGGGGGTTGGTGAGCCCAACTGAGAGTGGAACTGGCGAAGGGACTTTCATTAATCCACGGTCAGTGCTGGGAATGAGACTCCCCACCACAGGAAGGGCGCAGCCAAATGGGCAACATGTTGGACTTGGGCAGGAGGAGCCTGAACTGGGAGAGACAGTGACTTCAGTTGGTTGCTCCCTCCCCAGAGCAGATTCATGGGATTTGCTTGGACTGGGTCATGCCCCTGGCTGGGACCCAATGAGCTGTACCAAATTGATTCCCTGTGCCTTGTACACACTAACCTGGTGAAGGCCCCTGAAGTTTGGCTGGCCCAGTAGGGAGGGGCAGGCATACGCAGTCCCTGCTTACATCTTAGTGACAAGAGCAGGCAGGAAAGAGTCCCTTGCCAGGGTGCTTCAGAGGAACCATGGCCAACTGGGAAGGGAGCTGGGACCTGTACTGTACCCCTGCATGGAGGAGGCTGGGACAATGACAGGAGAGAGAGAAAAGAGAAGGCCCCCAGCCCAGAACCCTGAGAGCACTGATTCAGGAGAGGGAAAAACAAGGGAGACTAAGGGCAGCAAACATGCAACATCAGTCATGGCTTCAATGGATATTAAGAGATATTGTCAAGACCTTGTAGATGAGCTCAAAACTGAAATATTAAGGAAAACTTAATTAAGAAATAATTAAGGAAAACTTCCCAAGTATGGGAAAAGAAAATGACATTCTGTTATGTGAGGCATACAGAACTCCAGCCACCTACAACCAAAACAGCTACACTCAGACATATAATAATCAAGATACCAGAAATTCAATATAAAAATAGAATATTAAAAACCATCAGAGAAAAGAAACAGATTACCTATAAAGGTAAGCCCATCAAGGTCACAGCAGACTTCTTGATACAGACCATCAGATCAAGAAGAGCTTGGAGCAAAGTATTCCAAGCCCTGAAAGAAAATAACCTCCAGCCCAGATTGATATTCCTTGCAAAACTCTCACTAGAAATTAATGGAGAAACAAGATGCTTCCATAACAAAGAGGAATGGGGCGAGTTTGTGACCACCAATCCTACCCTACAGAGAATACTGAAGGACATTCTAGAGAGAGAGAAAAAAAAATACCAGGATTTTAGGAACAGTGGCAGAAAGTCTTCAATGAGTGAGGCAAGCAGTAGAATGAAGGAGAAAACTAGAAAAACAGGCAGAAAAATAGTATAGCAGAAATGAGGCAGAGAAGGATAACTGGAAACTCTAACATAGATGGCCTTGAGATGCTATACTGTTAATAGTGCACCAGGATTTGAAACCCACATTGCTCATACTACTCTGCTTAGATGTATTATATTCTGTTCCAGTCATTCTACCTGTACTAGATTTGAGGGCACAGACAGAATCCCGAAAATAACAGGATATAGTATGGTAATCATCCTTAATTTCCTATTAACTTAATCTAAAACTCTATAAAACCTACACTGTTTTACCATGACTGATCAAATCTGGTCTGTTAGATTGCTGTTTTGTATTGATAGATTTTATTCAAAGCTGTTATGATTGATAGTATCAAGTCTGAGACTATAGGCAACTGCACTGAAGATGACAAGATCCACTAGAATATCCACTATGGTTTGATTATTACCTGCCTTTGAAGTTTTATACTGTCTACAATGTTTTATTTTTACTAATATTGTTATGTACTGCTATATTCAATTATGACTGATGATATAGACAATTCTATTGAAGCTAATAAGAAACAACACAGTAATCGTTGTAAATCACCTTGTACTGTGGTTTTATATGACTTTTTGGTTTCATGGTTTTATAGGAATTTGTTTTGTTTTGTCTTGCTATGTTTTGTTTTTCCCTCTAATACAGAAAGCATAGAAATACATGTAGAGTCTCATTCATGTGTAGCTGTTTACACTCTCACTGTTTGAATATCTATTTTGTATGCTTTAATTTTGTAACTTGAGCAAATATTTCTAAACGGATAATATGTAATTTATCAACTAGTGATTTCTTATTGTATATCTTTTTTTTGAATTTCTGTATTATCTCTACCCTTTACATGCTTTTTTTTTCCTCTTTAAATAAAAAAATTAAAAAAAAACTGTTCTGTGAATGTGAGGAACATTCTCTGTAGTTAGCTGAAAAGAACAGAGCTGATTCAATCTGGAAAAAAAATGAGAAGCCATCTAAAGCACCTCACAGAACTAAGGTTAAACATCCTGCCTGGGAACTGGCCACTGTCCCTTTAGTCATGGTCAAAGTTGCATAAATCCTGTGGACCAGATATTGAAGCTATCACAGAAATCTCTGCCTAGGCTCATATTTAAAATGATCCTGGGTCAAAAACTTTGCTTCTAGGAGCAAAGAAATTCCAACAGAGGATTTTTCTAGACTGGACCACTGAAAACAGAAACTGCACAGGAGTGGGTGTTCATCAGAAAGAGAAGCTTAAAGACATTAAAGTATCCACAATCTGAGGCCCAGCCATGCAGCCTCTGAAGGACCCAGAAATGCCATTGGGGAGTTGGATTTTTACATGTTTCTGGGGTAGGAAACAGAACTGTCTTCTTACACCAGTCAAGTAAGAACCCCACATTCTAGTACTTCTCTTATTTTCATGCACTACGGCCCTGAAGGTCACCAAGAGCATCTGGTAAGCAGGAAAACAGGAGATCACGCACAATAAAATGGGCCTGATTGTGTTTACTTCTCAAAGGCAGGAAGGTTGGCTGAAGGTGAGGAGTGAGAAGTATTTTCATCAAATGAAGGTTACAGTCTTGCTTAATATATGAGCATAGAATTTTGGCTTTTGTATTGAGTTTCTGTTTGTGATTTAAGGAATGGGTAGGACTTTCTATTATGGTAGAAAGTCACTGGTCTCCAGAGAATTCCATCAGAGGAAGAGAACAAAGCTTTCAGTGAATTAATTTGAAAGAGTCCATGGGAAATAAAAATATGGTTGAGTTTTTATGAATCACACTTTTTGCCAGTAAAATATGATAGTGAAACCTCAGAAAGATGATTGTAGAAGGGAACATCAGCTAGGCGGGGTGGAGGAGGGGTGAGATGAAGGAGCCCAAAAATCTCTAGTGCTGTCACCACACATAAGACAGCAAGAAAATGGAGGCCATTCGGCCCTGGGAACCTGGAGGCAAGGAGTGACTTTCTCAAGGACACAGGTTGGATGCATCAGGAACACTAAAATTAACCAAAGCCCTCCATGTTTATTCCATCTCTATACTCCCGTGTCACTTTCATTTAATATTAATACTCAACTCAATTTCTTCATCTATAAAGTGGTAAAATATGCCCAAGAAATAAAATATACAATAAAATATACAATCATGTATGAGCTCACCATAAGTGAAATTAATGGTAAAAGAGCTACCTAAATGACGGAGTGAAATGCATGCCTGTCTCTGGAGTAGAAGAAATATGCTCTACATCTGTAAAATATCATCCATCTACTTCTCTGGAGTTGAACTTTGCTATGCAAGTAGTTCCGTGTGTGTGAGTGTGCGTGTGTCTGTGTGTGGTAATCAAAGGAGTGTTTAAATATTAAATGGTTCTATCTCCTCAAGGACTAGTCTGCAGAATCCCCCTAGGCTAGCGCAGCCTGTTGGGGTGAGCACCCCCTCTTGCTCATCAGCTTGATATTTACCAGCAACATTCAGTTAGAGCCCCGTGTTAAAGGCCGCTGCCAAGTCTTCCCGGAACTGCGGTGTCGCAGTGAGTACAGAGGCAATGTCATCTGCTGGCTTTCGTTAGACTCTCTTTGACTGAGTCGAATATTAAAACAAGGCCACCTGATAGAGTCATCTTCGATTCCTGCAGGAAGATACCGAAGGTGCTGGGAGCAAAATGAGGTGCAGGTGGGACGGCATAATAAGTTCTGCAATTTACGAGTGTTAACGCGAAAAATCAGAATATGCACCTCGCTGGAAAGAGTCTACAAGCTATTTATCTACTCAAAGTGACCTTGTAATCTCTCAGTCATTAAAATGATAGCAAAGAACATGAATGCCACCCTGTGGCTGCCAGAAGAAATTATATTAATATAACATAATTTTGCATAATTAAAGGGTAATGGGAATGTGATTGAAAGAAATCAGCCAGATGCCAGGAGAAAAAAGTACACCTCCAATAAACATTTATCATCACTGCTAACACATGATTCGGGAAGCATTACCCAAAATGTTAAGAGAAAAAAAAAAAAACCCTCATCTTTCCTCAAAAAAGTGAGCAAAACCCCCCAAATTCTGGTTATAGCCACACAAAGGATAGGCAGAGATACAAATAGATTGCTGGTGATAACAGCAGATTCAAGCCCAGAGAAAGGTAGGTTTGTGGATGTTCTTGTGCTAAATGCACCCAGATTAGATGAGACCTTGACATATACACAAAAGAAGTGCACTCCTTTATTCTACCTTCTTGCACACGCATGTGCACCTCTCAGTTTACATACACATAAATGCATTCATTTATTCTTTGAGCAGCTACAGCAAAGTAATCCCATTTATTCACCCAGTTTTCTTGGAATGTCAATTTTGAATCATGCAGTGTCTTAAATTCCAGGCTATAAGAGTAGAACAGTCCTGCCCAGATTGAGCTCCCTTACGTTCTGGGGGGTCAACAGGCAAAAAGCAAATGATCAAATATGTGTCAGATGATGGAAAATACTATAGATGAAAATAAAATAATACACCATACCCAGACTAGTGGGTGCTGGAGTGGAGAAAATGGAAGGCCTCATAAAACAATGCCTAGGGACGTGGTGAGGGAGGAAGCTGTGCACACATGGAGGAAGGAACCCTCCAGGCAAAGAAGAGCACAGTGCAGAGGCTCAGAGGTGAGGTGCAGCTGGTGTGCGTGAGGAGCAAGGAGCAGGAGCAGTGAGAGCCGCTGAGCTCATCAGCAGAGGGGAGCGAGGCGAGGTGATGGCGGTGGGCGCACCGCGTCTGCAGACACGCGTAGGGTCCTTAGTTCTCAGTCAGAATTTAATCTTCTGCTATGCTCTGAATTAGGTTTTAAGAGAATCAGTCAAGCTTCAGGATGGAAAAGGGACTGTCAGAGCAAAACCCAACGAGGCTATTTCAATAGAGCAGCAGATAAGTGATTAGATTTTAGACAGGCAGTAAATTTAGAATGAAAACCATTTATAACTGGGTTCAATATAATATGCAAAAAAAAACTCCAAAGGCCCCTAGAGGAATGACTTTGAAGTTGCCCAACACATAGAAGTGATACATTTGAGGACAAAGAAATGCTAGTTATCCTGACTTGATCTTTACATATTATACACATGTATGAAGTCATAGCAATGTACCTCATAATAAGTGCAAATACTATGTGTCAATTTAAAATTTTTTAAACTTAAAAGCACATTAATTCATCTCTTTGCATTATCTGAAGTGGAGGGTGTCTTAGAACCAGTCCTCCTCAAACACTGGGCTGCTCGGTACTTAAAGATCGGCACAGACTGAGGTCACCCGGGGTCATCTGTGCATAAGCTCTGGAAATCCAAAAATAAATAGCTCACCATGTTGTCACACTTCAAACTACCCAATGCTCATGAGCCTTTGCACCTCACCTTCCGAATCATCTGTTTCTGACCTCTTAGAACAAGATGTCAGTCAGTTCCAACCCTGATCTCCTTCCAGTGTGCCCAGGGTAACATTCCTTCCTGCACACATCCTTCCGTCACACCATGAGCTTCCATTCAAGACAGCGACAAATAGGCCGACTTCTCAGTATGGAGACCGGAAAGGGAGAAGTCTCATATATCCCATCCTGTATCACCATAGTAACCTAGCTTCTGATATTATTTAATCTTCTTTAGAATTCCACCTCCAAGGTGAGCAAAATCAGGCTAAGAGAAGAAATACTAGGTCATTGAAGGCCAGAGAAATATTTAAGTTTTAATGCCACAATCTCAAGTTTGGAGAGACAAAGAAGGAAGGTCTGCACAGATCTCTATTTCGTTTCTCTTAGAAATACTTCACATCACAAACAAAGATTACCTAGAGATTAACAAGCAGCCAATTTGGAATAAATGAGTCTGACGGTCTGATAACAGTGCCATAGGGACGTGGCGTTTTGTTCCTACAGACACCAAGAAGGCTCAGCCGTTTGCCTACCCTCATCCCCATGTAGCCTCTCCTTGCCCCACGTAGCTCTCCCCTCTCCCAGAAGTCCTTGGCATATCCCCTCAAATTCTCCCTTCTGCCTTCTTACAGCTGCATCCGGGTAGTGTAATCTACAGGCCATTGTGGGTCATTTTGAAAAAACCAGCCTTGGCTGTCAGACAGAGCATGATCTGAGTCTCCATTCTGTCCTGCCTAATTATATGATCTGGAGCTGGACAATTAACTTTATTTAGATTTTTCTTTCAAACTTACTTTTATTATTATGTGTTGCTATCATGATTATATTCATTGTTGGAAACTGATACACGTACATAACACATCTTGATGAAGTGAACCTCATGCAAGAATTTTGTAAGGATAAGGAAGATAAATGTGTTGATCTCTTAGCAGAGATCCTGCCTGATGCAAAATGCTCACTAAATGTTAGGCATCGTTTTTACCATCATTAGTGCTCTATGTATGCACAAGGCCATGCCCAAGAGCATAAAGCAGTCCTGCAATGCTCACAGCATGACCAAATGAGAGGAAAAAAGGACAAAGAAAAAAACGCAGATTACCTCTCCCTTTCACCTTACTGAGTCCCACACTCCTTGCTTTGGGGCATGTGGTGAATTCGCCTCTCACAGAATGGCTGTGACAAACCATTTCTGCTTGGACAGCGGTGACAGCTGCCTCTCAGAACCTGTGCTATTGCAGATGTGCTCTGCTTTTCCTGCCATGGCCCCACGGGCAAATTGAGAGCCATCCACCCCACTGCGCATTCTAATACAGCCCGCTAACGCGAGTTCTGAACCTGATTTACAAAGTTTTTATAATTAATTAAAGCACAGAATGCATCCTGTACATTTGGAGGCTACAAATCGCAGCTGAAGAAATCACCAACTTCTACTTTCATCATTTGTGAGGACACATGCAGTATTGCAGGTAAATGATAATGTAAGATTTGAGCAGAATCTCCACTGTGCCCCAAGTTTGTTAGGTTTTCTTATTGTGCATGCATGTATGTGTGTGTGTTTTCTTATTCTCTGTAAATTTTTTTCACAGTCAGAGCTTCACTTTCAAAGCAAAACAATTTACAAGACCAAAAACTTTGGGATCCTCGCAATGTCCCTTCTCTCATTTATCTACCTGGCCCAGATCTCCATCTGCTTCTTCCATTAACATTTTCTCTTTATTGGTAGGAATGTTCTCCACAGCCTTCCCTTTCCCAGACCGCTAAAATGCCACCGATGTACCCGTATGTAAAATGGGTCTACAATATTTACTCACCGCAGAGTCATCTATAGCAAGCTCCATATAATGAATAATCACGCTGGGATGTGGAAGAAAAAAAAATTCAGTTCACACTATTGATGAATAGGAAAACATACTGATATTATTTCTCCAAGGGAAAGCAGAATGGGTATGATTTTACTCACATATTTAAAGGTAAACATATTTTTAAAAATAATCATTTGGGATAGTTGGTGTCCTATAAGAAATTACTGATATTTGGCCATTTTTCATGCTACAAATACAGCAATAGCATATGGTTCACACTAACAGAAACACCACTTTATCTGACTAAGTGAATATTTCCTCTTGAGGGAAAAAAAATTCCATCTTGGTTTCAAAGAAGGAAAAGAAAACACAAGGGATGATAGCTAAGGACATAGAGGAGGGTGGGAGAGTTGATTCACCAAATGCACACACAGAAGTCAGCAGCTGCAATCACTGACTAAAAGAAATTTTTCTTTCTGATTTTAGAAATCATCCCTTCATCTGAGTTCTTTTCCATCAGATTCACAAGGTGTATTTTTTTAATTTTTTTTTATTTTAAAGAGAATAAAACAAAAGAGGACAGATCTAAGCAGATCAGAACAGAACAATGTAAGCAGCACAGCACTTCACAACAAGACAATTGGATATTAACAGTAGCTATCATAGGTCTCTTTCTTTGAAATAGTTGAGCTTAACTTTACACACAATAATGTCAGACATAACAAAATAGAATAAAACCACTCAAGAGAATGGAAGTATGGCAAGGCATTCTGAACCAAATAACTGAAGATGGACAATGGCTACTATATTATCTCATTTTCCATAAAAAATTTGTTTATACTATCATACATATTAAAATCCAATAATACACAATGTGATAGAACCAATGGTAATAGAAAAACAAGAGCATGGTAGGACTTCAGAGCAAGATGATATCAAATCAACAATGGCAGCCATATTGTCTTTTCTTCAAAGTAAATATTCATACCACCACATAGATCAAACAAATCAGAATAAAATCATTCCAACCAATGAATGAAAATATAAGACTTCAAAGCAATATAATGGTGAACCATGATTACCATAAAATCTTCTGTACTCTTACCATTTCTTATACTAGGGAGACTAAACGGTATTTATACATGTGAATTTGATTTATTTCACTTATGAGTATGGATTCAAGTTGCATCCATTTATTTATAAATATCTCAATGTGATCATTCTTTATAGCTGAGTAGTACTCCATTGTATAAAAGTACTACAATTTTTGTATCCATTCCTTGGTTGATGGGCACTTAGGTTGTTTCCAAGATCTAACTATTACAAATTGTGCCGCTATAAACATGGGTGCATATATATCACTGTGATAAGATGTTTTCAGTTCTTCTGGGACTATGCTAAGAGTGGAATAGCTGGGTCAAATGGGTCCTACAACCCCAGCTTTCTGAGGAATCCCCAGATTGACCTCCAACAGTGGTTGCACCAGTCTACACTCCCACCAACAGTGCAGAAGAGTCCTTTTTCACTGCAGCCTCTCCAGCATTTGTTGTTGGTAGTTTTGTTGATCCTGGCCATTCTTTCTGGAGTGAGATGGAATCTCAGTGCGGTTTTAATTTACATTTCTCTAATGACCAATGATGATGAACATTTTTTCCTGTATTTATTTGCCATTCGTATTTCTTCACCTGAGAACTGTGTGTTCATCTCGGATGCCCATTTTTGGATTGGGTCTTTGAATTTTGGGGGTCTGATTTTTTTTTTCTTTATAAATTCTAGACAGAAGTCCTTTGTCTGAGGGACAGTTCACTAAGATTTTTTTCCCAGTTTGTGGGTTTTCGTTTCACTCTGCTGGAGATTTCTTTGGACATGCACAATCTCTTTAATACGTGATCTCAGTTATTGATTCTGGGAAGTATTTCCCGTGCAGTTTGGTTCTTGTTCATGAATTCTCTAACAACCCCAATGTCTTCAAGATTTTTACCTATTTTGTCTTCCAACAGATTTAGTGTTTCTGTTTTAATATTTAGAATTTTGATCCATTTAGATTTTAGTTTAGTACACGGTGATAGGCACGGGTCTAATTTTAGTTTTTGGCTTATAGAAAGCCAGTTTTTCCAGCACCATTTATTAAAGAGACTGTCATTCTTGGCCCCTTTATCAAACATAAGGTGGTTGAGTGTGTTTGTAGTTGTATCTTCTAGTCTATTCCATTGACCTTCTGGTCTATTTTTATCCCAATACCATGTTGATTTTATTACAGTAGCTTTGTAGTATAACTTCAAGTCAGGGATTGTGATGCCTCCTGCCTTGGCTTTGCTGCTTAGAATTGCCTTTGCTATTCTAGGTCTCTTCTGGTTCCAGATGAATTTTAGGAATGATTTCTCTAGATTTGTGATGTATGTTAGTGGTATTTTAATTGGGATTGCATTGAATGTGTATAACAATTTTGGGAAAATGGCCAATTTCACAATATTTATTCTTCCTATCCATGAACAAGGGATGTCTTTCCATTTTCTGAGGTCCTCTTTGATTTCTTTTTTCAGGGTATTATAATTTTCCCTGTACAACTCTTTTACATCTTTCATTAGATTAATTCCTAAGTATTTCATTTTTTTGGATGCGAGTGTGAAGGGTGTAGCCTCTCTTATTTCTCTCTTGGTGATTTTGTGGTTAGTGTAAAAGAATGCTATTGATTTTTGAGTATTGACTTTGTATCAAGCTACATTGCTGAATTTATTTGTTATATCTAGGAGTCTTTCAATGGAGTTTTGGGGGTCTTCTATGCAGAGTATCATGTCATTTGCAAATAATGATAATTTAACTTCTTCTTTTCCTACCTTTACTCCTTTTCTTTCTCTCTCTTGTCTAATTGCTCTGGCTATTATTTCCAGTACTATGTTGAATAGGAGCAGTGATAAGGGACATCCTTGTCTTGTGCCTGATTTCACGGTAAAGGCTGTCAGTTTGGGGACATTTAATATGACACTGGCTGTTGGTTTGTCATAGATGGCCTTTATTATATTGAGGTACAGACCATCTATTCCAATTCTCTGTAAGGTTCTTATCATGAATGAGTGTTGGATCTTATCAAAAGCTTTTTCTGCATCTATAGAAATGATCATGTGATTCTTACTTTTTTGGCTCTATTGATATGATGGATTACATTTATTGATTTACATATTTTGAACCATCCCTGCATGCCTGGGATGAATCCCACTTGGTCATGGTGTATAATCTGCTTGATGATTAGCTCCATCCTGTTTGCCAATATTTTATTGACAGTTTTTGCATCTATTTCATTAGGGAGATTGGCTTGCATTTCTCTTTTTTAATTGGGTATTTCTCAGGTTTTGGTACTAGAGTGATATTTGCTTCCAGGAATGACTTAGGGAGAATTGCTACCCTTTCAATTTCATTGAAGAGTTTGAGGAGTGTTGGCATTAAGTCTTCTTTGTATTTCTTGTAGAATTCTGCAGTGAATCTGTCTGGGGCTGGGCTCTTCTTTCTTGGTAGGGATTTGATTACATTTTCAATTTCATTAATAGAAATTGGGTTATTCAGCAGTTTTACATTTTCTTGATCCAGCTTTGGTGGTTCGTATGTTTCTAGGAGTCTGTCCATTTCTTCTGTGTTACCGAATCTATGAGAGTAGAGGTTTTTGAAATAGTTGTTGATGATCTTTTGTATTTCCACAGTGTTGGTAGTGATTTCACCTTTTTCATTCTGTTTTGCATGAATTTGAGTCTTTTCTTTCCTTTTTCAAATTAGGTTGGCTAGGGGCTTATCAATTTTATTTATTCTTTCAAAGAACCAACTCTTTGATTCATTGATTCTTTGTATTGTTTTCTTAGTCTCTATTGCATTAATTTCTGCTCTGATCTTTATAATTTCCTCCTTTCTTTTGGCTTTTGGCTTGGCTTGCTCTTGTTTTTCTAGATGTTTGAGGTATAATACCAGATTGCTTATTTGTGTTCTTTCTGTTTTTATAATGTGGGAACTCAGTGCAATAAATTTTCCTCTGAGGACTGCTTTCATTGCATCCCAAAGGTTCCAGTAAATTGTATTTGTATTTTCACTTGCTTGTAGATGGTTTAATTTCTTCTTTAATTTCCTCTGTGACCCACTGATTGCTCAAGAGTGTATTTTTTAATTTCCATGTGTTTGTGGGGTTTTTGCAGTTACTTTTATCATTAATTTTTGGTTTCATGGTGCTATGATCCAATAACATGCATAGGATAATTTGAATTCTTTTGCATTTACATTTACAATATGTTGTCTGGGTTAGCATATGGTCTATTTTAGAGAATGTCCCATGTACTGCTGAGAAAAATGTATATTCTGATGTTGTTGGATGGAACACTCTGTATATGTCTATCAATTCCATTTGTTCACAAGTGTGATTCAGTTCTGTTATTTCTTTGCTGATTTTCTGTCTAATTGATCTATCCCTTTGTGTCAGTGGTGCGTTAAGGTCTCCTGTTAAAACTGTGTTATTGCCTATTTGATTTTTCATTTCTGTTAATACTTGCATTGTGTAGTTGGGTGCTCTGGAATTTGGTGCATATATATTTAAGATTGTTATCTCTTCGTCTTGCAGTCTTCCCCTAACTTGTATGTAGTGACCTTCTTTATCTTTTTGGACCATTCTTGGTTTGAAGTTCACATGGTCTGCAAACAGAATAGCTACCCCTGCTTTGTTTTTTTTTTTTTTTTTTTTGAGTTCCTGTAGCATGGAGTATTGTTTTCCATCCTTTGACTTTCAGCTATGAGTTTCCTTTTGGGTTAGATGGATTTCTTATAGACAGCATATGGTTGGACATTGTTTCTTGATCCATTCTGCCAGTCTGTTTCTTTTAATTGGTGAATTTATGCCATTTAAATTAATGATTATAACTGTCATATATTGGTTTATTGTTGACATGTTATCTTTCTGATGTTGTATCTTAACTTTCCATTCCTTTTAACTGTCTGTCTTGCTTAGTGGTTTTTTCCTATGTGTATGTAGAATGTCTTTTAGTATTCTTTGTAGGTTGGTTTGGTGATCATGAAGTTCTTCAGCTGTTCTTTGTCATGGAAGTATCTTATTTCTCCATCCATTTTGAAGGACAGTTTTGCAGGGTACATCAGTGTGGGTTGGAAGTCATTTTCTTTAAGGATCTGAAAAACTTCACTCCATGCTCTCCTTGACTTCACTGTTTTTGTTGAGAAGTCTGCTGTGATTCTGATAGGTTTTCCTTTATAGGTGATCTGTCTTTTTCTCTAACAGCTTTTAATGTTCTATTCTTATGTTGGATTTCTGGGATGGTGATTATTATATGTCTGGATGTAGTTTTGTTTTGGTTATGGCTATTTGGAATTCTATATGCTTCACTAATCTGTATGTCAGTTTCCATACTCACATTTGGGAAGTTTTCAGCTATTACTTCTGTAAATAGCCTCTTTATATCATTTGCGTTGTCCCCTTCTTTTTCGTTTACCCCATTAATCTTATGTTGTTTTTCTTTGCATCATCTTGCAGCTGTTGAATTGCTATTTACTGATTTCTTGTTATTTTTAGAAGATTTTTCCTTTCCTATTCACTAGCTGGAGTCTTATCTTCGAGGTCTGAGATTCTATCTGCACTTTCATTGAGGCGGTTTTTGCAACTTTCAATACAGTTCTTTATTTCCTGTATATCTCTTTGAATCTGCTTCATGCATTCTGATTGTTTCTTAAACTGTTCATTCAGGGATTCTATCATTTTGCTTTGTCCTCTAATGTTTTAGCTGTGTCTTCGTTGGATGCATTCAGTATTTCTTTCACTACTTTTATCATTTCTTGTTTTACCTGGGAGATTATTTCTGATTTGAGTTCCTTCGTAGCTTCCTTTACTTGCTTCTTTATTTCAGTTGATATCATTTCATGCATTTCAGGTGTATGTGTAGTATTTTCTTCTATGTACATGGCACCTAGGTTTTCTTGGGATGGGCTGGATGTTTGAGATTGCACTTTGGTCTTTTGTTTTGTCATTTTCCTATATTTCCATGTTTCCAGCGATGTTCCAAAGCTTTCCCTGGATGTGTTGGAAATCACCTCCTCCACTCTCTGTCACTGGGACTCTCATGGCCCTGGCTTCCCTTGTGTGGTTGGCCTGGCTCCCCTGGTTGAATGAAAGTCGCTGGGCGCAGTTCACTTAAGCCAGCGGAACCTCTGGAGCCTAGTCCAGTGTCCCAAGCATGCTGGGCAGGCACCCAGCCACCAGGATAGATGGTCCCAAACTTTTCCAGGCCTGACCTGGTGAGCTGCAACTCACCTCACAATGGGGGCGCAGGCTTGGCTCCCCTTTCAGCAGGCCTGGCTCCCCTGGCTGAATGAAGGTTGCTGGGCGAGGTCCACTCAAGCCCGCAAAACCTCTGGAGCTCAGTCCTGTGCCCTAAGGGGGCTGGGCAGGCACCCAGCAGCTGGGATCGATGCTCCCAAACTTTTTCACAAAGTATGTTCTTAAGTTTTCAGTTTTATGTAGCTGTCACTTTTTCTTCTTTCAAAAACTGTTCTTGGTGAGCATTAGAGTTCACAGGGAAAAATCAAAACACAGTATGCTTCGAACCAGGAGGTAAAGCAAATCAATTAGTCAGAGTGCAAAGGAGAACCAGGATCACAGTTCAAAGGAACGTCTTATGAGGCTTGTTCTTCCTCACTTACGGGGCTGCCAAGATGTTCATGTTATGTATGTGGCACCTGACATATTATTTAAATTCATTCAGAAGCTGAAGCTTAAACCAATGTATTTCTATAAGACATTTAAGTTTTTAAAGTATATTTCCAACCATTTCTATGTTGATCCTGAAAGAGGTAGGAAAGGTAAGGTTATTCCTTAAGATAAGCCAGAAAAGTGTTTTAGTCCAGATTGCTGACAAAGAAATGGAGCTCATGGATGTGATCATTGCCTCACAAGAGCATGGAGATTCAAGACTGGAACACAGAGCTCTGGCTTCTTATTTTCAGAAGTGACTTGCTTTAACCAAGAGATCTAGATGTCAGTTCTACAAGTGGCTGCCTCCATAATCACCTGACTCACAATTTTATAGCTCCAAAAGGACTTTTAAAGGTCTCTACTGCAGGATTTCATTTTGGTCTTTTTTCTTCTTGAATATTCTTCCCACTCTTGGCCCTGTCTGCCATAAGGAGACAATGACATTGCGGAGAAAGAGAAGACAGGTGATGAATATTCAAGATGGTTGGCCAGGAAGGGCAGTGAGGTTTTCTGAGTCAAACCCTGAAACTATAAGAATTTTACTGGCAGGTTTCGTACCTCTTAGACAGTGGTTTTGGTCTGAAGCTGACATTTTTAATGTTGTTCACTGTCTCTATTAAACGTGAATGATATGGTTTAACCCAGGGATTAAATATGCTTTAAAACCTAATTAAAAATGAAGATTACAGTGTACTTTCCCTATCCAAAGGAAACAAAACACAAAAGAAGTTGCTCTCAAGGTTAATAGAAAAATAAATTATCTCAATTTTTTTTACCTTTTGAAAACATTTCAAATCAAATCTAAATTAAATATTCCTTTATTAACAGTGGATGGAAATTTATTGAAAAATATAGTATGTCTATATCTGAATTATGCTTATTTACAGAGTGGACCAAATGAAAGCCTAAAGAGTGGACTGTCTTGAAGTGTTTTCTTGCCATAAAAACCAGAATATGAGTAAACTTAGCATAATTTAAGGAAGCAAACTATTTGTTTATAAATGCACACATCTGGGGGGGTAGTAAACACAGTGAGTCACTTAGCCGGTTGTCACTTCCACTCTAAGCAGGGCAGTGAAAGATATTCACAATAGGTTTTGAAGTAGCAACACAGCATTCAAAAGAAATACTTATTTCTTGATGATTCTCAGCAGTGTGAAAGTACAAAGTAAAGGAAGAGCATGTACAATATCAATCTCTCTTCATAGTATTTTTCACAGATAAGACACTCTATCGAAATTTGTAGACTAAATTCTATCATTTTCACTTATAAAAACATTGTTTTTGTACAATAAATATTTTGAGTACTGCCTATTTGCTGAACACAGTGTAAGAGGAAAACTAGTTTATTAATTCATGGCACTGTTCTCAAAGAGTTTAGACTGTAGTGATAAATAAACTTGCTTTAAAATAACTACATTCCCTGAATCACAGGTGGTAGAAGAACCATTAAGAAATTCACAATCAAGCATTGAAAAATAATCATAAACACACCAACGATAAGACTTTAGTAAAACAGGTCATGATGTATGTTGTAGTGGTAAATAATGAAATCATTTTAAAACGAGGTTCTTGAATTCTATTTAAGAACATAAAAATGTATTTAGAGTATACTAAATGAAAAATCACAATCGTGTCCCAATCATACCTCAACACTTAGTGACTTAAAATAACAATGTGTTATAGCTCATCTTTAGGGTTGGCCAAGGAGCCCTTCTGCTGGAGTTTGCTGGATACCAGTTACACACCAGTCCAGTGCAGCATAGTCCCGGATCACCCAGGTTCTTCCTCATCTGAGGCAGACAGGTTAACTGAATTTCTCCATAGATGTGGCTTTATATCTTCAAGAAAGAAGAACAGAAGCTGATTGAGCCTTCTGCTCACATCATATTTTGTGCGGTCCTATTGGCCAAAGAAAGTCACATGGTTAGCGCCAGATGTGACAAGGGTGATACCAAGGTATGTGTATACTTTGAGGAATAACTAAAAATTACATCCTAGTCATAAACACATTCTAACACATATACTACCTTTTCATACAAACAATCTGAAGAACATATAGAAAAGATTTAGGCAAGAGAATTACAACAAGTTCAAGACCAGCCTGGGCTACAGAGTGAGCTCGAGGCCAGCGTGAAATGCATAACTAGACTCTCTCTCAAAATGACAAAAAAAAATTTTTTTAAGTTATCTTTGAAAAAGGAGAAAATTAAGTGATAATTTTTTTCTTTATTTGTGTATGCATTTAAAAAAATTCTATCCTCAGTATATTAAAGACACACTACTTCTAATAAAGATTCAAATTTCAAATAAAATTATCTATCTATCTATCTATGTTCCATCTAAAAATACAAAAGTGGCTCTGGGGTTTAACTCAGTCGGCTAAGGGCCCACACTGGTAAACATGAGGTTGTGAGTTCCATCCCTGATGCAGGAAAAAAAAAAAGTGGTTCTATTGTTAAAATGTTCACTCTTCTGGAAGAAATCCATAGCACTGCCATTGCTACCTTTTCACAATTCTGCTAAGCTTCACCCATCCGTTTAGTTCTGAAAGGCTGAAAATTAGTTATGAGTTATATGTGATTCATCAAAACTTACAGTAACGTTAGCATGCTTTCAGACAGTAATTAAATATACACACTTGTAACAAAGTCAAGTGATTCTCAGGAGGGTCACCTCATTCTTCAATGACACTCTGCTAATTTAGCTTCTCTCTTCTGGATCGTCCCACCCCTTGTTGACTGGTCATTTCCTCAAGGCTCACTTTATCCCAAAGCTTTATTTCATTAGCTCAGCCGATACCGATATTCGTATTTCCAGTTGCTTTGGTCCCCTGGGCCTGTTCTGTATCTATTGTTATTAATGGCTCCCGGGGTGGTTCTGCAGACCCTCAGTGTTTACCCAAGTATTTGAAAGGCATCAGACAGCTCTCAGCTCCGGCACAGCACACAAGCACGAGCCTTCAATTTGCTATTAGTTAAGCATTTAGATGTTCAGCAGTCAAGAACAATCCTAGCTTCCACTCTCTTCCTTGCAAGAGTAGAAAAAGGAGTCAGATTCCTGGTTATGCACGCTTGGACTCTTTCCCCCACCATGACGCCACCTTCAGGTAAGGGAGGTTCCTTCCAAGTGACCACAATGTGCTTTTGTTTCAGCGATCTGTGGAGACACAGGACGAGAAAGGTATTTTAGTAAGAAACGTTTTTGATGGGGTGGCTTTTACTTGCCATAAATTGAACCAACTCATTTTCAAGACCCCTTCTCCTTCCCTACGTCTCCTTCCTGAGTGTCCTGCCTGTCAGCCGGAGATGAGAGAAGATGGTTTTGGCAGAGAAAAGACTTACGCGTTAATATTTCCTGCAGCCAGAGCGGAGGCAGACAGCTCTTGTTGCATTATGGAGATGTAAGGAAATGGGGTTGTTGCAAAAGCAATAAAAGTTTCCTTTATAGCCTTCTCTTTTTTTACACTGGCTGTTTCAATCTGAGTATTTCCTAACTTTCTGCAGATGATAAAATAGGTGGAGAGAACTGTTTATCTAATAAAGTACATGCTATTAAACATGCTGCATCATCACTTTCTTTCATTGGTGTTTATTATAAGATTTAGGAGCCTTTTCTTTTCTTTTCTTTCTCCCCCACCCTCCTGCTTCCTTCTTTAAGGCTCCCCCACCCCACAGAGGTCTGTGTTTGTCTGTCTTCTCCTTCTGTGACAGGCACCTGCTGCTGATTTTCAGCAGTCCCTCTCCCTTCCCTTGACATGGTCCTGTTTGCCTGGGATTTATGTGGAGAGCTGATTGTTCTCCAGGCTGAAGGGAGCTCACCAGGTTCATGAGTAAAGTTGCCCCCAGCGAGTCATAATCTGGGCAAAGTTGTGCTTGGTGTTGCAGGATGGAGTGGAACACCCAAGTTCCCCCAGCCAATCTCTCTCCAAATCTTCCTTCCCTCTTCACCACAGGAGTGTCTACATGATCTATGCACACAGACAGTACAGCGGAATAAGCTGCCTGCTTGTCCCAGTGGCCGTTTCCAGGCAGAGGAGTGCTGAGTGTCTGTGATCAGTAGGAAGTGTAGAGGGGCTTCTTATGTACCTGCAAGTGACCTGAACTCTGTCAGGCCTGCACCCAACCTCAAAGGCACTTCTGCTCTAGCCATTCACCCTGTGGCTATCAAACATGGAAATATCAGTCAGAGTAGCAGAGAATTTGAACACATACACATATCACCTCAATCCCTACCTCCACAGCCGTAGCAGCTACCAAAGCACAACCCCAGATTCTGATAAGATTCTTTGAGGGCCATGACTATGTGTATTCTGAAAATAGATATTGGTGATTCTGATAATCTCAATTTACTCTTTGCCCATTAGAGTGTGTACATCCTGGCTCAGCTTATGGAGGAGCAGCGGGGAGAGAGAAAGATACCTGATAAAGCCAGATGGCCAGCTGGATGCCTGCATGACAGTGCCCCTCAGGTCTCGTTCTCACGTTTCTAGTGTAGGAGCTCCAGCCCCTTGTGGCATATGCTTCTTCCAAATAGAATCATTTCTGAAAAACCTGAAGGGATCTCCCCTATGTGCTCAGAATCAAACTGTCCTGTCAGCCACCAATGGCTTCTTTGTTTCTCTTCTCCTTGCTGCACTCAGCTCTTTCAAACGCTGGGCTCAAACTCCGAGCACAGCTGAGTCCGTGGTGCCTCCAAGTCCTTGGCATCTCTCTGCTCCAGCTGCTTGTGTTGAGATCTGCTGCACCTCCCGTGGGCGTTGTCACCTCCAGTGGGCACCTCTGCCTCCTCCTGGGTACAGTACCCCAGATACCCTGGGCACTATAAGGTGCCAAAGGTTTGTGTGCAGAAAACCAAGGTAATGCAATCTGTGTTACAACCTGCCAGCAAATTTCAGCAGGACAGTACCTTCTTTCAGTGCTTTATTTATGGCTCCTGTTTCCCTCCCTGATTCGCCAGCTGACATTGTGTGTGAAAATGAGCAACAGGAGGGAAAGACACAATAAGGAACCCGCACAACTAAGCCTTTGTTTCTACTTTAATTCAGCTTCCTAATTCTCTTTTCCATTAGAATAAATGCTCTGAAACTGAATTCATGAGTAAAAAACAATACCAATAATAAAAATTCAGTGCTTCCTGAGCGCTTCCTCTTACAGAACATGATGCTAAGCACGTCACCTACATCAGTTCATTTAACATTTGCAATTGCCAAATAACAAAGGCAATATTATTAGCCTCACTTCCAGGTAAAACCGTACTGTGTTTAGTTACTTTCCTAAAGTCTCCTGCTGGTAATGGGCAGAGATGATATTTTAGCCTCAAAATCCAAGGTCCTAACCATCTTACCTTAGTGGCTAGGCCTAGGCTTCAGAGTTTACAAACTCCTTACCCTATTTATAAAATGTTGCTTACATATAATCTTTTTCTTTCCAGAGAGAGAAATGTCACATGTTTAAAGGTCCAAAAAGGTCCTAGGATTATGTTGAACTCTCCTATAAGAAGCAATATAATCTGTTATGAAAATAGGTCCCTGCCACCTCTGAACTATGGGTCAATGAACCTGTCAAACATGTCTGATACTCAGCAGTAGATGGGCACGGGCTCCCACTGTGTCCACTTACGAGTGCCAGAGCCAGGACCATGCAGCGAGCTGTGTCAGCAGATTTAAGCAGCAAGATCAAGTACTGTTCATTTTCCCTTCTTCACTGGTGTGGTGCCTGAGGCCCTCCTGGGATTATGGAGAAGGCCATGGCGTTATGACGTGGAGGAGATGGTAAGGGGAACGGTCTAGTGCGTGCAGAGGTAAGAAGACTGGAAGGCCAGTTGCTGGGAGCTTCCCATCAGGGAACCTGGGACAAGAGCACTCTTCCTGACCTGTGTCTGCTCGGGAGTCCCACGGGCAACTCGGAGAGCAGGAGCCATGCAGACTTCCATATCTCATAAAGCCCCGCCTGAGAGCTATTTGCTGATGATTGTCGACAATCAGATTGAATTATTGATGATGTTGGTAAACAAAACGCTGCCTTGATGAATGATGAGCTGGCTGCACTCTGACATGACTGCTAAGTCATTCAAAGCGCTGATTAAACCCATTACTGTAAAATAATCACCATCCATTACCTTTAATGTCGTGAACTGACAACCTAGTTAAGGCAGCTGATGGTGTCAGCCGTGTGATTTGTTGCACTGCGTGTCCATTGACAATAAATCACTTTGATAAATCAATGAACAGTAGCAATAAAACAATATATTTTCATATTTCTTGACATTCAATTTCAGAGAGTGTATACTGACTTCTTCTTGAACACAAACACTGATATGGAAGGATTCCGCCTTTGCCAGCAATGAACACAGGATAAATTCTATTTTAGCTCAGACTTGAGAAGGCTCAGGTAAATGTGTGTGTGTGTGTGTGTGTGTGTGTGTGTGTGTGTGTGTAAATGTGCCTCTCTCAGATAGTTACCCAGCTGCTGCTGCCCAGATAATACATTGCACAAGCATAATGATGGCACTCACAGTGCCCCTCATCCTGGACATGGATAAGGTAACAACACAGAAGAAAGATCAGTGAGCTGGGAGTTACGTAACCTTTAGCCAGTGTTCTGCCATTACACGAGTCACTTAACCTTTCTGGCATTCACTTTCTTCTCTAAAGTAAGTGTAATAATGGCCTATGACAGAGATTGGCCCTCACAGTCAACTGAGAGAATGTAGGAGAATCTTTCATAAAATATAACAACTTCAGAATTTAACTTTCATTTCTCTCAAGCTACTATTAGCCCAAAAATCTCTTGTTTATATGCCAAGGGCTCTTTCAGCTCTAGGAGTTTTGCAGCAATTAAATCTTAGCTAACTTAATCTTCAAAACAATATTTTATGTACAGAATTTTTCCTAATCCACCAGTATGTTATCTGGCAGTTAATTACTACAGAATCTATGTTTGTAAAAACTTAATAAATAGATGTTAGTTCACCAAATACCTAATGCATATTTTCTTTTAGTAATTACACTTGAAATTTTTTAAATTACATTATATACTCTGAGTGTTTAACTCTGCTTCATAAAATTTTTGTCAGAAACTATTAGATATGTGTGCCTGTGTGAGGTGGACAAATAACTATGATTCAGACACTGCAAAGGTCCTGCTTTCTAGTAAAGACTAGAAAAAAAAATTATGCAATCACTAGGGAATGAGACTGAATTCTTGAAAAGCAATAAACTTCCAAGCTTCTTTATCATTAGAAGAAAGAGAAATGTAATTTAATTGGACAAATGAGTAGCACCTAGTCATACTTACCATTATGGATAGTTCTGGAAGTATGAGTCGAGGGAGCAGTGTGACAGGGGGTGGAGGCACTGACTATTCGTGGGAGCATGTTATTGGTGGAGAGATATGCAAAGGTGAAGGTAGGAACAGGGAAAAATCACAGTGAGGTGTAAGAAGGGTGGTAAGAGGCTCACTTACACATGGTGATAAATTAACTTCAAAGTCCCCGTGACTAGACATAACAGCACATCAAAGGTTGATTTCCTGCCCATCTTGCATACCCGTCATGGATCAATGGGGCACTTTGAAGTAGCATTATAAGAAGTGTGCAACTTTCCTTAGCACTTTGCTGGGAGAACAAAGTACCATGAAAAACTGACACCTGTACTTCTATGCTCCGACATGGAAGTAACACATGTCTCTGCTTCCAGCAGCTAATTAACCAGAACTCACCATATGGCTTGCCCACTCCAAGGAGCTCACTAATGTGGGGAGAAATAAATGATTTGGTGAGCATTTCAGTTTATTTCATGGATGAACTATAAATCATGTACAGAAGGGAGTACAAGACAAAATAGGAAATTTCTGCCACTTTCAGGCAGGAATGCCAGGATGGGTATTTGTACTTTTCTTACTAGGAAGGAGGTAGGGTAACCATGAAAGCACAAAACTAGGAATGATGGGGTTTGGTCAGAGTCCGGCTGCTAAGCACTTCTGAAGTCGGTCTCCTGTGTAAATCATGAGAGGTCAGAGAGGTGCAATGTAACCTTCTCAGAGAGGGTTCACAGTCCAAGTCTAAACTAGGGCTATAGCCTCCGTAACAGAAAGATGTATCTAAGGAAACTATGAAAGTAACTTGATTATGTTTGGCTGTGATTTAAATGTGAGACTTGAAGATCAGAGAATACAGAAGGAGGAGATCCAAGTGTCTGATATAATAACATATCACTGCATGTGTGGTCTAGAGGCAGAGCTACTCTGCAGATTTCACAGCAAGGAGATAACAGTGATCATTACAAGAATCAATGTTGAGCTGAAGCACACAGCAAGCCCAGCAGAAACCGAAGAAATGAGTCAGATCCAGGGTGCCTTGAAATCGTTAAAAATTTGTTTAAGACTTCTCAGTCAGGTATAATAGTACATTCCCATAATCCTAGCACTCAGGAGGCTAAGACAGGCAGATAGAGTTCAAGGTCAACTTGGGCTACATGGTGAGATGCTGGTTCAAAAAAATCCTCAAAGTGTGTAACAGGCCACTCATCTGTATCTCCACCAGTATGAATACCATCCGAATCCTTAAAAAGATACCGTGTGTGACATAAGTCAGCAAACATGGCAGTTTGCAGAAAAATAACAGGTGTTCTACTACCCATAAATAATTAGTATTAACATCCTCTGGAGTTTTTATTTATAACACAATAGAATTGGAGTGGCCAGGTTCTATCTTTCACACTAACTAGGTGTCAAAGCTCAGGAAAATTATTTCATGACTCTATTTCAATTTCCTCATGAGATATATGTTGTTTGCTACAAAGTCATCTCTGTGCGTTTTTGCTAGTCATTTTCTCTAAATTTCAATTGCCTCAAACAATATTGGCTCTAATATGCTATGCATCTTCCATCTTATTCTTGCTTATAGACATCATCTCTCATTGGAAGGTAAAGTCCAGGACAAAGAGATATTTGTTTTGTTCATAGATCTTCAGTATATATAGGTTGCTGTATAAATGTTAGTAATAATATGACTACGATAGAGAGACTCGTTATTGGACTTAGCAATAAATAAAACACAGGAGCTGTTTCTACCATGTTTCTTAAACTAAATAATGTAGACCTCCCTGTCATAAGTATATTTCTAATCATCGTTTTAAATGTCTAACATTTTAACATATATCATTACTTTGATATTTGTATTATCTTTTCAGCTATAGTCCACATTATAATAAAAACCTCTGCACATAGAATAGTGTATTCTCCTCATATTACTCTATTCCTAAAGGAGAATTCACATATGAACATATATTAACATTTTAGCAACTTTTTCAACTAAGTGGGCTTTGGCCAAATTGCCTCCCAAAAAGGCATTATCAACTTCTGCTCCTCTTAGAATGAGAGAGCCTGAGTATGAATCGGACTATGACTCCTTTGTTAGAGTTGGAGCCCAGCCTTCGGTTTCTGTATCTCTGGCTGATGGCTCTGAGAAAGTTAGTGTATCCTAAGGTTTTAGTTTGCACATCTGGAAAATAGGTTTAAATAACAAAACTTGCATCACAGAGTTAGTCTTAAAATTAAATGTGAAAATATACATAAACTCTAAAATGGGATCTGACACATGGTATATGTTAAAGTTCAATCATTTTTATATCAGTAGATGAAATTGTCATTTCATCATACTCTTAGCAACACTGGATTTTAAAAATATAATTCCTAAGCCAACATATAATGTTTACTATTAGTTAAATCAGCAGTTATTTAATCACTGATGGCAATGAATATTATTTCTTATGGTTTGATTTCATCTTTTTCATTGACATTATCATGTCTTAATGATCTGTAAGACTTTTAAATATTAAGAAAATTAATCTCATGTCTGTGCTTTAGACATATGAAGGGGCATATTTAGGAAAGTCATCACCATGTACCTAGGACAAATGTATTTCCAGACTGTGACTTGCCTTTTAATTTTGTTTATGAATTTGCCTTATAAAATTGAGGGCTGGGCTGGGATGTGGCTCAGCACTGAGTGCTTGCCTTGCATGCACAAGGGCCTGGATTTAATTCCTAGCACCGCATACACGCACACACCAGAAAGAAAATTGAGCTATATGTTACCAATTTTATCATATTTCCTTTTTAAGCTATGATTTTGAGGATATACCTGGGTGAGTCTCTTTCACCAAGTATTATATAATTATTTCATTATTTCTTTTAATTTTTTTCAACCTTACATTATTTATATTTAGAACTTCAATGCATCTGGAATTTGTTTTGGCTTAACACATGCAATAAGGATACAGATTTTTTTTCGCATGTTAATTGAATTGATTGTGTTGTCTGCTTCCAATTTTTTTCCTTTTTTTTTAGTGATAGAATGAAAATATAACCAAAGGCATCAAGAACAAGTTAACCAGTTTATTTCACACAAACATTTAACTTATAGGCTCCAAGATATGTTCTTTAAATTTGTTCATCAAGCAAATGGCTTTTGTGATAACAGTTTTCCTGATTGCATTCCATTCCTCACCTCTGCCAAACACAGCTTCTAGGCTAAGGTTGCTGTAAGAGTTCCACAAACATTACACCACCAAAGCATCAATAGACGCATACAGCACTGCTGGTGTCTACACAAAGTTTGAGAGAATTCCTAAATGCATGCAAGAGATATCTTCTTTAGGGAACCCTACTTTGAAAATTCTGGCTTTCTTTCTTACATCCCTACCACTATCTCACATTATATATCCCTGTTACTATTGGTAGCAAAACTAGATGCTTCAAAACACAGCTTATTTTACCAATCTGTGACGTTAAATCTTTCCAAAGATTTTTTTTTCAAACTTATTGATCAAACTTCTTTGAACTTTCTTTCCTTCTTTCTTTCTTTTTCTTTCTTTCCCTTTCTTCTTTTTCTTTCTTTCTTTCTTTTTTCTTTCTTTCTTTTTTCTTTCTTTCTTTCTTTCTTTTTTTCTTTCTCTCTCTCTTTCTTTCTTTCTTTCTTTCTTTCTTTCTTTCCTTCCTTTTCAAACTTCAACTGCTACTGCTCTTAAAATATGTACTTAACGATTTGGAAGTACATAATTTTGTCCAATGATACTTCTGGATCTTGTTTCTTCAGCTACATTATAATCTCCTAAGGAAAGATATTTCAATTCTGTAATTTGCACACCAGCTGACATAAGTGCAGGATAAGTAAGTATTCAGGAGATGTTGGCAGCTGGAGAAGTAAGAGCTCCAGTCCACTGCACTGCAGCTTAGTGCGAGCAGGACTGGCCTGCTGTATTAGAATTGGCTCAAGGAGGTAAAATTCCTAGTGTGCTCTTTTGCTCATAGTAGCTTCCATTAAATTCATGCTTTTTCTTCACCTTACTCCAGCCTTCCTCACAGTTTCATAGATGACTTGATTTGATACACATTTACCTGTTTTTACTAGAAATATTTACTAGGTAGGTGTTAATATAAGGCCTTAAACTTCTATAGTAGTTTTATATGTATTTTGCAATCAGTGTTGAATATTAGATATGGAAAACAATTTTTTAGATTTAACATGTTGATGGGTAAATGGAGATCTGATGTATTAAGGTAACTGCTTCAAGTTCAGACACTTAGTAAAAAGTGACTAAAACTCAATCTTCCCTAGAACGAGAGGCCGGAGTGATATCAATACTGTCTTTGTGATGTCCCAAAGACCTTCAGTTACCATAAACTCTCATTACAAGTAAAATCCCTTCCCCCTGAAAATAATGTTAATATTAAACAACACCTCTGGTCATTAACTGGTCCTGCATAGTGATTCACTAATTTCTTTAGAATTTAAGGATATCATTTGTCTATTTACATTACTCTTTTATTTTTTCTTCCCATAACTGAACCAATCTTTAAACTAGATATCACTGTCATATTTTTGTCTGAAGGATTTCAGTTCCCTTTTACTGAATTGGATATGAGGACGGGGTTTGAAGTTAGTTGGGGGACAGAGAACGGCAAGTGGACTATGGCTACTTGTAGAATGTAATTAAGGCTGGGAAGGTGGCCAAGAACCCTGGCAGGCAACAACTTGTAACCAGGGGAAGGATTGTATTGGAGCCGGGCTCACGCCATCTGATTGCTGTTTTCACTTTCTCCTTTCAGCCACACTGGTTGTCTGGGCAGAGATTTGATGTTTCCAACAGAAGAGCAAAAGCCAAAGAGAATCTGTTGTCAGTTTGAATTTGTTTGCCTTGGAATTGCTCTGAGACCTGGCCATGAGAAATTATTTCCTTTGCACCTCGGATGTTGTTCCAGGTGTTCCAACTGCTTATAGACCATTATGCTGCTGACTCAGCCCTGGCCTTAGTATTGGAAAATGAGAGCTGATCGTTCCCCAGTCAACTGTTAGATTTTTATGCATTCCCAAGAATAGGGTATTAGAAAAAAAAAAAACACTTGGATATTACAGTGAGAGAAAGGAGCACTTAAATGCCTATTAGTACAAAGAGATTGGAAAACCAAGTTTTAAAATGTGGTAGTTATTTGCAAAAAACAAATGTTATTTCCCCCAATAGCTCCTCCACTATTCCTTGCAATTCTGCATTAGGTATAGCAGAAAGAATCCTGCAGACTCCTTCCAAAAGCAAGTTCTGTCAGGAAGGAGAGCACATTAGCCTGAGCTTGTCAGTGGAGATGAACGAGAGAGTCTGCGGTAGCCTAAATTAGGTAATTACACAAGGGAGAGATTGCACAGTCTAAGGCAAATCTTATGCTGTAGTTTTTACTACTTTCTTCCGGAACAGAGTCAACATGCAGCATCTTGAAGCTTAAACACATCTTATTAAGCAGCCACTCCTGAAAAACTGTTGTCTTACTCAGTTGCCAAATGTGGATGCCAAGATCTAAAACACAAACATCAGATACCCATTCACAGAATGCTTCTTGTGCTTGATGTTAACTTGAAATTTTCTAAAGATCTTATTTTCTTTGGATTATGCTTCAAATGCTGCCATCTATGTCTCTTGCTATTTGCATCTCCGTTGGCCATACTGGAAGGACATCCATGTCTTTCTTCTGAGTGCTTAATTGATACAGCAATCTTTAAAAATTCAGCCTTCCATGTGTCACCTGTGCTGCAGACTTGAGAGAGGAGGAATAACCGAGTTTACAGTCTGACTTTCAAAAGATGTTGTTAACATGGAACTTGAGTGCATGATGCACCTTGTATGCAACTTTCCAGCAACCTGAAACAGGTGATTTGGCTGAAGCAACTCCGCTTCCCTCTCCAACCACGTGAACAACACAAACAGCACTGAAGAGAAAAGAAATTGAAACTGGTTGCCTTTCTTCCTCAATTCTGACCTTTCCTGTGGAATTGCTCCACCTCCACAGAGTCTGCCACGGTCTTGCAGAGGAAACAGGAGCCAAGTGGAGATAATGGAGAGTGAAGTGAAGCATAGAAGAAAACAACTCTAAAGTTCCACTAATTGCCCCAAACAAGCCACCAACCCTTGCACAGCCTGTTCTGCTCTCCCCTAGCTGACACCTCTTTCCCTTCCATTGGCTTCAAAATATCCCTCAGTTTCAGTGAACTGGAGTGGAAAGGAGCTTTGACTCGGAGTCAAGCAACAAAAGATTTAGTCTATCTTTTATCTAATTTATAATGAAAAGTTTAACATGGAGGTCAGTCACCTGGATGTGACCCTTCTGTCACCTAGAATGCAGGTCTGCAGTCTCAAGATCCTGCCAGTTCTCCAGCCACGTCTCTTCCTAGAACACCAGTGAGTTCAATGGGGTTCACAAAGAGGATATTTGATCACCCTACTTTTATCTAGGGAAGAGTGATTGAGAAATTTACCTGGGTATTTTCCATAGGTTGGTGTTCCCCATTAATACAACAGGAAATTGTTTACCAACTGAATTTTGAAAAAAATAAATAAATAAAAAAGCAGTTGCCTACAATCTCACCATTAGAGTTTTCTTCCTGTGGAATATTTTCAGTTTTTATATTATTCTGTTTCCTTACAAGAAAAATGCCTATAATGTACACCAAAAGACTCCTGAGCTCCTCCCCAGATCTTGATGATTGAATGTCCTCTGCATCACCCCCACTGTGGCAGGCCCCTCCAAATATGTGCGTGTCCTAATCCCCAGAAGATGAATCTGCTATATTAACACAACAAAAAGACTTTGATAATACCAGCCAGTTGAGAACTTTTGCCATAAGGAGATAGTCTTGTGTTACCCAAGTGAGTTCAGTGTAATCACATGGATCATTTTAAGAAAAGTGCTTAAGAGTCAGACACAGACAGATTGGGAAAAGCTTCACTGCTGACTTTGAAAATGTGAAACAGGACCACGAGCCAAGAAATGCAGGCAGCTCCTGGGAGCTGGAAAAGGAAGCTAAGTAGATTCTCTTTTTTTCTTTTTTTTTTTTTTTTTTTTTGTTGATGTTGTTTTTTTGGTATTGGGGATCGAACTGATGATCTTGTGCTTACCAGGCAAGCACTTAAGCCACTGAACCAAATCCCCAGCCCTAGAATCTCTTGTAAAGTCTGAATTCTCTTCCAGAGATGCAGCCCTACCAACACATCAACAGAACTTCTGACTGCCAGAACTGTAGGATGAATCTGTTTTGTTAGGTCACTAAATTCAAGGTAGTTTCAACAACAGGAAACAACCACTTAGTTTATACTATTTAATATGGTTCTGGGTCATTTGTGGTGGTCTTTATTATCATTATTTATGACCTAGATGATTCCATTTAAAGTAATCTGAACATTAATTAATTAAATGCTAAGCATCATCCCATAATTAGCCATTCCTCCATGGGGAAGGTGGCCCTCCTAAAGTAAGATCTCATAGCAAATTGGTAAAAGCTTCAGGGTTGACGGACAGATAGATCTGGATTTGAGCCTTTTCTGTAAAATATTGCTATATGAGTCTCTTAAGATCAATGAGCAGATTAAGTAAAATCTGCACAAAATCCTGGTACATGGTAGGTACCTATGATAGTTACTTTAGTTATTGTCATTAGAATGAATGGTTTATTGAAGTAGATGTTTAACAAAGACTGGGTAGCATGAACATGATTCAAGCAGGGCCACAGAGAAGAGGCCCACTTGGGAAGTTTTTCAGAAGTGAGGATAATGTGTTGGGAAAACAGGCTTTGAAGAAGACTTGGGTTTGCCATTAATTATCTCTGTCATCGTCTTAGGTGAGTCACTCTATCTCTCTGACCCACAACACCTTCAGTTAAAATTTGCATAATGATGCCCACCCCATAGGATTATTTTGAGAACTAGATACTATCATGTATGCGAAACTTGGGAAAAGCTTAGCAGTCAGTAGGGTTATAGAAATAGCAAGGACAGTGCCATAGGTTACGTTTTTATTAAGCATAAGTTGGCAGATGGTCTTTACTGCAGCCTGCGAATTGAAAACAAAATAGCTGAGAAAATTTGGGGGTTGGTTGGAATCAAATTATAAGGAGCCCTGCATTCCCTCACTAGGATGGCTTGACCTAAAGGACTCAGAGTGGATTTTATAATAGAACTCATCAAGCATAAGCCATGCAGAGTGTTATGTAATACTGTATCATAAATTCCCGTCAGTTCGTCTATGATACAGATGACAGGGGAGTTTATAAAGAAGCAC
The DNA here is from genome assembly GCA_004027455.1 of Hydrochoerus hydrochaeris. Lineage (NCBI taxonomy): Eukaryota > Metazoa > Chordata > Mammalia > Rodentia > Hydrochaeridae > Hydrochoerus > Hydrochoerus hydrochaeris. The sequence continues at coordinate 351,778 of PVLA01000915.1, read as the reverse complement.
TCTTGAGGGTTTCTATAGGCCAATCTTTTCAAAGTTCTTTAGCAACAGAATACATGTAAACAAGTAAAATATTAATGTACAATTACAATATATAAATCACAAAATAGTTTTTAATATAATTACACGAGGCAGATACATGATGAGTAACAGCTACTCACAAAGTTAAAGGTGAAACAATGATCCACTGTGTTTATGGAACCTAGTCCCGTGCAACAATATAGGCATCAATTAAATAGTTCTACAAAGTACGCTTCATGTAACAGAATTGTATCACTCGTGCTTTGCTAGAGAAACAGATATAACACAAGATACACAAATGTATAAGAAATTACAGGACTTACAATGGTTTGCCACAGAGTCACATGAGGAAGCATGCAGAGGGTACTTGCACACAGTACACTGAAAGTGTTGGTCTAAGGTCTACAGTTCACTGCAGGGTCTTGTGCAAGTCCAGATCAGCAGGCCGCTGGGTCTGCCACGAAGGTTGAAGAGTGTGCCAAAGGCTGAAGGATTCAAGATGGAACCCAAAGAGTTGGCGCTCAGAGCCAGATGACGTCTAAGCTGAAGGCGAAGACTGGAGCTCCTCCAAAGAACAGAAGCAGGTCTGTGCTTCCTCATTTCCTCTGTACTAGGCAGGCGATGAGCCACCCTAGGGTGCGTCTTCTACACCCTAGGGAGCAGAATTTCTGAGCCGATTTAGTTAGGCTTCTAAACTTCTCAAGTTGACACAATTAACCAACCATTGCAAGAATGCATAATCACATACTATATGCATATTTCATGCAAATTTTGAAGAGAAACTATAAAGGGCTGTGATAACATACACTGGGAGGTTCTAATACTGGCTACTATGGACTGAATCATGTTTCCCTCCAAATTCATATGGCAAAGTCCTCATCCCCAATATGGTGATGATCAGAAGATGGGGCCATAGGACTTATTGAGGCAAAGTAAGGCCATAGGGTGGTCTTTATAAGAAAAGACACTAGGGAGCCCTCTCTCTGCCTCCTCCTTTCTTCCTGCAGCCTCCTCTGCATCCCCCTCTACCTCTGACTCCCACTACGTGTGGACACAGTGAAAAAATAGGAATTGAGGCCTCATGCTGATACCTGAGCTTGGACATCCAGTCATACAGAACTGTGAGAAAATAAACATCTATTATTCAACCTGTCTTACCTATGGTATTTTTTATGATAGCCCAGACTGACTAATGTACACTCTAGGATGTTTGTATTCTTGACATCTATTCCTTTCTCTCACTTTGAGTAGATGCCCCAAAGGTAGAAAGCAATTGCTTGCCTCAGAGCCTACAGAATTGTCCCTAGTTGGTGTGATCCGATTCAAGGCCAATCCTCTTCTGCCTCTAGCAATTGCTTCTTGGAACTCCTACCCACCCACTGACTTCACCCTCCCTTGGCAATCAGTTCTCATCCATTAGATATCTTCATGGGCATAAAGGTACAGGGTGGATGTGATATAATCTCCTGGATTATGTAAGAACCAATGCTTCTCTGTGCATGGTCAATATCTACTTTTTGATTTGATGAGGATGACTAGGAAGTTAAGAAAGGTGCTTCCAAAGTAGGTGCTTCAGACAAATGGAACACAAGTTCATGCTACTGACTCCATTTTTGTGACTAATTCCGACAAGTAAAAAATTTATGTCACCACATAACCCATGGCCAAAGACTCTAAGCAATTGATTACTCTTTTCCTTTTCCAATATTTACATTGGAATTATATTTATAAATGCAAATTGCATATTTAAAAACATAAATTGACTCACTCTCTGCTTAAAACTTCCCAGTGATTTTCCTTTGCATTTAGGATAAAAACTAATCCCCTTACCATGGCCTATGAAACTCTAGCAGGCAGAGTCCTGTCCAGCTGTGTGACTCATGTGGTGGCCACCCTTCCAGTGCACCTGCTGCCCTGGTGTGGATAACTCCTCAAGCTTCCCGATCTCCTTCTTGCAGAGCGAAGTCTGAAGGTTGAGCCCATAATGCTCTTCTTTCATTTCTTCACTTAACTGACCCTTCTCAGGCGTCAGGTTCTAGACACGAATGCCACATCCTAAGAGGGTGTTCTGTCACAGGGCCTTCATTCTCCTCCTCTGTGGTATGTGACTGTCTTCCCATGTATGCATGTTCTGCCCTTCTTGTTTGTCATTCTATTAGCAGAACCCAACCTATTGGCCTGCATATAACAGACACTCAAGTACTTTTGAATTAATGAAGGTTTCAGGGCAGGGATATGAGGGTGAATGGATGGGTGGATAGATAGACAGTTAAAGGCTAGATGGAAAAAGGGTACATGAACCAGATGGCAAGTTTAAGAGAATGGATAAGTTTAAGTTAAAGTTTAAACCTTTCAGGAAATTTCAAGCTGCTTCACTGGGTCAAGTCCAAAACTCTTCCGGCACTGTTTGCCCTTATGGTTTCCCTCCCTGCTGCACCCTCTAGTATAAAGAAAAGGAACATTACATCTTGTCTTTTTTTTTAATGTCTGTATCCCTCTTCTTCCTCCTCCTCCAGCTCCTCCTCCCTCTTCTTCTCCTCCTTCTTCTTATGTCATATCATTTTGTTCACTGACATCTCTGGTTTCTAGTTCTCTGCCAAGTACTTAGTAGGTATTTGGTGACTACTTGTTTAGTATCCAAAAGTCAAAGTCTTTTATGCCAAGAATCATGGCAAACACCTCATAGACATTTTTTAATTGAGCAACATGTCAAAGCATGAGTTGACATTACTAGATTTAGAAAACAATGCTTAGAAAAATAAATATTAAATATCCTTCTGAAATAAGGATGCATACCTTGTCTTTTTATATAAGCTAATGAGCACAATTCGACATTACCTTAATGTGTCAGGATTATTAATCTGAACATCATTGCTTCTCTCTCTGAAAATGTAGCTCTGCTTGACATTTTTTTGGGTACCAGGAATTGAACCCAGGGCCTCATTGCTTTTTCTGAGCAACTGAACTACATCCCCAGCCCCTCTACCTAACATTTGAAGGAAATACAGAAACAGAAACAGGCACCACAGTTGCCCTAAGCATCTGTACCCGAAGTAAGATGGAAATTCTAAGACGATCCAGCAAACAACTTTCCTTGGAAAGGGAAAATGGAGCAACATATGAATAGCTTTAGAGCTACTGAGTAGTACTTTCCTTGGTGTCCTCCAGGGCCAAATCGGGCTCCCATATTTTCCTCCTGTACTGATCCAAGGGAGATGTGAGCAGTGGGTCATAATGTACAGTTTCTGACCAAAACCATTGCCTGCTTTATGAGATTTTGGTCCTACTCACTCCTCATAACCTAACAACCTTGCGATCCTCACTTTCCACAGTCAAGGAAAAGTGATCAGCTTCCTCCTGTCCCTGCCTTTGTATAGAAAGAATGTGACTCATTTCCCCAAAGATACAGAGCCCTAAAAATGACTTCTTTGTGTGTTTTCCTCTCTATGGTTATATGTGGTTGGAATGGCAATAATGAAGGAATACAGGGGGCTCTTGAGTGATAGAATATCAGGCAAAACAGTGAACTCAGAAGGACTGTTTGCTGAGTGTGTTGGTTTGCTCATTACTCTTTAAGTTAAATCACTTAAGTCATGTGGTCTCTGTCTTTGAGCAAGGCAAAGCCTTGAACCACACTTTTAAATATGTGTCATTAAAAACTTATATACTGCTATCTCTGATATCTCAAATTTATATAAAAAAGTCTCTTCAAGTGACATATGGTAAACCATAGCCAATCCATTTCCTTCCTGAAAAACGGTGTAACTGCTGTGTCTTTCTATAGCTGCATCTCATTCCGACTTATTGAAGGATTTCAGCTTTTCACAGAAAGGGTTTTAACGAAGCCACTTCAAGCCCTTTTTAGATTTGAAATGATAAAAGCATTGGCAGGACTTGTAAGAGACAGCGCAGGGGCTGCCATCCGGACATCTCTGACAGCGGAAACCTGCCCTCCTCCAAAGAGAGCACTTCGCTATTTATGAGGATTTGGGGAAGAGAGGGAAGTGCAAGAATGATGTAATTTTGAAAGATCCCTTTGAAAGCACACATTTCCACCCACCGGGGGAAAGGGGATCGCTTTATCTGAAAGTCCACAGGTGGCATGTTTTCTATTTCTGCAGCCATTAGAGGGTGGCTCTCAGGGTGGAGGTCAACTTGGGGATGCTGAAATTCCCTCTGGAACAAAAAAAGAATCTCTCCTATAACCCAGTCCCTGCTGAAGCGATTCATTTAGGTGGTGATTTTACAAAACACACACGTTAAAAACCATTAACATTTTAATTGAAATCTCAACAATACATTCACATTCTAGGGTGGAAGGAGAGATGGCTTAATTTGTTTGGCTGCCGGATATTATTGCTTATAAGGTTCTGTTTGTAGCCACTGAAATTAAATAATAGGGCTGTCTCTGTTCCACCTGCAAGACCAACTTACATCAATATTTGCTAAGCGGTGAAGCAGAAAATACAAAATGGGCTGCATCTTTAGGAATATAATGTGGTTGGCACCTTCTGAAATGGCTGCATGTGACTGCCACCTCCCAGGGCCCAAATTTAGGTGGTCCTCTGTTGCTTGACTCTGTGCAGCAGGTAGTGACCTGATTCTCCCACAGGGAGTATTAAAAATGTGATGAGGTTCTGCTTTCATGGTTAAGTTATAAAAGACTGCCAGCTCTCTTTCTATCCCTCTCTGCTCTCTTTCCTCTCTCCCCTCACCTCTTTTACTTCCCTCCCCATCTTTTCCCTTCATTTCCTGTGGCTCTCTTCTTCTCCCTTTCCTCTCCACTCTTGCTTTCTGTTATGAAACCAGCCTCTATTTCATGAACTCCCCAATGGAGTAACCATGTGGAAAGTGACTGAGTTGCTTCCAGATAATAACGAAATGGAAAATGAAGCTGTCAGTCCAACACCCACCAGGAGCAGAATCCTACCAATAGTGCAGTGGGTGATCATGCCAGCAGACTCTTCACCAGCTAAGTGTCCTGTTGAGACCCCAGCCCCAGCCAGTACCTAAATTACAGCCTTGAAAGAGCCTCTGAGGCAGAAAGACCTAACTAAGCATGTCAGATTCTTGAACTGCACGAACTGTGAGATAATAAGTGTGACTTTTAGCTATCTAATTTGAGGGTGATTTGTTATGCTAGATGAATAACTAACTCAAAAACACTTAAATATGTTAACATCTCACATATTGGAAGAGTAATGTATACTATGTCTATATAATGTAAAACCAAATAAGACAAGTATATTTGATTATATAGAAATAATATCTGTACAGATGTTACCTCAGTTCACAAACTCAATTGTCTCCACAATTCTGATTGCAAAGTTAATGCCTTGGTTATGTTTTACTTGTCACTGAGACAAAATACCTGATGCCCAAAGTTGGGGAAGGAAAGCCTAATTTCTTACAGTTCTTGAAGGTTTCAGTCCATACTCAGTTGGCTCCAAGGCACTGTGGCATGGCGGGGCAGCCATTCATGGCCACTGCAAACAGCAAGTGTGAACCAGCAAGAGGCAGAGACACACCTTCTTCCCACCCTTACATCATATCTTGGCTCCACCCCTAGGCAGGTGCAGCACTCACACCATCAATGTGAGTGCTAGACAACAAGCCAATCACAAATGCTAGATTTGGTCCAGTCCATAATTGCATGAGGCTTGGGGACCACTGACATAAGCCATGACAGTGAACTAGACAAGAACTGAATCAAATTTCCCCATGAGGTCAACACTGAACCTAATCACTCAGTTTGCAACCAGAATCACAGAAAGAATCAAGTTTGTGAACCAAGGTACTACTATATAATTATATTAACTTCCAAATAAGACTAAGCTAATTTCTTTACAAAACTGAGGGTAAAGAGACCAGAGCATCAGTCCAACACTTAAAAGGTATAGAATATTTTGCCAAAAGGCATAGAGAAATCTTGACTTTAATTTTAAGGGATTCTATTCTTTATTTGCCAAGTCTCTAGGGAAATCACTCTACATAGTCCATGAAGAGGGAGACTTAATGTGAGAATTAGTAAGGTATTGAAAATTCTGAGGGAACAAAAGAGAGAGACTGGCATTACCTAGAGAACAAGAATTCCCTGGTGCCCAGAAGACTACACTTGCTGCCATTTCACCAAAGAGATGTGACAGGACCCATGTCTCATGCTACTATTGCTGATTCTTCTTGTCTAAGATGCAACCAAAGCAGAATGGCTTGTTCTGCCTTCCTGCCTTTGAACACCCCAGGAAGTTCTTCTCCTGGCAGTTCTTCCCCTGAGCCCAACTAAAAAGAGGTTCTGGGAAGCACACTGCCAGTGAAATGTTGGGCATGTGCCCAAGTGCCACTAACCACTGTCTGCCACATACGTGAAACCAGTTTATATAGCTCTTTAAGCAATAGCATATATTTTTCAAGACTAAAATTACCCAAATAAGGTCTCATGGTACAAGAATCCTTGGGTGTTTTATGTGAATGTTACGAATTAAGCACAAAATTACTACTGTATTCATATGGTGAAAAGAGAATTGAATGCAAACATCAATTTCATCACATATAAAACTGAGGGGTTCAGATTTGTAAAATGTTATCAAGCCTGTCGTGAAAGTGAGTTTTTGATCCAACAGTTTAATTAAATCAAAAATTTCTTTAGAAATAACTTCTGTACAATAATAGCCTGACCTCCCCAAATTGATATCCCCATTTCATTGAGAAGTGGAAGAAAACATGCATATGTCAGACATGACTGCTTTCAAATCTACATATTTTTCTTGCCCTTGATTACAACTGTTTGATATTCCAAACACATGGACCTGTTATCTCCAGCTTCTCCAGACGATAATGAATGCCTTGAATTATTTAATCTCCACTCAAGTTGGACAAGTGTCTCAGCTATGCACTGGAAGGAGATCGTGTTATCAATTAATTTTTACCTGAGTATTACTCTAGCTTTCATAACCGCCTCAACTTTTTTTAATCTATGCACATTATCAAAAGTCCTTTGCTTTGCTGAACTGCATGTTATTGAGAGCAATGTAGTTTTCAATTTTAATGAATATTTACAGAAGGTCAAGACATTCCAAGCACTGTGGAAGGTGCTGCCCTACGTCTCTGTTCAGTTCTGATGCCATAAGACTCACTCTCTGAGCTAGACCGAGTGTTAAGTGAATAGTTATCAAATGACTGGTCAAGAAAATGTACAGATTCAAAGGAACTATGAGATTTCTATTAGGCCACAGTCTTCCACCTTTTACCTGTAATGCATATATTTCCAATCTACCCTCACAATCCCTGGTAACTTCTCAGAGGTCTAGTTCCTTCAGAGGGAAAAAAAAAACAAACCTATATTTATCGGGTTCTACCCTAGATCCCTGATCCTCCAAATGAGTGTACGGCAGAGGTAAAATAAAAAGAGACAAATAGTATGATTTTAGGGGCCCCAGGAGGATCAAAACCCTTAGTTTAGCTTGTGACTCTGAGGGCTAAGACCAAGTCTTGTCTGGATTAGCCCGCTTTATTAGGACCAAGGACAAAAGGTGAGAAAACTGAGAAAAGGCAGGAAGTGAGCAGGCCCTCAGGAGTCCGAGGAGTTGCTTCAAGGACTTCTCCAAATGGTAAATTATGCCAATTTAGGAGAGCTATCTTATCTCCAAGGTAACATTCATGGTAGGATTTAGACTATAGGAGTGAACTTCCTGTAACTGCTGTCTCCATTTACTTAATTAGTGAAGGAGGCAAGGTGTCTTCAACTGTGGCCTTATCTTGCCCTTTGAGGTATTTCTGGCTTCATTGACTACTACAAGCCTCAGCCAAGATGAGTGATCATAGAGGTTCACTTACTATGAATCAACTCCAGTCCGCCAGGCAAGGGGCTGAGGCCTAGGACAGACTCACAAATAAACAAGGAAAGCCAATTAGTAAAATTTAAATCCTGCTCAGAGCCATTGGGTAGTGGTCTCCAACATATATTGCTTTAATGTGTGTATTTGTACAGGTAATTGAATTTCTTCTTTCTTGAAGAAATGCAATTAGAAAGTCATGTCCCTGCTCCTCTCCCTTAAAGTCAAGAGGATCCTCAACCACAGTTTCCATGTTAGGACATTTTCCTAAGCAGAGCTGAGTAGCAGAATTGCAGCTGCTTGTGAAGGTTACAATGGGGAAGAAAATGTGAGTATTGCTATTTGCATCTGAAAATCTGTACTCAACCCCAGTGTGTTCTGTGAGGTCCTGGACAAAGTGAGGGCCTTTCCCACTGCCCCGTGATCCTTATTTGTTCAGCTGGATGAACATGGCTGCTGGGACAATAATGCAGTTAGCTTAGGCATCAGTGGAAGATGGTCAACGGCAGAGTGAGCACTTATGTTACTTCTCTAGACCCAAGGAGATGATGGAGGAGGGGGACACAAATGGCACAATCTTATAAATATAAAGCAGGAATACAGTGGAAGTTGGAAAGTACATGCACATGATAAAATCCAAAACAGTGAGAGTTAATGAAGAATAAAAGGCTGAGAAGCAACCTGCTTCATCCTGCAGGACCCTCCAAAGGCTTGGAAAGGGAAATCATTTCTCACCCTTAGAAGCAGAGATAACAATGGAGCTGAAGATTGCCGGAGCAAAGAAAACTCTGCTTACAAAGCAACCCAAGATCATCCCTTGAACGTAGCAAGCTTCACCTGATAAAAAGGCTGAAAAATCTATTTTCCAGAAAGAAAAACAGAATCCTGCTCTGGAGACATAAGCATTATTAAGGTTAGGAACGTGATGCTACAAAAAGGTAGAAAATGCAGAATCCTGCTTATAAAATCTTAAAATGTCCCTGTCTCCTCTTTACTATCAGCCCTCTTTCCTGACCAAGTCTTTGAAGTGTGACGTGCTACTAGGAAGGTTTCTCCACCCCCCTCCCCACAAAAAGACTGGAAAATTCTTTTCTTAGAAATCTCTCAGCCCTAGAGAGAAAACCTAAACCCATAATAAGGATGACTCCCCATTATGACACTGCCATAGTTTAGATCTAAAATATCCTCATATAAATAAGTGTCGAATGCTCAGAGGTGGGGCTTTTGGAAGGTGATTGGCTCTTGAGAGCACTATACTCATCAGCAGCTTAGTCCGTTGTTGAAGGTGCTGTTAATGCCTGGTTGGAGGAGGTGAGTCGCTGAGAGAGAGCTGGAAGACTGTGTTCCTTTCCCGTGGCCCCTTCCTGTCTGTCTGTCTGTCTGTCTGTCTCTCTCCACTTCCTCCTACCATGAGTTAAGCAGTTTCATTATACCATACCCTTCTACAATGCCATTTCTGCCTTGAAGCCATAGACTGAAACCATGAGTCAATACCCTCGTTCTCTTTACATTTATTTCCTGTCTCTTTTGCATCAGAGACAAAACTGGAATGGTGCACTCGTGGGTGTCATGTTAGAAGTAAGGTGGGTATATTTGTTCCATTATAAGTAAAAAGTTGTTTTCCCTTTATTATTTAATACTTCTTCTTATCCTGACAAGTTTTAAACATATTGAGTTTCAGAAAAAATAAAAACAGTAACAGTTTTTGTGGTAAAATGGTACTCTGGAGATGTCCACACCCTAATCTCTGGATCCTGAATGTTTCACTTTACACGTCACAGGGAGCTTTGCAAATATGATTCAGGTTACTAGTCGCGAAACAGAGACATTGTTCTAGGTTATCAGGATGGCCAAATTTAATTATTTGTACTCTTAAAACAGAGAACTTTGGCTGGAAGTGGAATAAAGGGGAGTCAGAAAGATTAGAAGTGGGCGCCATGTTGGTCTGCCATGTTGGTGAGGCTGAAAAGGGTTGCAGACAATCTCCAGCAGCTAATCCCAGTCCTTGGCTAGCAGTCCATAGAGGAGGACCTCAGTTGTACCAAAGGAGAAAGTGAACTCAGGAAAAAACCTGGCTTCATTCAGAAACAGAGCTTTCCTTAGAGGTGCCCTAGGGAATGCAGCTCTGCCAGCACCCGGAGTTTGGCCTTGGTGGACCTTAGCAAAGAGTTTAGTCATGTCCCCCAGACACCTGATGAACAGTGACTGTGACATAGTGTATTTGTGTGGATTTAGGCTGTGAAGTCCATGGCAAATTGTGGTAACACCAAACCCTAATATAATATTCAAAATAGGTCCTACGTCTGGCAGGGCCTCATCTAATTCAGGATGGATGGTCTGACTCATTGGATTTTGAGTATACTCAGGGATTTTGCAACATAAAAACATAAAATTGTTGTCGCTTATATAAAAAGAACCTTCATGATATAAATATTAAGTATTTTTGTCATCAAAAAATCAACGAGGCTTGACAGAATCTACATGTTTCTGTGTAGAAGTTAGGTTACAATAGCTGAACAAAAAGCCATAAAACTTATGATATTTCTCAGTATCAACCACATTTTAAAGGTGATTTGGTCATTCATTAACTTTACAAATAGCTAAAGACACTAATATACACCATAAAGTATAATCTGGTTTTTTTTTCCTGTCATTACTATTAGGTTACTTTTTAGCCTTCATTGCAATGTAAGTGAAATACATTATAGGAAATTACTTAATTTATTTCTAAAAGGGGACATCAAAGTACAGAATGAATAATAGCACAAGGTGTTGGATTCAGTGAACTAAGGTATTATCACTCATTATATTTTATATTGCAGCACTCCATAAAACATCTATGTTCTGGGAAAGTTCCCTGGGTTAGCCACCAGAAAATGAAAGACAAGAAAACAGGACAAGTCCTAAGCAAGGCTGGATGCTGTGTGTAATCACCAGACAGTGAGAAACCACAGAGGGTCACAGCAGAGCAAATTAGAGCAGTGAGATAAGACAGAAGGATGAGGATGCAGTGGTGCTGCAGTTGTTGAATATGCTCAAAAAATAAATAGATAAAGAGACAGATCAAGCAGGAAAAGAAAAAAACCATGGATATCTTCCACTGCCAAATTGAGGTAGCAAGATATCATCAGTTAGCTTAAGATATTAGTAACTGAACTTAAGTTATTAGTGATAGGATCTGTGTGTTAGCAACTCTTCGGGAGCAAGTAAAGAGGAAGGTATTCCTGATATATCTGAATTTATGAAATCCTCAAAATAATTCATAGGTACTCACTAGAAATCTCAGCATATCTTCATGAAAATAGCTAAACTGTAGAGTTTAAAAACTCCTCGTCTTGAGTGCATAGAGTGAAGTCTCAGTCCCTTCACTGTTCTTGAGAATTTGGGAGGTATTACTGAGCTGCTGACAGCCACATGGCTTTCCACAAAAGGACACACAAGGCCACATGCCCCTAAGGACAGGAGACCTTTGCCTGGGATCCAGTACAAACCTGGTGAATTCCAAAACATTCGTAAGTTGGATTTGTTCCCAAGTGTGACAAAGTGAATCTAATGTGCCTTTGACACAAATATACAATGTAAAGAAGTATAAAAAAGCCACAGGTCCCAGGCTTGTTTTTGTTCTTTAGAATTGTGACGATAGTTGAATGATTCATGTTAAAGGATGAGCGATGTCTACCATCTTTTCATTTCAGTCCAATCTCGATCATTTTTCAATTTTGTTTCCCTGGTTACTGCTTTGTGATTCCTACCAGTTCGCTCCAAATTACCTTGGCTTTTCCTCTTGCTTCCAGGTATCCTGGGAACTGATTGAGCCCTGTCTTACTGTACGCAATTGTACTGTACATTAAACGCACAGCAGCATAACTGTGACAGCCCCTGGAAGATACATGAGGTATTTCTGAGATTTGTTCACATCTACGAATATTTCTAATGCAAGGTCTGTTCATAGCTCTCAAAGTTCACAACTGGAATATTCATAAGTGAGGGATTTACTGTGTTGAGTAGTTGTGCCCAAGTGGCAGCTAGGGTCAGCAATCCCCAGGGTGGAAGTGTGAAAGCAAACTGTAGAGGATAAACAAATAGTCTGTTAGCTCAGAAACAAGGACAAAGGAACAAAGCAAGGGTGAGGCCTGCCAGAGGTTGACCTGTGGCCATTCAGTTAAATAGCCTATCAGCAAGGAAAGGCTCTTCCATTTTTAATTGAATCAAAAAAGAGTGATACTTTATGACAAATGTAGATTATATGAAATTTAAATATCAGGATTCACAAATAAGACCCTACTGGGCCAAAGTCATGCCCACTGGTTTAGGAACTTGGAGCTTTTTACACTACAAAGCTGAGTAGTTGTGACAGAGATAGGAGGACCCAGAAAGCCTAAAATATTTACTGGATTTTTCTTTTTCTTCTTTTTTTTTCCCAGTATTTATTTATTTATTTATTTTGGAACCAGGGACCAAACTCACAACGCCACGCTTGCCAGGTAGGCACTTACGCCGCTGAGATAAATCCCTGGTCCCTGGTTTTTAAACTTTCATGTTTTTCTAACTCTTTAATACATTTTATTTCTTAGAGCAGTTTTGGTTTTGCGTCAGATTGAATAGAAGACACAGAGGTTTTCCCTGGGGCTCTAACCCCTGCTTGAGCACAGCTTCTCCACCCGCCAACAATCCCCACCTCACCGGGACCTTCACCGCGGTGAAGGAACCTGCACCCACAGACACGTGGTGACAGCCCGCAGTTAACCTCAGCGTGCATTCTCACATTCCCTGGTTACTGCTTTGTGATTCCTACCAGTTCCCTCCCGATTACCTTGGCACAGACTGAGGGTTTAGAGAAGTTATAGTGACATTTACCCATAATCACAATGTCATACAGTTTTCACCTCCTTTAAACTTCTCTGTGATCTGCCTGTTTTTTCACAGAAAAAAAAAATCAGGTCAGTCATTGGTCTAGACACTTCCACGCCACACTTACATAGCTGAACACTTTTTATGAACATTTGAACATGTAAAACACCCCAGTGAAATTTGAATTGTAACTCTGACAGAAGTATAGAGGATGAAGTAGACAAAGAAGCAAATACCCACAGGTCAACCCTTTAGAAATTATTACAAGAATGCTAATAACAAGCGAAGAGAGAACACGCTTGGAGAAGTAGGAGACGATATACTGCAGGAGACAAATGTCTTGTGAGACGCTTAGACAAAATTTTGGTTAGGAAGAGATGATAAGAGAGAAGTGAGGAAAATAATATTTTAGTTTGGTGGGTTTCATTGTTTGAAGTGGACAAAGATGAGGAAGTTGTGTTAGCAGAAAGAAAATAAAAATAAAATGAACTTAGCGTTGCACATTAAAAATCTGGTATATTTGCAATAAACCTTGGTCATATGACCCCCTCTTGAAGAACATCACCATGCATGACATTTACTGCCTAGGGTGTCTTCTTACTATACTATGGTCCTTCAATAGCACAATCCACATCTTATTCTTTTAATATCCTGACACAGAGTTTTATTTAACAGGTAACTTACACATATTCTTGATTCTGTGAATTAGACTGTAAACTCCTTAAGGACAGCAATGTACTTTAAGTAGCTGCAGAGTCCCTCAGCATACAAGACAGAGGGAAAAAACTATAGATGTGAGCAAACAGCTTATCAGTGATGTCAAGGGGGGCGAACCCTGGATACACTGGGCAGTGTGTTACCCTCTATCTTTGGTTGGCCCAAGTTCTATAACAGCACTTTGGAGAGAGAAGTGGCTTGGTAAAGATCTCTTCTTCCTGTATCTGAATTGAAGCAGAAAATTTGCTTTTTACCTTTCCATCCTTTGGGGACAGAGACAATGGCTGCTATTTTAACAGGCAGGTTCTTGGGAGAGTTAACTGTTCTGATGAATGGGGAAGCATTTTGGCAGAGAGGAGTGTAAACATAACGGTGTTCAGCAAGGCATCCGGAAATGCCATCCCTGGAGGCTAAATAAGCACATCTGCCAGTGATATTATTCAAAACCACAGTCCACACTGCAATTGTGTGGCAAATAGACTCTCACACCATTAGTGAAAGTGATAGGTAGTGACAGGTAAAATTGGATGAAGTCTACCTGCTTCCATAGTGAACGCCTTAGGGTCATTCCTGAATGTACAGATTACAATTTGAGGTTAAATAACTCACCAGTAGTTGCCAAAGAATAAGCGAGTTAGGGAGTGCTAGGGAGAGGCCAGATGACACTGTGGCTGACGCTGTTTAGTGAGGGTGACACCTAGTGAGGCAAATGAGGTCAGAACTCAGAGTCCAGAGTAAAGTCTGAAAAACAAGGCAAAGGAGATCAGTTCATGAATCAAAATGACTTTGGTTAGTTGGAGAATACCCCCAGTTTGAACCGTTTTCCCTTTTCTCCACCAGCTCACCTTACAAATTAGGGTGCATTTTCAATGGACAATACTCAGTGGATTCTTTGGGAGACCAACAAGGATTAAAATATGCATTTCCTCTTTTTCCCAACAGAATACTCACCCATAAGTACTTAACCAAAACCATCTTCTCACCAAGCTTCATACAATCAAGAATTATGATCACGGTGCAGGCATATGCCTCTAATAGGCTTCTTGAAAACTCTACAGTATTTTTCCTGAACTAGGAACTTTAATACTTTTTGAGGGCTTTCATTTCATGAAGCCAGCTAGACAGGCCCAGAGTAAAAGCAGCCAGGCTTAGTCAGAGCCCAAATGGTTGTCAGAAAGAAAAAGAGAAATGACAGTGGAAAGCCCAGTGCTCCCTGAGCTGACCAAAGACCTCCACCCCCAAGTCATTGCCAGCTACACTTTCCAGAAGGGAAGTTGTTGGCCTCTCTAATCTTGTGGTAGGGCAGGAAGCAAGTCATCTTCTTGGCTGCTTGACCTGTAACAACCATACTCACCCCATTTATGCTTGTCAGTCATCATGCAGAATTCACCCATTAAAAAGTAAGATGAATTATCCTTTATATTTCAAGAGTGACTTTCAACTGATAGTTCAAAGCACCAGCCAAATTCTCACATCTTTCTCTCAAGAGTCATAGTATATGAAATTCTTTTTAACCCAATCATGCTTTTTTTTTTTTAATGATTGGAGATCATTAGAATATAGAGGTTGTAGAATGGATCATCCTTGAAATTGTCCATTGAAAAAAAAGAAAATGTTCATGAGATTTTCCTATGGAGGACTTAGCTGCCAGTGAAGCAAAAAATTGTGCTTGATCACGTTGTGTGGCCACGCATGGGATAAATGTTGAGGGAAACAGATGGGAAAAGACATCCCTACCTTAAAGAAAAGGGTAAAGAAGTAACATGGGAGACAGCCAAATTTTTAGATGAGCCAGGTCATTTGAATAATGTCTCTATGGATTTCTTTGTGACCTTGGGCAAATATTTGAAACTCTCTGTTCCTTAGTGTTCTCATTTGTTGAAAAAAATTAAATTTAAAAAAAAAGAATGATGCTTTATCTCACAAGATATTTGTAATAAACTGACTTTTACTAGTCAGGGCTAGTAAAATGATACACACAGGTTGTCAACCAGTTAAGTCAAATTCAAGTCTTCTAATGCTGTGACCCATGGTGTGGGCACCAGAATGGGAATGCAGTCACAATGGTCCACTCAACCAAAATAACATAAAAATAGCTCAGCCTCAATATTTTATTTTCTCCAGTGAAAAGATGTTGATCAATAGCACTTCTCAAAAGTTTTATATTAAAAAATTCTGTCTCCTGTGTAAGAATTGTATATACTGAACATGCTCTCAGGCCTCTTTAAAATTCCCCGAAGTTTTGAAGTTCCCTCAAAACTTTCATGTTTTCTTCTTCTGGTCCTCCTTTCCTTCATCTCCTAAATTCCTTATGGTGTAAGAGAATCTAGAGAAGAAGCAGGGAAATACTGAATAAATCAACATGGAATTCCTGAGACCAGAGGAGGGAGTTTTTTGTCAGTGGTCACATATTAACCATTTTCCCACAAAATCCTGACATCTACTCTGTGTTGATCCAAATGAGTTGGGGCGGGTGTTTGTCAGCTTTCCATTAGTGTAATAAATATTGGAGGAAAACCAATTCATAAGGAGTAGAGGATCTTAGCTCATAGTTATGGAATTTTCATTTTATAACCGACTCTGCTGTTTTTGGACCTGTAGGAGGGCAGCACATCATGGCAGGGGTGCATGGTGGAGCAAAGTTCCTCAACTCATGATGAGGAAGCAAACAAAAGAGAAAAAGGAAGAGTTGGAGTACCACTGTGCTCTTCAAGTGCACACCCACCAGTGACTGTAAGATCTCCCAATAGGCCTGCTTTTCAAGGGTTCCACTTCCCCCAGTAGCACCAAGCTGGGCACTAAGCCTAACACATACCCTTTCAGACCCAAGTGCAGCATGGACTCAGTATTTTGCCTCAGATCTAAATCACACCAGAAATGGGCTCTGAAGGCCCTGATTTCATAAACTTTGCTAGAGTTGGGCAGTAACCTGTTAGTGATACACCCCTTGGCCCAGCAGAATTCTGGAGAGAAAAGCACTTGCACTCAAGACTGGCAGAGAACAAGAGCAATGACTGATAGCAGCGTATGTGTGGAGAGAAGGAAAGCATTTGGCTATAAATCACAAACTCAGAAGTTTCTTAGCAGAATTTTTAGTTTTGGGCTTGTCTAATCTCAAGGGAAGAATCTCTGAGTCTTCACAGAACTTGGGAAGCAAACTTCTCTCTGTAGTAGCAGGCAGCTACTTCTAAAATCCCTTTATCCAGGGTCAAAATATCCCTTGCCTTCCGGGTACCTGCTGCCAGTGAGAGCAGCTGTAATCTGAGGCTGCTAAATGAGACTTGCCTCTTTTGTTTTGGGGCAGAATTCCTGCAAATCTTGGAACAGCCTGGGGAGAACAGAGAACAAAGCTTATTTCTCCAGGGCATGCTGGTATATTCAATCCAATAGGACTCTCCTTTTCTGTACCTTTAGTTCTCTCTTTCCTTCCTACAGCTTGAATCCAATTTACATATTCCCACCTTAACAACTCCTTTGTGAGAAATCTGCACCCAACCTAGGAGCCTCTCCCAAACTATGTGATGTAAAGTTCAATTCTTGGGAGCTGTGTTCCTGTAAGTCAGAAAGATGCCCTACATATTTTTAACTGATCAGTCTAAAAACAGCTTCAGCCAATTTAAACCACTTTTTATAAAATATCATTTGCATCAGGTTTGACAGCTTGCCTGCCACTTTTCTACCCCATTATGACATGAAACAGCTGAGCTATAAGCTTTGGGAAAAGCTAACTTTCTGCAGGAAACTGCAACTCAACAGTAATGGCCCTCGGCCTGGAAACCGGCTTTAACCCACATTGTGGGGATCACTCTGGGAAACTTAGAAGAAAGGCAACCAGCCTGAAGAAGGCAGGGAGAGAACTAATTCTTCTGTGTTACATTAGTGAGAGGAAAAGATCTTGCTGATGCTGATACTGGTGTAGGGGAATGAAACTCCCCATTTACTGTATGTCCGGAACAAGTTCATGTTCTCTAAAATTGAAGAATGGATTTTACGAACAATGGAGGTGAAGAGCGGAAATATTCATTGACTGAAATAAAGCTTCTGTCTGACAGAGAGACAAAAGGGGTCCCGAGAAGGGTTGCCAAAGATTCTGTATTCTCTAGGGATTTTTATAAAGTAAAACCATGAGGTGAAGCGGGTCTAAAATTGGGGGAAACTGGGAACACATGAGGAAGACAGGCATGAGGTGGGCAGAGCTATGGTCAAGAAATAAGTTTAATTGTTCAGGTAAAATTGACCAAATCAGGAACAAATGGGGAAGTGAGTCACAGAGCAAGGGAGCATTCTTTATGGATCAGTGACTTCCTATAGGAGGCTGGGATGGTGATTCTTGGCTTCTCAAGGTGATCCAGACTTAATCCCTAAGGATTATACTTAGGGTGTGGTTGCATTTGTTTTGCCTTCTGTCCTGAGATGTGGCCCACAACAAGAGGTGTGTGTCTCCTCCAAGGTCACCAGACATCTGGTCCTCTGTGCCAGCTTCTTTGAGGATCTAGCCCTGTCTGATGGTCTATAATATTTCTAACTAACTCAGCTGCCTGTAACAATATAGGGGAGTCAAAATTCCCAACCTACTATATGTCCAGGATGAGTTTGTGCTCTCTAAAATCAAAGAATGAATTTTAGGAGCAACAGAGGTTAAGAGCAGAAATGTTTATTGAGAGAAAGAAAGCTTCTGTCTGGAGAGAGAGACAGAAGGGGTCCTTAGTGGGTTGCCAAAGACTCTGTGTTTTGGGGGATGTTTATAGAGTAAAACAGTGAGGTGAGGCGAGGAAAACTGGGAACTCACAAGGCAGATGGGCATGAGGTGAGACAGAGCTATGATCAACCAATTATTTGCTCAGGTAGAATTGAACTTTGTCCTCCATGGAGGACAGAATGTCCTTCACTCAGGAACCCTGCAGCCAGAGACCTAACAAAGAGCCAGCCTGCAGAGTGCCCTCCCCAGCCCTAGTAACAGTCAGAACTACAAGTCTTGGTTTAAAAGTTATCTGGAACTAGGAAATTGCCTGCCTGGGGCTCAGCACCCTGCATTTACTCCTCCTGCCTGCACTTTCTTTCCACCTGTACCTGCATATCCCAACTCTGAAAGAACATAATGATACATACAAGTTAGCTAACTATACCATAACAGGTGAAATATACTTCCTCATCTGTTCCCAAATGATTTTTGCAGGTAGTCCCTTCAGAAACCGGAATCCAAAATATGGAGGCAGAAACCAGAGTCCTAGTCTCTCTGGGATGAAGAGAATCCTGCCTCCTTTAACAAGGGGTTTTGTTTATTTCTATCCAGAGGCTTGAGCTTTTCTGCCTCCAGTGGAAGAAAGAATACTCTGGAGACTCAAGCTCTGTACTCAGCTTTTACAGAGGAACTGGGACCTTTGTGAGTAGCTGTTCTAAACATCCCAAGAAGGTCAAAGTTCCCAAGGGTTGACTCCGATGCCACACCCTGCACTTGTGCGGGTCTTTTTTTCCTGGTTGCTTTTAACCCTGGTTCTCCCAAAATGATTACTTTTTACTCCCAGTTTTTGATAAGCTCAGTTTTGTTCCAGCTTTTGCCTCAGCCCTGGCCTTAAAAAAGATTGACATTATTCTCTCCCATCTTATGCATGGTTCTGCTCACGTCAATCAGCACATGCCAGTCTTGCCTGCTCTCAGACCCAGTGTACAATTACATTCATCCATTCACTCAGTCCTCATTCAACAGTTTCTGTTCAGTACTTGCTATGTGCAGGCATTATGCTAGAACTCCAAATGAAGCCTTGAACAAAACTACTGAAAATCTCTACTTTTTTGGAGCCAACCTTTTAATACAGGGCAAATAATGACTTTGAACCTTTTAAGAATGTTACTTTAAATATTTTCCCTCATTTCTTACATTGCCTATCAACCACTTCTATCTATGATTTTTGTCTGCCCATGGTAATAAGATAATTCTGATTTATCTACGTGTATCATACTTGATATTTTCTTATGCATATTCAAATATTATTAAAGAGATTTTTAAATTTATGAGATACAGTACCTTTTAACTTTTATTTTGATATAATTTTAGATTTATAGAAAATACATAAAAGTAGTTCAGAAAATTCACATTTCACTCAGCCTCCCCTAATACCAACATCTAACATAACTGATGTACATGTAATAAAGCTGAGGAAGTAGTATTTGGACTACATTATAAAATAAACCACAATATGGACTTTATTTAGATTTTACAAAATTTTTTATTGTACACTAATCTTTCTTCTATCAAGTATCCCATCCAGGATTTATGTGACCTTTGGTTTTTTAAACTCCTTCATTTTGCGACAGTTTCTTGGTTTCTATTTTTCCTAGCCATTGAAGAGTACTGGTCAGGAACTAGGCACCTAAATTTGGTTTGTCTGATGTTTCCCGTGGTGGAAGAGGATTATGGATATTTGGGGGGGGGGAGATTCTATGGAAAAGAGTTCCTCTGTACACTGCACCCTACCAGGAGATGCATGGTATCATCACGACATTACTGTGGGGTTAAGTATAGCCATTTGGTTAAGGTGATATCTGTCAGGTGTCTCCACTAGAAAACAAATTTTTTCTTTCCATAGTCTGATCTAGTCAACATTCAAGGAGAGATGAACTAAGCCCCATCTCACGTAAGGACTATCACAAAATTTGTAGTGGTGTTGAAAATACCAATCTGTTTAATGAATAGTTTGAAAGGTGTACTTTGAAATTATACAGATATCACATTCAAAACTTCATCCTTTAGTTGTAGCATCTGCTTGTGGATCTTGATCTAATTGTAATTCTATTTCTCTAATTCCTTCTGCATATATTATTTAAAATTTTCTGATATGCTTCCTTTCCCATTATTTATTTACTTATTAACTTATGTCATTTTAGCCTCTTAGATATTGATTTCATTTTTGTTCCTGGCTCATCTTCTAAGCATGAAGTACAGATTTTAATTCCTGTTCTTCAAATAAAGGAATTAAGATTCAGAATGTTTCCGTGACTCATCCAGGATCACAGTCACTTAGCGACAAACAGTATCTGTGTTCCAATTTCCTCATCCTATGCTCTATGCTGGAGCTGGCTTCCACCCATCCATAGTATGCAAAATAAACACTTCTTAAACAAATAAATGAACAAACAGATGAAACAGAAAATTTACAAATTTGATTGATCATTGGAGTGGAGTCTCAGTAATCTTATTTTAACAGCACAATTGTGTAGTAAGGAACTTTGAATAGAAACCCTGCAAAGGAACTTTATTCAGCAATAAAAAGGTTTCACTTTGATCCCAGGGTGTTGATATTTCTTTGGCTTCTGTCCAAATATTCAGAATATATCACTATTTTCTTTGGCCTGATTTTGGTTTAGAAGAAAATGAAAATATTCTTGTGCACAGAATCCCAATATCTGATTTTTCTGATAATTTATCATAATCCCAAATGCATAGCTTTAGCAATGCTCCCAAGAATCTTTGAGTCCTCAACAACAAGTCAAGCCACACCAAAGTTGTACAGTGGGCCCTCTGTGTGACTGCATTTGCTTGCCAATTTTTGTGGTTCCTTTGGAAGAATATCACATGTTCAGACCTCCTCCATTTAACTGCCATAGATATAACATTCTGAGTTCTGTTTTTAACTGTCAGCTTCAGTAAAGAAGATGCATTAACATATCATGTCCCAGAAACAGAAGCCTTGGTAGAAATGCTAATACCTTGCTCAATTGCTGGCACACAGTGTTAGACGAATATTTGAAGAATGAACCCATGAAGAAATGAGTGTACAGGATGGAATCATTGGAAAAGTATCCATGCAGAATGTTGGGCTCCAACAGGACAAGAAGAATGATGGAGACAGGTAGAAAGAGCTTGTCACAGCACTGAATGTCACATCTTTATGGTTTTAATCATGGCAGATAGTAATAAGACTTTTCCCTTTGTTAAAAAACCCAGATAATTATAAAAGACCAACTCTTTATAACTACGAGTCTTTCAAGACCCTGTGTTGGTGTGCAGAATTGGTCTATAAGACCAAAAGATAACAAAGAAGCATTCAACTCCCAGAATGTGGCCACTTAACACTCGTGCTATTTTCCTAACCCAGATGGCACTCTTATCAATTCTGCTTTATCTGAAATCATTTAGTTCTGAATTCTGGGCTCTGACACCCAAATTCCAGCTAAGAGCAGTTTCCGGCCATCAATCTGCTATTTGGAGATGGCAGTAAGTGGTCGCTAACATTCTAAGCAGTTACAACTGTGCATGTTGGGCAGAGGACTGGGCCCTGCATGGGTATAGGATAGTAGTTCGGGTGTGGTGTAGCTCTCAGTCTGAAGGAAACATGAACTGTCCTTTTGGGCTGTTTAACATTTAGTAACTTGCTATCCACACTCAGCATTTTATAATTTCCACTGTGACTCACACATTACTTGCTGACTTTCTACCTATAATTACTCTCATCTCTGCTTTATATGTCTATATATTTCACTCCGTATGTACCAAAATTGATTTTTTTAAGTAAAAGACAAAAGTGGAACACAAGTGGATTCTGATATTTCTTCTTGGAACATTCAGTCACCAGATGATGGGAGAAGGAGACACAGAATCATGCGTGGAAGCAGGGCACAAGAGCTAACAGAGAAGGACACTCTTCTGCTCTCCTGAGATTTCCACAGCCAATGCATGTTGAGTTATTCCATGATGCAATGAACCTACCACACTGGTAAATGATGAGGATTTTTCTTCCTTAGGTTCAAACCACAGATGAAAGTAGAGTCTCATTATCAAGCTGGGTGACAGTTGCCTGCACAGGAGGCCTTTCCTGGCCCCTTCCAATGAAGACCAAAGAAATAATTCTGATGTGAGTACAAAGTCACTGGGGATTGGGCAGCAGCAGTGACCTCTGGGAAAGTGACATTTGAGTGCCATTTCTGTGCTGGACAGTGAACACCTGGCTTATTTACCACAGAGCATTGTCCACGCATTGCCAAATACAATCCTGATTACTTCAGCTACAATTTGCAAAGGGACATTCAGAAGACACCCTATAAAAAGAAAGTTAAAATATCAGACAGGGCACTCTTTAAAATACGTGTGTTAACCATGTAAATTTTTAGTCCCTTAATTTCCTATTTTAGGAGTGATTTCAAGGCCTCAAAAGCCTGCTAGAGAAGGCAAACCCACCCTCCAACCTGTCTTTCAGGAGCAAGTAAGTGGACACAGTGAGATGGAAAGGGAAGGGGAAGAAACCATTTAAATAAAGTGAGATTTCTTGCCATGTCAGCTGATGGGGGTCAGAGGGCCATGGACTACTGGGTAGAACAGAGGCTGAATGAGCAAAGCTTTAGGGTCTATGAGGAAGAAATACACACACACACAGCCAGAGACACAGCCCTAGCAGAAATGCTGCTGGGCATTTCCTCCAGGGCCAGAGGTCAAAGCACTAACACACCATAGCAGAAGCATTTGGCTTCTGCGGTTTTTCTCCTTTGTCACTCCCGCATCACCCCCGCCCAGCTTCCACTCTTTTTTCAGACACACAAACTCTTTCTTCACTTCAGCAGGTGCACCCCAGAAACCTAAAGGGAGAGGAAGCAAGGAATTTGCCAAAAAAATTGGTTTTAGGCCAATAGCATTTCTCAGGTGACTGCTACAAACAACTCTAAAACTACCCTCTGTGGATACAACTTCAAGCTGGGTCTTGCAGTATTTCCACAGATAAACACCCTCTAGAATAAGCTCAGATCCCCAAACTGCAAAATAAAGGATTCAACAATGTGTCATAAATAGACCAAGAAAACAGGCAAAAGCAGACCTCACATAAAATGTCAAATAATTGAGATATCAAAAATATAGCAAAGCTATTTATTCAAACAATTTTAGGAATAAAAGAAAGCATCAGAAACATGAGAAAAAAATAAGATTGATTTAAAAAGAACCAAATAAAACTGAAAATATAATGACAAAAATTACAATTGCCCTAACATAGAGAATCTTTACAGAAATTAAAATTAGCCTGACATAGGAAAACCTCACAGTCTCTCTATGGTCCTTTAAACACCAAGCTGAAATGCATCATTGGCACCTTATATCTTGTAAATCTTATCTTTTCTCTCACTTGATGGTCTTTGTAGTTGCAATTTTTAAAACTTTAATCAGCAAAACTAAGCTTGCATTTTGTTTGCTGTTTTCTACATGTGTTTTCTAACTATCTTGGCTTTTCCTCTGCTCTTGAACACAAGTTTCAGCTAGTCTAGACTTAAAAGGGTGGCTTCTACCCTGTCTTCATCTCTAGGCAGAGATTCAGGGGCCTCTCTGGTGATTTTTCTGCTACATTGGTGACTATGACAAATGGCCACATTAGCCACTGTGGCCTTGAGTCCAGTAATGACCCCACTCTGAGCATCTCAACAAGTTAAATTCTAACCAAAATGATGCAATAGCCAGTATTTCCAAGTGGAAGTATTTATCCAAAATTTTGCTAAAAATCTATGCTTACAGGAAATATTCTAATTAGTAAGATGGAGGAAGAGATAAAAAGATTAACTTTAGAATAACCATTTGTAAAGCAATAAAATAAGAATCTTGTAGCAGCCTTTTGATGCTCATTGACACCCCCTGCTGGGCTGTTTTCTGCTTGGATGAAGGATGCAGGAGCCCAAATATACATGGTAGGCTGCACCCCCCAAAAAATAGCAGTTTCTGAACTGAGGAAGGAAAACAACCGTGTCTGCCGGCCTCCTATAGCGTTGACTGCTGTAATATTAGACAATAACAAACTTTTAAATCAACAAAAATTATAAGGGTCATTAATTAACTCCAGATACCACATCCTGTGCCATGGTGAGCCTCAGAGGGGTGTGTAGTACAGCACCAGAGCCTGTGGGGTTCCAGAGACACAGACGTAGACAAAAGCTGCATTGGTGACAAAATTGGAGAACAGAGAAAAGACTCTAAATACCTGGTACCCACGAACTCATAATCACAGAGTACACATGTTCTCTTTTATTGGTAGATAACAATAAGGTTCCAGGAAAGAAAATCAAGCCAGATAGTTACACAATGTAACAGATATGCCTGCAACACACTGGTTACAAACCCTTAAGATGTTAGACTCTTCTAAGAACTTTGAAAAAAAAATTTAAGTTATAAATAGGTCACAATAAAGTAAATGAATTTCTCTAAATTCAGAAAACATGAGACAGCAAGCCTGGGGAAGTCAGTCAGCGCTGTGTGTGGCATACCACCACATGTCTGAGGATCCGTTTGGGCAGAGCAGCAGCAGAGAAAGGGAAAACTTAACCAAGCCTGTATGTGCAGAACAAAGCAGGAGCTGGAGAAGTGATAAAGAGGGTCTTAAGAGCAACCAGAGAGAAAAGCATTAATATGTGGATGGACCAATATTTAATCTGACACCTAATTTTGCAATCAGGGGAAAGGCAGAAGTTGAAGTATTAGTACCCTCAGATACTTTATATTCTCCACTTATATTTATATCCCATTAAAAAGTATCTTTTAAGAAAAAATGAAGCAAAATGCTGTCACTTACATAAAAATGAGTTTGCCATTCTCAGATGTAAACCGAGACCTCTAAAGGATGTTATTCAAAACACAAAGAGAAATCACCATGAGGAAAAATCATGGGAAAAGCATATGCCAGATATGTAGTCTAAATTAAACAAACATTATTGCATAGCATAATAATTTTATTTTATTTTAATTTTTTTTTTTGAGGCAGGGTCTCACTATGTAGTTCAGGCTGATCCTGAACTCACTATGGAGCCTAGACTGGCCTTGAACTTGCAGCAATCCTCCTGCCTCAGCCTCCTCAGTACTGGGATTATAGGCATGCACCACCATGCTCGACCAGAATAATTTTTTGAAATTAAGAATAAACGAGGGTTTAAAAGCTAAGAAACAATATCATGTATGTTTGTGATGTGTGTTTGCAGCCAAAACATTATTCCATCTAATGATATTTAATGAGAACTTAATATCACCAAGAAATATTTGATGCTTTGGGTAAACAATAGTGAACAAATAGTTAAAAATTATTGTTCCTGTAAAATTTGTGTGTTAGCGAAGGAAAGCAGTAAACAAACAAATGAATAAAAGATAGTGATAAGCTTTATGGAGAAAAATATATAATAATAATAACAGAAAGAGTAAGAGCTGGAGAGCGTTTTATACCCTCCTATCTGTCTTGCAGTTCACCTATTCTTTTGATGAATTTCTTATCATTCATAGACAATTATGCTAGTGTTTTTGTATTTTTGAAGGCGATTCACACTCTTAGTTTTACCTTAAATATATAAAATTGAGCTCTTAAACCAAAAGATAGAAGTGTACAATATGTATCTTCAAAATAGGCATGAGAAGAATAGATGATAGAACAAGGGGTTAAAAATTGATGCACGAAAGTCAAGAAAAGAGAAAATATGAAACAGAAAGAAAGACAAGCAGAAAGTTTTAAAATGGGTTCAATATAAATTAAAATATTTCCAAAATTATAGTAAATGAAAGTGGATTGAACTTTCTGGGTAAATGGCATGAACTCTCAGTCTTTGTTACAAAAAATGAGGTGTAGATGCCCTTGGGATGAAACAGGACTTTAACGAACACAGAACTGACAAGGATAAAATAAAGAGCTGAAATAATTATGCTAAGCAAATGCTACTCAAAGGTATCTGGTATTTCTGTATTGTATCCATCAAAATAGACTTTACCTTAAAGGTACACATAAAACCTGAACTAAAAACATTATAACATAATGAAAAAGAGTTCAGTTTTCCTGGGTGATGTAATAGTTTTAAATTTGCATAACCCTTCAATTTTCCCAAAGCATGTAGAGTAAAACCCAAAGAACCAAGAGGGAAAACCGACAATTCTATTCATTTGTAGGAGATACTGACATACTCTATTAGTGATTTATACAGTGAGTAGACCAAGGAGAACTCCTCAAAATTAGTAAGCATGGAGAGGATTTAAATATTACTGAGATTAATTAATGAATATGAAGAATGAGGAAGTTGAGCATGAAACACATTGTGCGTAATATACTGTGTCTTCAATCACATGTGGAGTAGTTAGACACGTACTAGAGACCACTACCTCATAGACCTGAGAAGAAGAACACAGACAATTGAACAAATCATGCGTATGATCTATGAAACTGTGATAAATAGCGAGACAGGGAAGACTGAGCAAGACTGAGCATGAGGGCAGCAGGGAAGGAAGGATGCCCAGTTCAGACAGGTAAGCCATGCGACCTCACCGGGGAAGGAAGGATGCCCAGTTCAGATAGGTAAGCCATGCGACCTCACCGGGGAAGAGGCCTTGAGTAAGGAGCAGAGCAGGTGGTGAAAGGAGCACTGTCACCCGCAAGGGGAAGCATCTCAGGAAGATGCTGCAGGAGTGGAGAGAGAAGCCTGGAGGTGTGTGTGCCCGAATTATTCCAGCAAGGTGACCGGTGTGGCTGAAGCCTTGGGCAGAATGACCAAGGCAGGAGACAGTGGAGGTCAGGTCCAGAGATGAGGAAGGGCCTTAAAGGCATTGGAGCAAATGCTAATTTTTTCTGTGACTGAGATAAGACGATATTGGGGGAGAGGATTTGAGTTAATTTGCATTTCATTGATACCACGTTGACTGTTAGGCCATAAGGGAACAAGTCACTTGGCTCTTCTGGATCTGAGTGAGGAATTACTGTGACCTAGAACCTGAAGGTAGCAAAAGGACTGGATTCTGGATTTATTGTGAAACAGAGTCAGCGGGATTTGATGAAAGATTGGATTCAGGACATTAAAGTCAAGCAAGACCTCAAGGTCTTTTTATACAGACAACTGAAAGCACAGCATTGCTGGTTCCTGACAACAGAGGCTGTGAGGGGCGGAGGCTCTGTCACTGGCAAGTCAGTCACGCTTCTATGAGACGCACCGCTGGCTGGTACCTGTGAGTCTGGAGTTCAGTGGACAGTTGTCACCACAGGCTTTTTATAGCCTTGTGACTTGAGAAGAGATCATCAAGGAAGGAAGTGTAGACAGAAAAAAGACCCAAGGACTGTGTAGCTGTGGTATATACACACAGTGGAGTATTACTCCGTCATTGATAGGAATCGGGGTGCAACTTGAGACCGTTATGGTGAGTGAAATCAATCCCTTATATGAAAAAAACTAAAATATAAATAAAGGACAAATAAAAGACAGATAATACAGAACAGAGAAACTGATATTTTGCAAAAGGGAACCAAGAGAGCAGGAGGAGGAGGAAGGAAGGGGAAGGTGATGTAAACAGATTGAGAACTGCTATGGACGTGTACCAGCTCTTCACAATCAGTGTAATCGTTGTGTACTGCAAATGTACCAACAAAAATGCAAAAGCTAGGAAGCTAAAGAGGAAATAGGAATGCGTCTGAGGGATGGTTTGACATGCAAAAAGAAAACTAGCATAACAGAATGCATAACAGTAATTCACATAGAACAAGAACTACATAAATGGACATAATTGCAAAATTTTAAAGTAACAGCAAACTGTATTCATCAGTGCTGGAAAATAAAATAATGATCCAATCAGGTTTATCACGGGAGTACATGACTAATAAAACATCAGAAAATTTAACAGGATTCTTGCCATATGGATATTAAAAAGGATCCAATTATCACATGAAGGAAATATGTTTGATAAAATTCAACATCTATTTATGGTAAGAAATTTCCAGCCAGCTGAGCATTGTGGCACAGGCCTGTAATCCCAGTCTGGGAGATGGAGACAAGAGAATCATCGCGAGTTTGAGGCCAGCCTGAGCTGCATAGTGAAACCATGTCTCAAAAATAATAATAAAAACAATAATAATAATTTCCAGCCCAATAATAAAAGACTGGTTACTCCTTACATTGATCGTGTCCATCCAAAACTCAATAGCAATAATGCACTAGGCAGTCAAATAGTAGAGCTATCTTTTAAAAATAAAATAATAAGGCAAGAATGTTTGCTGTTCATTATATCTTACCAAGCATTGCCTTGAAAATCCTGGGGCTCTTAGAAAAAATAAAAAATAAAATATATAAGGATTGGCATGGAAGTCATACAAGTTCATTTTTAAAGAATTGTCTCATTGTCTTCAATGAAAACCCATAAGATTCTACAGATAAAATCTAGCATTACTGAGTTTCAAAATATAATTAGATAAACCTCCATTTCTATATACAATAGTTCAAAAATGCAATTTTAGAAAGATAGCCTTATATCAGATGCGTGGCATGTAAGTCACATATCTGGTATATATTTTAATTAAAACATAATTGAAAATAATGTACAAGTTATTTGTTGAGAAAATTATGAAACTCAATTTAAAGACATTTTTTAAAAAACTAAATAAATGCTCTTTGAAGTCTGACATAAAATGATCTTGGACCAGAACACTAAACATCACAAAAAGATATCAATTATCTCTAAAATGAACCATAGTCTGAATGTAATTTCATCACAATGATGAGAACTTTTTAAATGAAATTCAATAAATTGCTTCTAACATCTGTGTGATAGACCAAAGGCCAAAAAGAACCAGTACTTGTAAGGAAGGGTTCTTGCTCTACCAGAGAAAAAGATTTATCATACAGCTGTAAAACATAAAACAAGGAGAATTCACAGAATGATAAATACATACAAAACTAGAACAGAAAAGAGCAACCAGGAACAAAGTCTTACAGATACGTAATTTGTTATTCTGATGGATATAACATTGCACAAGGGGAAATAAGGGGCTTTTTAATAAATGATGCCAGAAAAATTGGTTATCCATATGGGAAAATTGAAATTATACCTTTAAGGCCAAAACAAACAAACAAAGAAATTTCTTATATATTACAGACTTAAATATAAAAGACAAAACTTTGAAATATATCTCTATGACTTTGCAGTAGGAAAACAAAGATTGACCATAAAAGTACTTTACAAGATTTTTCAAAAATTAATGATTGCACTAACATGAAGAACTTTTGTTCTTCAAAATATTTCAAGAAGTAAAATGAAATCAGGCTATAAATTGCAAGAAGTGTTAGAACAAATATTATGTATCTTCAACAAATCAACAAGTAAAAGGCAATAAAATTTATGTAAAAATGAATATATTTACAAGGATTTTTAAAGAAAAAAATGACTATTAAATACAGAGTAAAAATAAATTATAGTCAGAGAATTACAAAATAAAACAGTGAAATATAGTTCATAACCACCAATATGACAATTTTAAAATCTGACAATACCATATAAACAAGAAGGTGGAACAGTGAAGCTTACACACTAATGATGAAAATTCAACTTAGTATAATTGATTGAAATTTCTATTTGCATCATCGTATAAAACTGATAAATATAACTTTCGACCTAGTATCGCATTCCTAGGCAAACATTAGCTACACCCCAAAGAAGCACTATCCAATAAAAATTTAGTCAAGCCCCATATGTAATTTAAAATTTCTCATTAGCTACCATCCACATAATAAACAAAAACTGCAATTACTCCTAATGATAGACTCACTGTAGTTAATTTAATCCAATGAACCAAAATATCGTTTCGACATGCAATCACTGTGAAAAACATTAATTAGAAATATTTTACATTTTTCATACTTAGTCTCTAAAATCTGATACTGGCAACACAAATCAAATCTCATTAACCACATTTCAAGTTCTCAAGAGCCAAATGTGAGTAGCATGTACCATATTGGACAGCTTGCATCAAAGCAACGCTTATATCTATCTCAGTAACACTGTTCAAGAGAAAAACCTGAAGAAAACCTACATACCCACTGGCACATCTCTATAGATACGGAAAAAGGAAAGAACGATCTGACTTAATAAGAATAAGTTGAAGGTGAAAAATATTTTTACCATGCGATAAGAGCTGGGCTGTGTACTTTTTATCCAGTATGTTGTTTAAATCTCCAAAGCAACCAGTGAGTTGATTCAAGAACTGATTTCACACAAGAGGAAGTAAACTTACAGTCAACAGGATTCTGATTAATATCCTTCCCATAGCCACATGGGTAAGTAGTGGCTTAGACCTAGATTTGGGCGCTGATGAATGTCACAGCCTAACGTATACAGTATTAGGTTCCTACTCGAGTTTTCAAGTTGCTGCTGTTTTTTGATAGCATTTTGTTTGTTTTGGTCTTGGTGATGGATAAGGATAGAATTCAAGGTCTTCTGCATGCTGGGTATGGGGGGCCACCAACCGGATGCTGCTGCCTGAGTCTTTTCTTGCAGGATGCATTTAACGTGTGCTGTGACTTTTTAAATGCTGCCTGTACTCTAGGTGTTGAGTATGCAGTGGGCCTTTAACACTCACCACACTGCTGGATGGTTATTGCCCTCTGTTGCCGATGAGAAAACTGAAACTCAGAAGGTTCCACTAGACCTAAGTTCATACGCTTAGTCTGCGGCAGGGCCAGCATGCCAACCTGAGCTGTGGGTGTTTCCTGAATCTTCATAAATACCAAAGAGAGGTCAATGGTAGAGCACTTGCCTGGCAAGGGTAAGGCCCTGGGTTCGAAAAGAAAAAAAAATGAATAAATGCTACGGAGACACAGTTTGCAGCTGAGCAGACTATGTATTTTATGTATTTCCATGTGTGAGCATGAAAGCAGTTAGAATGAAAACCGTAATGCTTATATGGAATATGGCTATGTGTAAACCACACATACAGACAGGACACACTGAGGCAAAACAGGAGGAGCCTGGTCCTGTCACTGGTGAGTGAGGAGATGAAATGGAAGGAGCCGCAGACCAATAAAGATGGCCAGGAGGGCAGGTGGGCAGCAGTGCCGAAGTTGTGTCCAGTTAAAAAAGAAGGCAGGGGCGAAGTATTGGGTGGGTTAGGCAGTTTTACTTTTTAAAGGCATGCTTTGAAGCTTGAAGCTATATACAGTGAATAATTCATGCTGTTTGGGAATCGCAGAAAGGCTTTGAGATGTTCTAGGAAGAAGAAGAAGGGGGAAGTAAATCTGTCCAGAGGGGTTTGTGAGTTTGGAAGGAAGAGGCTATGTGTACTACATGTTAACGCAGACCTAGCCAGGTATCCAGAGCGGCAACGCTCACCTCCAGTCACGTGATGAGGAGTCAGGCTGGCTTTTGATGAGAGTTCAGCCAGCTTTGCAAATGCTTTTCATTAAAGAATCATCACACAGTGAGCCTTCTGCAGGGCCTGCAAGACTGAAACAGGCTAGCCTTCTCATGCTGCTTCTATTAGCTTTACAGGTTTCTGTCCCTTCCTCTCCAGGTCAGCTTTACTCTTTGATAATCTTGCCACCACTTCTGCTCCGCCTCCCTGATTCGCTGGGCAGGAACACTAAGATGCCAGAATTTAACAGGAAAAACTTGTGATTCTAGAACTAACTGCAGGTAGGACAAGAGGGAAGCTCACTGGATGAGTTCAGGTTTCTGTTGGGTCTGTGAACTCTGTTCCTGAGATACACTTCAGCAAACCTCCAGGTATTACAGGAAGAAACAATAGTAAGATATAATCTCAGCCATGAAATTCCCCCACCAGCCATCTCATCCCCACAGAGCAAGTCTCTGGCTTCCTCTGCTGGGACCTGGGAACGCCCCAGGAAACGACAGCCACAGGGATGTGGTCCACACAATAGGTGAGGCTGGGGTATCCTTTGGAAATAGGGAGACATGATCTAGGAAAAAAGAGAGGCCAAGGCCAAGAAAATTACACAAAAGGCCAGATTCAAAGAGCACCTGTGAGAACACAGGACAGGCAGTCATGCAGACAATGGCCACTAAGAGACAATAAGACTGAACCACAACCTTCTCCTCAGAAGTCACCCATGCAGTGGGACCGGCCGTGCGTGCAGAGTGGCATCTCCAGACCATGAGGTCTCACCCTGGCACCCTCGGTAGCTCCTGAGACAGTACCGTCCCACGGGGGGCCGGTTCCTCTTCTTCAAGCAACAGCTCCTCCCAGCTTCTCCCTTCTCACCAGGTCTTCGGTCCCTTGTCCTAAAGTTTAAAGAGTAGCTGCGATGATGATGAGGAGGAGGAAGAGGAGGAGGAGGAGGAGGAGGAGGATGACAATAATGGACCATTTTACTCTCACTGTGTGACCAAAGGTCTCTTCCTGAGAGTCATGTATTCCTCAGAATAACTCAATAATACAGAAGTGTGTAAATAGGAGGATGATGATGGTGATTATATACATTTTATCAAAAATATATATATTATACCCATTTTGGGAAAATGAAGCGCAACTCGCTTATGTAGCAACATAATTTCTATATATTTTTTTACTGTTGAGAGTAATTTTTGAACTCGGGCCTGGCTTTGACCTCTTTGCTCGTAACCCTATACAGTGCCTCACAAATTTGAAGGATCAACAGATCCCTTTAAAAAGGAAAAAAAATCCTGTGAGCCTCCTATATTGACTAAAATGAGCTATAAAACTCCTAAAAATCACTAAACCCAAACCAAACATATACATTAAAAACATTTAATAACTAAACTATAAGGGCAATAAAATTCAAATTAAAAGCATGAATTCACTGTGGTGAAGACTGCTGTCCTGCCGAAACTAGATCATCATCCTTGGTATTGGTTTTAATAGGAGAAGGACGAGCCCCAGGTCAGATTCCTGCTGAGTAATTTTGTTTGTGTATTTTGGCTTCAGTAATTCAGATAAAGCCTGTTAGCCTAAGTATGTTATTAATTATTTTAACGCTTTACTTGCTGGTTCACAGCAAATAGATTTCACGGTTTTTCCAAAAAACAAACAAGCTTCTAGCCTCAGTTTCCATTAAGCGTCAACTGATTTCGGTCATGCTGTCTTGTTGATTTGGAAAGAGGGCTGTGACAGCAGCAGTATTGATGTTTTCATTAAAGCAGTGCTGATAACCAGGAACAGGTCGCATTTCGTGCGTCTGGCTGTGTGTCCAGCAAAAAGGCAGAGGCCTTCTGGCTTCTCCCAGGCAGGGCCTTCAGAGGGCTCTGTGTAGTTTGGGATCTGCTGTCCGGGCGCTCTGTGCTGCATTTGATGGGCGTCCGTGCCTGTGTGCCCTCTGATGGCTCAACTGTCCCACCTTTCCTCCGCATATCACCCCGACTTCACTCACTTAGTAAAAATAATACTTAAAAAGAAAATATAAAAGTACACATAGAAATGACAGTTTTTGACACAAGTGCTCTTTTGAGGTTGAGAGGGTTTGAACCCAGTGAAAATGAGCAACAGCCTTAGCCTATGAAGAAGCATTTAGACTTGCAGTTCTGTCCCTGAGTTCCAGCCACGACAAGGACGCACCTCGCGCTGACTTCCTAGCCTGCAGTAAGCGGAGGTGGATCAGTTCCTTTAAGGGTTCCCCACTACTAAAAAGCGTTGGTCTGGGACTCGGCTCTTAAATATACCTGCAAGTTCTGTCCTCAGCCCCTTTGCACGGAATCCAGAACCTATAGGCCCACGGTGCCTTCCTGCATGCCCTCCCCCTCCCCTTCCTCAGGCTTAGAGGCTCCTGTGTCCCAGCCCCCAGGTTTCCCCAAGAAAAGCCCATCAGCAAGAAGAGCAATGACCCATGCGCTGCACTGACACATTTTGCATTCTCGGTCTGTGAACAGATGAGAAAATGGAGCCCAGATTGCTGACCAGTCCAAACCCAGTGGGAGAAGCAACTGGTTTCCTGGTTCGGGCTTTTCTCTACTATCTGAGATATTCACACTGTTATTATGCAGAATAAGAATAAAGGAGGATATAAGAGTCATTTTGTACCTATAGGATTTAATCCTAAAGTTTCCTTGTGTACAGATAACAGCAAAAATAATAATACTGCTAATGATGGGAAATTTTAGATTAACTTCTCCCGTCACTTCCTTTTGTTCTATTTGCCATGATTTTAGAAGCAATTTTTATGGTCAAATTTCTTTTTTATCATAAGACTCTAAAATCTATTTAATTCAACAAATACTTAAGTAATAGGGTACCCTCCAAAAAACCCCTTTAAATGTTTTCATTTTATTTTACTGGGAGATTACCATTTAGGAATCATTAGGAATTTTTGAAACAGACTTCCTTAATTTGGGGAAAATCAACAGGAGGGACCCTTAAGTCACACACAGATAGTGCAAATGTCAACAGTTGTTCTCAGAAAAATCTGATTTCCCATAAACAGATGGTATAAGCTACAGTTTGTTATCTTTTAGTTGAATATATTGAGTGCATCCATGGTAAGCCAGACTACGCCCTTAAAGATTGAGATAACTGTTCTTAATAATTAATACTCTTCAAATGACAGAATATCATAAATCAGAATATTTCAGTCTTGGAGAAATACGTAGTTTGCTACTGCAACTGCTTTTTTCTAGAGTTCCCCTAAAAATAAATGGATTATTCAAATCCAGCGGATGGGTTGGAGAGAACATTAAATATTCTCCAGGTTCAAGGATTGGTGCCTGTGGGTCCCGGGAGTGGCCACCGCTGTGACCTGCCCATTAAGCGTGGAGTGTTCCTCCATTATCCCACCAACAATCCATAAATGAGTCTGACCTTAGCTGTGCTTTGAGGACTTAATGGAGGAGACTGTGGCTGTTCTCTGCACCCAGAACCACCAGCCTAGAAGAGTAAATTCTCAGATAATGTGACAATGCAATGGTTTGCAGCTAAATCGATAGTGAATGTAACAAGAGAGTATCAATAGGAGCTTGAGGAAACTCTGAGCGTTCATTTGGGATCTTTCCGAAGGGGTGTGTGGAAGAAAGACAGACTTTTCTAAAATTCCAGTCTTAAAATATTTTGCAATCAGGAAGGAAAATAAGAGAAATTATCTAGTTAAATTTATCATTTATACCCATCAGACACATCCTTGGAATTTCACATACAAAGATACATAAAGATGACCACCAACCCTTGAGCACTTAAAACCTGGTAGGCAGCTATGTGTTTGTGTTGGGAGGGCTTCATTTTAACAGTAGGATGCCGGACCATTTCCAGGTTTGTAGTTTATAGTCTGTAAAAAAAAAAAAAAAAAAAATGTGGATCCTCAAAATGCTCCTCCACTGTCACAAACCGGAGGTCAACCTAGAGCAACGGCATGAACGCAGCAGAAATCACTTCTCAGGAGGCTCCCAGGAGGACCAGACTGCTCCATGGGAGTCTGTATTAAAAATGACTCGATTATAAAAGAAAGACTGAAAAAGAATACAGACTAAATTAACACTGGTTAAGCCATCTGGGGAATACACATGAAAAACGAATCTCTGGGAGCTGAATGCCAGAAAGACCAGAGTGGTGCAGGTTCATCTCCTTCTAGGGAAGAAAACCACCATCCCCTGGGCCTCCATGTTCTTCCCAGCTGTGGTTGGGGATGTGGCTTCCCATCAGGTCCTGTGGCCTGGGGCAGCGGCAAAGGTGGAATCTGCCCCCCACCCCATGTCTAGTGGAGACTGAAGACAACTCCCACTGAGAGTCGGAGAAGGTGACCTTTGACAGAAGTGGTAAAGGCAAAGCAACCCGTGAGCTTTAGAAAAGGACATTTCTCTTCCCACCTCACTGCCACCATCATTCGATTTATCAGCAAGTTACTGAGTGGCTTTAAATGGCTTCCCATGAATGTGGAGGGAATGGAGCTCTCCGGGTCGGGCTCCTGGGGCAGGCAGGGGCTTCTGAGGTCTTCTGTTTGGAATCAGTGGACTCTGCAAATAAGGGACCGAGCTGGCTGCTGGGGACAAGGGCGCTTGCTCCCTTAACTGCAGTTTCTGGTTGCAGAAGTCCGGAACTGCTCCGCCCATGATGGCCAATGACACCCACATGGTTTTTAAGGAATGGCAACTCTTTGTCTTTCTAATTTCTTTACACCACTATGGTGATAGTTTGAAACTTATGTGGGAGGTTAATTCTCAGTGTGACGGGTTAAAGGGAGAGGGGATCTAGCCAGCTGTGGTGGTGGCTGCAGAGGATTGCGAGTTCAAGCCCAGCTTGGGCAACTTAGCTGTTTAGTGTGATCCTACCTCAAAATAAAAAAGAAAAGAAACGGAAGAGAGAAAGGGGGCCGGGAATGTAGGGCAGTGTGCATAGCCCTGGGTTCAATCCCCAGTACTGAAAAAAAAGGAATAAATAAAAGTACCACACAAATGTATTTTGCTTTAGATTGGCTGCAAGAATGCCAAAGTTCATCCCGATCTGTCTTCACCTGAGAGAAGGGAAAGCGTCAGTCAATGGCAGAGGGCACGTTGCGAGTTATTAAGTAACTTCACTAACTCTCTGACTTGATTTTCTTCCTTTATCCTGAAGTTACAATTTGTACATCGTCCCTCTGATAAGAATCAACGGCATGTTCAGGGATGATGGAGCATGTTGAGGGGGGAGAATTATTACATGTTTCATTTGCTCTGCGTTTCCCACCCTCCCTTCCTCACAATGCCCCCACTGCCTACAGCTTTATCTTCCTCCCCCATGAGGCAGGCGGGGCGCCCCCTATCGGGCCTTCTCGGGACCTTCTTCAACCAATGCAAAAATCCAGGCTGGTATCTCCTTTGTGTGATCTTCCTGATTTTCTTGAAAGAACTTCTTTATATGATACTGTCTTTCTGGTTTAGTAAACTATTTTCTTTTAAGTTTGAATCAAAATTAATATTTCCAGATTTTTAGTTTGCTTTCTTATAGTCAAAGCTTTAGTGTATAATTTTAGAAAAATTAACTCTTCTGTCAGATACTCTTATTTATGCCTGCATTTTATTATTATTTTTTTTTAACTTCGAGGAACCTGACTATATTGTTCAGGCTTGAAGTCATGTAGTCAAGCAGTCCTCCTGCCTCAGCCTCCTGAGTAGCTAGACCTACAGACCTGTGCCAGTGCTCTGGCTTCCTCACATTCTTAAAGTGGAGGATGTAGCCTCATGCCAAAGGAAAACACAAAGCTGCAGAGTAAGAATGGTTCCTCTTCTCTACTTCTTGGCACACAACGCTTACTAAAAACTGTTCTGAGAAACATGACAGTGAAGTAAATGTAACTGTGCTGTAAGTAGGAGGTGAAATTTGCACGCCTGTGCGATATAAAACAAGAAACACTTGAACAACCAGTAACGGTCCTTGTACTCTCTTTGGAAAATGCCTCCGTCATTAGAGGGGCTTAGATGGAAGCCCCTCAGAGCAAGCATTATTTTGGAGAATTAGTGATGAAAAACTCAGGTTTTAGACAAAGAAATTCTTTTTCTTCCCCAGGCATAGCACTGGAAGCCACTATCTACACTGCCACTGTCTAGTTCATCCTGGAAGCATTTTTATGTTTCTTTATTACCAGACATAGCACAAGACAATGTGTCATGTGACTGATGACGCTGTCATAAATCAACCCCCATTTGCCAGTCCAAAGAACAAATGACAAGAGGGTCAGAGACCGGAGGGAGGGTGGGTCCTCGCAGAAGGCTACTGTCACACTGGAAGATGTTTCTGGGCTGTGTTGGTTTAAAGAGGTGTGAATTGTCTCTCTCCCACCCTCGGTCCTCTTCTGTAATCCTCCTCTCCATTCCCTTAGAGCCCAGATCAATAGTGTGTGATATTTTACAGGCTCTCACCAGCTTCTCTGCTAAGGTAAACTCTAATGTTTCTAGTTATTGTCCAGTTTGTAAATTTTAAGCAGAAAAGAGTTAAAAGCCCTCTAAGAATAAGAGAGAAAGTAGTTCTTTAAACTGCATGAGTTATGCAGTATGAATACTAACTGGTGGTCGGAGGAGGTTTCCACACGCCATCTTGACACAGCCAGGCCTGCCTTGGCTTAGCAGGGCATAGGTGAAGGCTGAGGCCCATGCCCAGACACTGAGCAGGAGGCCACCACTGCTGTGACAGATGAAGCTCACGTCCCCCTGGCTGCTCCTCACCCCGTAGCTGCTCTTCTCTGTAAAGCACAGGTTTTTGTGCATGTTAATCGTGTCCCTCCATCCCACCCTGCTAGAGTGACTGTGAATTCCAGGGGCCTGGGGGTGTCCTAGCACAATGACTGGTATGGTAGGTACCCTTCCGCTCTCAAAGTTGTCTTGGTTTGCAGAAGTTAAATCATTATTTTAAAAACCTCACTCTAAAAACTGACATTAAAACTGAGCTAGTTCCAGATAATTCAGAGCCACAGAAATAAAAATATGGCTTTGATGCAGATGAGTTGACCACAGTGAGGTTGGAATGATTCAGCAGGACTTTGTGGCCGAAGCTAAAGAGAGTTCATACTATCTAGGGTCAAAAGCAGCAGAAGAGGGGCTCTTTCCCCAGGAAGGGTGGATGGGGACAGTCTAGCAGAAGTCACCGTGTCCTGGAAGCCACCTGTCAACTACTGCAGGCTGCTGTTTCCCCACTCCTGAGACCCTGGATTTAGAACCATCACACCTATGACTGAATTCTGGGCTTGTCACTTGGCAGCTGTGTGGCCTCGGACACAGTCACTAAACCTATGTAAGCCTCAGTCTTTCCATCCACAAAATGACATTAATTAGAATCATCTTATAGGACTGCTATTAGGATCAGGGATTGTGTAGGCAAGAATATCAGCCTAAAGTCTAGCACAGTTTGCACAAAATAAGGAGAAGAACATTGCTTTGCATAACCTAGCTGTGGATTCTGAACACTTGCGTATGTGACTCTCCATACACTCTGAACAGGCCCCTCCTTTTATATGCTTTGTTCCCAGCTCGCCTAATGGCTGTAAGTCCCTGGGGGACCAAGCCTTCATTTCATACCTCAGCTTTGTCTGCAGCTGCCAACTGCAAGACACAAAGCAGCCCCTCATCTCCTGCCTGATTGACTTGGTGGCCAGGCCCTCCAGGCTTCCCCACCTGTGCAGTGCCCAAACCCACGGCTCCCAGGCAGACTCCGAGGATCCCCAGTGGGGGAGACTGCATGGAGCAAAGCCAAGGTCCCATGCCAAGTGAAATCACAGTAAATTATGCTTTGAAAGCAGTAAAATTTCATAGATTCTCTTGTCTTTAACTGTGTTCATAAATGACAGACTCTCAGTATTATTTTTTGTTCATGTCACAGTATAAAATTAAAGATGTGTCTTTGGAGTTTAAGTCTGCATTGGCGTGTTGCTGACAACTAACTTGGTGCTTTCATCAGCAATGGCCCTTTCCAGGATGCTATCATGATTTCAGGATGTCTCTGAGCTACACACACACACACACACACACACATCACTTAGAGTATTTTGCTTAACACAGGGTTTGACTGAAGGGATCTGAATGGATATAAGAACTAGATAAAATAAGAGAATTTTTAGTCTCTTCATTAGCTATGAACATTAAGCTTAATATCAACATTTCCTCAAGCATTATACTTTGCTTACAACTCAGAATAATGTTATACTGTAATATAGAGTCTTATGAAGCAGGGTGTCATCTGTCTCATTTATGTTGTCATAGATAAATGTCTGATTCTTCACAGGCCAGAGCAGTGTCTTGGATGTGTACCCATCGACTCTTAGGACTAGATCTCTTAGACCGCTACACCTCTTCTGTAAACACTGAGTGTCCATATCTTTCACCACTATCCTCGCCCCAAGCATTCCTGAAGATGCTGATTTGCCTTGAATTTTTATGAAACTTCATGACCCAACTTTACTATTCTCCCTCCTGCGAGGCCCTAGCACCTGGACGTATGAAGCATGTGATCTTCATGTCAGTGCACCCCAATTCCCAAACATGTCTTCTTTTAATTTCTACCTTCCCTGACACTGAGAAATGCTGGGGATCGAAACACTGACCCAAAGATCATTTGCTGAAACTAAAATGCAACTCAGATTCACTACATTTCATTTTTCAAGGAGACCAAGTCTGTCTAAGAGACATTAAATAATGCAAGACTTTCAAAATTTTTGTTCATTCAAAAGCAGCATTAAATTCCCCCAGAAGCTTACAAAACACCTTCCCTCCACCTATCATTAGTCTTTACTGTAACATTCTTGTTGATATAAATTTGTCCATACACTTTGTTATCCAGAGTGGTCAAGGGCAAGTCAGGGAAAGCTATCTTTATTCTCTTGACAGAAGTTTGGCCTTGACCTCCAAGTCCTGAGTAGGAAAAATGGGTCCAAAGGGCAGCACAGGACATGTTGTCAATGGCATGATTGTGGTGACCTACACAGTCAGGTCAGTGGCACAGAAGTCCAAACAATCATGTGTCTGAAATTGTCTGCATTTCACCACACAAACCAGCTGGAAACCTGCCATAGAAAAACTCTTACTTGAAGGGATGAGCTAGCTACTGTTCTCCCCTCTTCCATCACGCATTCACTCCAAACTTCGTCCCAGTGCGCTCTCCTGGCTATCTCATTCTGTCATCATAGGAGACCTAAGCATTTACTACGCCATCTTAGAGGAGAAGAAACTGCCTTTCAAGTGACCACAGGTTTCCCACAGTCCCATAGTCGATGCTCCACCCAGAGCCCAAGTCCCTAAACTCCTGCACGCTGCTTCTTCCTTGGCTGGGCTGAAGAGGCAGTCACATGGGTAGACCATCTGCATGCATCCTAATGGATGCTTCTTTTCCCCACTTCCCCATCTCTAAATACCCTGTTCAGTCTCTTTCCTCGGTGTCCTAGGAATCTACCCTCCCCAGATCCAGCCCTCAGCAGTGGAGTCCATCGCAAGGGCCACAGATGCCACTGTGTGGGCCATGCAGTCTCAACCCAAGTGGGTCTGTTAACATCAAAACCTCTGTGACTGCCTCATCTCTGTATGGGAAAGGTGTGCTTTGGCCATCAGCAGTGGGTGGCTGCTTGTGGAGCTGGCGTGCTGGGCTTATACATGACGTCTTGCTATTTGTACACAATCTTCTCTAATCTTTATCACATAAAATACGATGCAGCATTAAAATATCAATCAATAAAATCTAATGTGTATTAAACAAATGTATTAAGGATGATAATCATTTTAACTTTGATAATAACATAGATGAGTTGAAAAAAAAGGAATTTTTAAAATAAATATAAACCTGTAAAATAAGGATTTCTAAATAGAAAATCTCTTAGGTTAATTAGTGAGATCATTTAAAAATGACTAACTTGCATGTTTTTCCCTGTTAGCATGCTTAGTTAGAAAGTTAACAACAACTAAAAGCTGAAAATGAATTTTGCACAATATCATTGTCAGTATTTCTATTAGTTGACCTAACTTGTACTTTGAAAAACAGTAGGAGAAAAACCATCTCCCTTGGACAATGATGTCCTCTTAAAGGTTAGAAACCTGTGACAAACTACTGGCACAAAAATGTTTCTAGATCTTGTAGCCTGAACAACTCCTTCTAAAATAACAATATGCAATATATTTTTTTTATAATCCTGCATCATTTTAGCCTTTTTTCCTGTTTTGCTTTTTAAAATAAACAAAACGTTTGTAATTCTTTGTATCTCTGCTCTCTGGTTTACAATGTGACATTGTGTTCTTGCCATCCGGGAGTGGAATCTGTTCCCCAGCCTTGGAACCTGGCCTGGCACTGTGACTTGGCATGGCCAGGACCACAGTAAAAGCTATAGTGTGTCCATTCTGAGTCTCCTAAATACCACCATGTACACACCACACAGCCAGCCTGCTGAGGAATGTGGAGCAGAGCTAAATCATCCCAGCTGCAGCCATCTTGGACCAGCCAGGCTCCTGCTGACCCATAACTGACCAAGACGCCCCCGTGGAGCTGGCCAAGTCCAGGAACCTCCACTGAGATCAGCCCAAATCACCAACTCCCTGGATAATGCACAAAACAGTGATTGTTTTCAGATGTAATAATTTGGCAGTGTTCCTTAAAGTATCAAAATCTAACCATCTCAGTACATAGAAAAAAAACCTCATTATCATCTGTTGCTTACTTCTAGGTGTCTTTTGACAGAAGACTCCCTAGAACATGTGTTCTTGCCTCAACTAATTTTACAGTCCTACGTGTACAATTTTATGTGTCTTTTGTGTGTCTACTTCCAGTTCCTGTGGACAGATTTCTCCCAGCCAAAGAGGTACAAAATATTCCAACTCCAGAGACATTGTCTTCACATGACTTTCCAAACAAGAAAAGAAAATTGGCTTGGAAATTAATTTTTCAGATTTACTTATAAGTCATTTCAAATTAATAACCTGTGACAAACCTTTCTTGGTAAAGAATAATTGCAGTTTAGAATGATTGCAGTTTTGTGAGATCATTCAAGTACAAGGAATAAAATCTGTCTGTGGAAGCTACATTTGTTCTCCAATGCAGCAAGGCAAGGTTCAGGCTACTGCTCCAACACTGAGACTTGAGGTCCATGACATTTGAGAAACTTTTAAGTTGTGAAATCATAAAGCTGAGTGCACCTTGACTTTCTAGTAGGATTCTTAAGAGAGATTCCTGAGAAACAACCAACATCATAACTATGATCACAAACTTGATGTTGGTTTGGCTCTTAGCCTCTCGGACTCCACCTGAAAGACTGAACATCCCAAAGATAGTGCCTATGGAAGGCATCCTGTGACATGTTGACGAGATATGTGACCTCAAAAACAAGTAAACAAACCAAAAGATCCATATGCCACATAAGTTTTCAGTGTTAAACACCTATAAATAAGGAATTTGTGTGTGTGTGTGTTACTGGAATCAGGGCTTTCACACTGAGTTACATCTTCAATCTGTTTATTATTTTCAAGACAATATTTCACTAAGACACTAAGTTACTCAGGATGGCCCCAAAATGTGCTTCTCCTGCCTCAGCTTTCCAACAGTGCTAGGATTACAGGTGTGTACCACCCCACTCAGATAGAAAGACAGAGTTTCATTCAGGATGATCACTACTAACCTCATTTCCACATCTTACTGCCTTTAATGTTACTCTTGCTGTAGTAACGCCAAACACTGCCGTCACACCGTTACACCCACTGCTCTGACAACCTTTTCTCCTTCCTCTAAGAGAAGAGTGAAATTCTATGACACTGCTTCTGAGAGCATCCCACACATATCCACACCCTGAAACACCCTCTCCCTGACCAGAGCTGCATGAGACCCAGAGAACTCAGGATGGAGCTAAACAGCACACAACATTTGAAGCTTCAGCCACTGAAGCAGAGCAGCACAGGGCAGAGGTTGTTCTAAAGTGGAGCTTTGGAAAGTCTGAACCACATGCAAAGCTGGGGCCAGTGAAGAATAGCTGAGGGATCTGTCTATAACAAGTAGAAAGTGGCCAACGATGTGTTGTGATCAGTTCCTACTAGCTCAGAAGAGCAGACTGGGAAATATTCAGATATTTTATAAGCACTGGAAAGAATACCAAGGGCTGTTTAGAAGAGATTTTTAAAAGAGAATTCTAAAACTTTGTGACAAATTTAAAACTTAACTAAAATGAAAAATTCTTGAAACAAATGCAACAGATTTGAGAAGACATTGAAAATCTGGGTAGTCCAACAATTTAAAAAGTTGAATAGATATTGAAATATACAAGCACACACACACAATCAGGATTTGTCCCCTACAGAATTTAATAAACTCATTCTAAAATTCTTTCACACAGGTCTAAATTAGCTTGAATACACCTATAAAAAATATGTTAGTGGTGTTTTGTCAATGCATACTTTAAAATGCTAGGAATTCTGGAGGCCTGGAGCCACCTGCTGCTCCAGACCCAGTCTCCAGTACCTCTTCCTCCCAGCCCAGGGCGAGCTGTATTGGGTTTATGTTTTTACTTGAGAAAAGTGAGCTGTCATGCAGCCATTGGTCCCTGTACCAGGAAAACAGCATATAAGGAAGAAGCTCATGGCCTCAGCGGCAAAAATTTTTTCATGTCAGAGACTGGGAACCCTTGCAGTCATTTATGTCATCCCTTCTTCAGACAGAAAATACCAAAAAGTTACAATCAAAGATCTCTTCACCTTATTGATAAAGTCACTAAGAATCCAAAATGTCTGTCAGCGTCAACCATAGCATTTCAGACCAGTTCTATAGCTACAAGGCACCCCGTCTGATTGCCAAGGTTGAGGG
The DNA here is from genome assembly GCA_004027455.1 of Hydrochoerus hydrochaeris. Classification (NCBI taxonomy): domain Eukaryota; kingdom Metazoa; phylum Chordata; class Mammalia; order Rodentia; family Hydrochaeridae; genus Hydrochoerus; species Hydrochoerus hydrochaeris. Next base: position 307,413 of record PVLA01000915.1, on the reverse strand, counting down.
CAAAGGAAACAGAATCAATATAGTCATAGTCAACATGGTTGATATCACTAAGGTGCTTAACTGGCCTCCAACGTATCTCACCAAATACTTTGGTTGTGAGCTGGGAGGACAGACCCACTTTGCTGTAAAGAGTAACCATTACATTGTCAGTAGATTTCAGGAGGTGAAGAAGCCACAAGACATGTCAGATGGATTCATTAAAAATTTGTACTCTGTCCTAAGTGTGAGAATCCTGAAACAGATCTGCATGTGAATCCGAAGAAGTGAACAGGAGGTAATTCTTGTGAAGGAAAAGAAAAGCAGAAAAGGCAAAGCCAAGGAAGATGGCTGGGTATCCAGCAGGGAGACCCCTCATCCACCAGCCCCAGTGACATGAGCCCTCCCCCACAGGCCGTGGAACAGGAGGACAGCGACTGCTGTGGGGAGGATCCACTGGAGGAGGCTCAGAGGTGCAGGACGGGTGAAATCGGTGACCACGCCAAAGTCCTGACGCTCAGTGGTGACTTGGAGAGAAGCATGGAGGAGCAGTGAATATCCTGTTTGATTTTATTAAGAAAAAGAAGGAAGAGGGCATTACTGACTCGTCTGACAAAGAAATTGTTGCTGAAGCAAAAAGACTACATGTAAAAGCCATGAGCTCTCTTGTTCTAACTGAGGTTCTTTTTAACGAGAAGATGAGAGAACAAGTTAAGAAATAAATAAAATAAAATAAAATAAAATAAAATAAAGAAAAAGAAAGAAATATAGGCACCATTTCCTCAGATTCTGGGTCAGGGTCAGGGTCAGGGTCAGTACTTTTTCATGGGTTGGACTGTGTGGTGGCCATGTATTCAGCTCAGCTCCTCTTCCTGCTCCCACAGATCTTGAAGGAGGTGTACAATGCAGACCTTTTAGGAGAGGAGGTCATCACCAGCTGGTCAGAAAAGGCCTCTGAAAAGCATGTTTCAAATGAACTTGCAAAACAGATTCATGTCAAAGCCAAACCATTTATAAAGTGGTTGAAGGAGGCAGAGAAACAATCCTTTGGTGGTGAAGATGAAAACACTGACGCAGTTATTCAAAGACTGCCAGTGTGCCGAAATTTGAGACTGTGAAGCCTGGTGACAGGGATAATGACATTGAAGCCATTTAAAAGGACGGGCGCCACCTAGCTAGCAGTGTGAGGCCACACATTGTTCTCCATTATCAGCCAGAAGTGCAGCCTGTGTGTGGGGAAACTGAAATGGCTTGACATCGTGCACTTCATACTAAAATCTGTTACTGTGATTTGTCTCTAATTAAGCCCAGTGAGACACCTAGGAGTCCATACATGTCAGTGAGCAGGTGTAGTTTGCTTATTTATCACATGTTTCTTTTGGAAAAACTAGTGGTGGACATATTTGGATCACACTTATACAGTTACAAAAATACTTGATTTCGGTCAAATAAATAAATAAAATGCTAGTAATTAAAATGATACAGGACTTGGTGCAGTGTAGAATAAAGGGATATGATTATAACAAAGCTGAAACAAAAACGTTTAAAATAGTCACTTGCAATATAACATTTTACAAATTAGGGGAGAAAAGCGAGTCTGTGTAATAAATGGTTCTGGATGAATTGTTGATACTTGTGGATAAAAAACAATCTGCCCTTAAATAAAAACAAATTTAGTCCCTGACTTATGCCATACATAGATACTAGCACAAAGCAGATCAAAGTCTAAAATTTACAGAGGAAAATATAAATTTTTAGCAGAAAACATAGGAAAGTATTTTCAGGCCCTCGAGATAAAGATTATAATAGAATTAAAGCATAAATCCCAATCTAAAATAGAATATTATACAGTACTAGAAATTAACTATAGCTATACCTAAGAACATGGCTAATTTTTAGAAACGTCCAAAGTTAGTGTAAAATGGCAAGTAGCAAAAGATGGCTTGAAGTATGGTAAAAAAAATTTACATAAGAGAAATGATAAACATGAATTTCAGATTAACAGTCACTTTAATCATAGGCACAGAAGAGGATTTCAGGGAGTATCTACTAAGTAAATACAACAAAATTTGTGATGTCTTTTTTCTTTAGTCCACAACTATTTATTTTAGTACTTAAAAAATTGCATTTATTAAGTTGCATGTATTATCTGTGAATTTTGAATATGACAGCTTTTAGAATCAAAATCTTACCTTTCTAATGACCTCAACTCAGTACAAAAAGATCAGTTTATTTGTAATAGGAACTCTTCAAAATCTAAGTGGGCATTTGTTGAACAGGAGAATGGGTGAGAAGTTCAATAGGTGATGAGTTTCACTGGAATTATGCAAAGACAACTGATAAATCTTTCTTACATTAATAGAAATATTTTAAAGTAAAGTTAACATTTAGCTGGCTCATTGGATTAAGCCTCTTCTACATCTGAAAGTCTGATTTTTGAATTAATTTTTGAACTAGTTTAACTGTGGATGTTAGCTAAAATTGCTAACAATATGAAGCTCATATTGACTCTGCCCCTCTCCTCCAGTCTAAGAATTAGAACAAATCAGTGGCTCCCAGAGAAAGCTAAGAAGCAGCTTTGGCCCCTAACTGACCTCCTTCTCTTTTCCTCCTAAGTTAATTCATTATTGCATGTTATTTCTCTTTGTTGAGGCAGAGAGAAAGGAGGAATGGGATAGGTACATATTTTTAGTATTTTCATGAGACTCAGTCTTGTGCTGCTAATGATCTAAAACTGATATCTAAAACTGAATTTAGCAAGTTATAAATTCTAGGTACGATCTTAGAGAAATTTATGACTTTCAATTTTCATATATCCTAGAGTGAAAAGTAGAAAGCCCTTCACTAAAAAATGTTACCAACATTCCTCATACCCCTCACCATCAAGGAGCCTGGGGTGCCAAGGGCCAGGCCCGACACTTACAGGAAGCATGTAAAAGTAAGTCACAAGCATAGATTTCACAGATTTACTTATGCCAGCTGTCAAAAGGCAAAGGCTATCTTCACCTAGAAATAAGAGAAGCCAGAAATGATATACATGAGGTGGAGACATGATGGCATTTTCAAAGCCCGCCAGAAATGGGACCCTTGCCTTAGTGACCAAGCTCAGTCAGCTCTGTGATGATTCCATCAGAGACGTCTCTTGCCTGCCTTGGGCTTGCCAACCCATCTACTGTGTTTGAATAATTTTATTTTTGGTTAATTACAGGGACAAGATCAATGACTGTAACCCTGGCCATCTGATTTTACATCAGATGGGCAGGAGGAAGTTGATAGGATGGACTGAAAACTTTCTCTCTTCTGTCTTCAGGACCCCTCTTAGGGACACGTACTAGGATGGTTGTGCCTTTCTGGGGGGAAATTCAGTCAGGTCAGTCTGCTGAGAGCCGACTGAGCACCAGTGGGACACTCGAGCAGAGAAGGAACACAGACTCTGCAGACCTACATCAAAGTTCTATCTGCTGTCTTTCTTGAGTCAGGCTAGAAGAAACCCAAGTTTTCAGGATAAGGGAATAGCTTATGTTAACCTCAGAATTGCTGCCGGCACATGGGATTTTTACTGGTCTGAAAATGACAAAAAACACAAAAGCCAAGGCATGGCTCGGTGGTCACGTGATCTCGCCAGTTCTCTAAACAGCGTCTTCTCCTGGGGGCACTGTGTGGAGCTCCCACAGTCCTGGCGCTTTCCGCTGCCTGTGCAGGAGGCAAGCAGGTGCATGGATAAGAACCATGGCCTTGCTCCTGGTGTCTCTGCTGGCATTCCTCAGCTGGGGCTCCGGATGTCATCATCGGCTCTGCCACTGCTCTAACCGGGTCTTCCTCTGCCAAGACAGCAAGGTGACCGAGATTCCCACCGACCTCTCCCGGAATGCAGTTGAACTGTGAGTATCTGAGCAGGACAGCTGCGTGGCTGGCGTTTGTGCATTGGGCACTGTGTTATTTTCACATGAGGCTGATATCTACTGGGCTGAAATAGTTCTGTCTGGACAGACTCCGCGGACCCCACACGCCTCCCTGCTGCTTCCCAAGAATCTGAGGTGCAAGTCTGAGCCGGCAGTTGTCAAGGAAGGGCAGTGGGGACGCCAGGACCCCAAGGCAAAGGGAAGGGTTGTAAGTCTTTTAGACCCTTTTGCTCCAGGGTTCTGTACTGTCTTTTAGTGGAGCCAGGAAAGTAAAAGCAAAAGCAAGTAGGAAGCTTAGGAGACCTCAAACCAGAAGAAGAAAGATGGGCTGAGGCAAGCGGAGCACACAGGAATAGCTCCTGGGGACACCGAGTCAGGAGGGGCAGAGCATCTGTGGAGGCAGAAGCAATTAGTTCTTGAGCCGAGATTTAGCTGATGGGAGAAGAAACAAACAAACAAAACAAAACAGGGAAAGACTGTAAAGAAGGGAAGAATAAAAGGAAGGAAGCAGAGAGGGAAGGTGACAAGCAAAATGGTCTTTTCTACAATCTTAGATTTTTCCTGAACTGTTTTAGCAGGAAGTAAACAGTTTTGCAGTTGGGCAAGAACTGAGATGGTATCTCATGCTAACTTTGCATTTCATAAATTAGGGATCCGGTGGTTGACAAGAAAGTCGTCCAGGGTCTCACAGTGAGTTAAGGCAGAGCGTGAACTGGAAATCAGGCCTTTGGATGCGGTCAGTGTCTGCTCAGGCCCTGTGTGGGATGCAGAGGAGCACAGAGAGGCGGCTGTGGGCGGTCCAGGGCTGCTTTCTCTGTGACCTGAAAGTGCTACCTTCTGTGCTTTTGTCCCAGGATTTCAGACAGAAACCCCATCTGGGATGGAGACAGCATTAATCCCCTAAATTTATTGATGACTTTTAATTTCATCGCAGAAGGAGGTGACATTTTTCATTTCACAAATTGCCACCCTGACACCCAAACATGCTGAGGTTGCACTCCAGACTTGTGCTCAGGAACAAACATTGGCAACTTGCTTGCCTGCTGGTCACTTCCCCTTTGACACCCAAATTCAGTGCCTGGCCAGAGGCAGCTGGAGAGGCAGGAGAAATAACCAGCTGGCTCTGTGTTTCGGCAACCATGCCTCTCGTGAAGCAGGTCTTCCTTATTATGCTGAAAGTGTGCCTGTGCACACAGACTGTGCTTTGTAAGGTTGTTCTAAACACAGGAGGAGGCCAAAGGACCTGGGCTTCTGCAGGAAGTCACCTACACCCACGTGGCTTTAACAATGATGTAACAACGATGTATGATGATGTTATCCCTTCTGAGCCATGGGTTCCACATTTCTAAATGCAAACTGCTTGGTGCGATTATTGTAAGCATTAAAAGATACAGATCCCCTTCTCCCTTACACCAATTTCACCCTCTCCTGGACCTCTGCTACTTCCTCCAGGGTCCCCCTGCAGGCCCAATAGTGTCACTCAGTTGTCAAAGCAGACAACCCTGAAGGAGACATAATTTTAGGGTGAATCTCTTCTACCTTTAAAAATCCCTTCCATGCCATCCCATCTGCTGCCTGAAATCTACTCCACCAGAAACGTTTTTTCATTCTAAAAAAGAAAAGAAAGGGAGGATAGATGGAAGGAAGAAGGAAAAGGAAAAATGGAAGAATCGAGGAAGGAAGGGAAAAAGGAAGGAACAAAGGGAAAGATCTACTCTCTTACACCCCGAAGTCGCAGGCCAAATATGTGCAGGAATAACTATGGAAGGAGCAGGGATACACTTTTAAAAAATTAAGATACACATGATTAAAATGCATCTCTATCGGAGAGTATTTTGCCCCTAAGAAAGGAAAACACGAGATATCGATATTTTGTGGAAAGAGACTGTGGGAAATGAGATGTTAGACAGAAACAAATTTCACACTCTTGACAAAGACCAGCTCTGGGTGTATCTAATAAAAGACAAAGCTACATAAAACAAGAAAAGAGAATGAAAGTGCTTGCCAGTCATTGGCCTTTTCCCCTATATGAGAAATGAATAGTTGTTTAGGAACCGCGGGGACTAAAGCTCTAGACAGGTATCAGGGCACCTCTCTGTACACTCTCAAGCGGTACCACCCTGAACCTCGCCTTTGAGTCCTTCTTTGCAAGAAGCTTTTTTGAGAGAAGAAAAAGTCACTGGCCATTAGATAAAAAAGAGAAATTATTTGTGGGTTGTTTTTAGTGTGTTAATCACTGAAGGGCAGATAAAATGTCAAGTGAACTGGGACCCAAACTTCTTGTTCGTGTGAAAGAGCAATTGCTTTGTTTTTCTTACTTGGATTGAATCAGGGTTTTATGGAGCTTTAATAAAAGCGAGATGAAATGACCTATTCAATTGAGCATTTCTAATTCCCCTTGTAGTCTTCCAGATTTGGGTAAAGACTTCAAGGATGACATCAGTTGTAGGTGAACAGAATAGCTGGCCTTCCTGACTACTTAACCCATCCATGTGAATCACTTCCTGTTTACTCAGGCTCACCTGACAGAAAACAACCCCAACATTTGACCATGTGGATTTCTGTCCTGTGTCCTATCACTCTGTCCACCTTATAGCGAGCGGTTCATGTGGCTTCTGACTATCACCAAAGATGGCTAGCACCCTGCGATCTCCACACACTGGTAGAAACACTAAAAGAACACAGATGCTCCACCAACAGACTGGTGGATTCTATTTACCACTTGGCTCCTACTGTTTGCTTTATGCTTTATACATACCACTTCATTAAATTGTCACAATAGAACCCCTGGTTTAGTATTATTGCTCTGTTTTTCAAATTAAGCAAATCATGGACAACGTGAATAACCGAGACGGAGACATTCCTCTAGATCCTTGATAGTAGAACTGAGAAACTAACTAGAATCTGCTTGTATCCCTTCTGCATGGATATATTCTGTGTCTTTTGACTTCTTTATTTTCTTCTGAGCAAATAAAAAAATGCCCTGGTTGGTTTGGTCTAGATTTCATACTTATGGGCCACACAGCTGCTGGGTTTTGTGATGGTGGCATAAAAGCAGCCATAGATACCATGTGGGCAGCCTGAGGAAACCAAGCATCATAGAGAGAACTTATACTAGGTCTGCAAGATCAGAAGTTGGGAAAATGTGGAGGTAGTGTTCTAGCTGGTTCTGAGAAGTCAAAGACAGTCCAGTGTCTAGAATCAGAGAACCTGTCCAGCCCCAGGTGATTGCATTATACATTTGCTCTATCATCTTGGCTCTTGCTGCATAGTGGAAATACCAGTGTGTGTCTAGACCACAGAATTGCTGTGGTTGATACAGGCAAAAAACTTAGTACAATGCCTCACATTTTGTTGTTTTTGTTGTTATCATGAATGAGGTTGATGATGATGGTTATGGTGGTAATGATGATGTTCTCATCTGTAAAACACTAGAAAAACCCACTTTACATAGAGGATCAAACCAGTCAAAAAATATGAAAGTTTTGGGAAATATAACTCTGAGGTAGTTTGCAATCTCCCTCTTGTTTAAGAATAATCTCCTCCCAGTGTTACAACACTTAACCTCCACACATTTACTAAGGCTGTTGGCATTTGCCACAAATTCAGAAGGTGTATTTGTTCTGACCATCCTTGGAAGGAATTCTGATTTCTGATTTATCCAGAAACTGCATCAGCAGAAGGCAGTCAGTGAGTCAAAGACAGTTCTTGTGATCTTGCTTTATTCTTTCTAAAGCTTTAATTCCTAAAGAAAATGCAAACACACATTCTTAACCTGAAACTGTAAGTCTAAGCCATGCGAATACAGCCATCTTTTTCTTCATCAAGTTCAGATGGATAAAGGAGAGAAGGGTCCATGGATGGTCATTCCTGGCTTGGGGAGCCCTGTCCTGGCTTTATGGTGTAGACTGATTCTGTTGAATGTTTTCCTCCCAGCAAGCTTCCATGTCTCCTTGCAATCTCATTTGACTTGAACATACATCAAGCTATCTAATTATCTTGATCCTTTTTTATCTTCTTTCTTTGCCTTATATTCACTGTCTTGTCATGGTTTAGATCATTCTCCATCCTAGAGCACACGGGTGCCTCTCTAACTCTTCATGTGACGCAGCCCACTTGTGCTCGACCTTTGCTTCTTGCGATGCACCCTACTTACCATAATCTCACTCCCAGCTCGTCCCTTCCCACCCCATCTTGATTTAATCTTGTCTTGCTCTAAACCCTGATGCAGCTCCTTTCACACTTAATCTTGGTTCCCTTTTAATTTTGCATGTGTATTTTATTTCTTCAATTTCCTTTGTGCTACGTATTGTGCCTGGTTCGAAGCAGTGCGTGTTTGCGACCCTCAATGCCATGTGAAACAAACGATTTAATAAATCAGGGGGAATTACATCTGTTTATTTGCTCTGCTTCTCAGGATATTGGAGAAAATATTTCTATAAAAGATGAATATTGCCCTCTCCTGCAGTGAATTACTATAGAATTTGATAGTTTTCTTGTTTTCCTTGCTTTTTTATGTGTTTGTTTTAAAAAAGTGCTGGTATGTCATTCCAAAACCCATTAATTTATTCAAAAAGAGAGAAATAAGTCTCCTAAGTTGAAAGCTGAATACTCTCTACTCTGGGTACACCCCTCAATTCTCTTGGTTTCTGTTATAATATCTTCCTCTCTATACCTAATAGGGATATTTAAAAAAGAAGTGAAATTCCCCCAACAAAAGCCACTTTAAGCCAGTCAGAAACTTCAAAAATATATTGTTTTTGCCAATTAGCATCAAATCTCAAACCCTGAGTGTCAGATTTCCTATGTTCCATAGGCATACTTTAGTTGTGCTAGTTCATGCTGGTTATCAAGACTACACATTCAACTGTGCAAATTGCCCTGGTGCCCAACCTGGATCTCCCTTTGGCCTTGTTTAGATACTGGTTTTAAAGAAACAAACAATACCATGCTCATACATAATCCTTTCTCTTAACACAAAACCAGATGCCTCCTTTACTGAGAAGTGATGCAGGTGCCCAACATTTGCCATTTAATTGGGCTTGGAGAAAGAGGGGTTTATATTCCCTACAGAGGAATCAGAAAAATAACTAACAGAATAGCTATAGAATACAGCACCTTGAAAAATGAAAATTACATTGCAGGGAAAGAATCCTTTAAAGTACGAGATGAACTCTACCCTGAGAATTGGCTAAGAGCTGTAATGTAAGCCGTCATTATCACCAACTGAAGAGAAGAGGTTTGATAGCACAGAACTGCGTTCACCAGGTGATGGTCGGTCCCTCTGTTTACCTAAAGGTGTCTGCTGTCCTTCCACACCCAACGCCTCAAAACAGAAGCCTGAATTCAGAAGGAGGACATTATGATGGATAAAGGGAAATTCGTTTAACTTTTGGTTACCCTTCCCCAAAGCCACTAATTGGGTTATGCAGTCGCTGTGGTTGATTGGGCTACACTTTTTTTAAAAAAAGTTGTGAGATTTAGACTCTCCAAGTTAGCTTTGTTTAGACTGGAGTCTAGCTTATATTTCCCACAAGGTCAACTAGGAGAAAGTAATTTTTAGTTGCCTACGATCTGATTATAATGAGATTTGGCTGTCGGTCCTTAATCTGACCTCCCTCAGAAGCATCTCAGAGCACGCCCTGAGTCTCTGAACTGATCATGCCATTACCTTTTTCTTTCATACAGAGGAACCAGCAGATTTGAAAATGTAAAAGGAATATGTGAAAAATATTTTAATAAAGCAAACAAACTCTTGCCACGATCTTGAGCTCAAGGATATTTTTAGTCTTGGGGGGGGGCTTGAGATCCCTCTTCCTTCTCTCTTCCTGGACCCTTTCCAGGAGGGCCAGCTCTCAGCCCCTGCAGAACCCTGCATCGGAAAAGGTGGCAAATCCACAGCCTGCCTAATGTCGCACTGAGGAACACTCTACAAAAGAGTTTTGCTTTGTCACGAAAGTTTAAGTTTCAGTGAAACATTAAGTTCACCTACTTGAGGGTGCCTAAGAGAAAATTTGTAAGTAAATTGTTGGAAAATTGAGTCAAAATGCTGTTTCCTTCACTTTTGAGATACTTTGATTTTCCAAACATCTGGGCTCCAAGCTTCCCACAACCAATAAGCATTTTCCTAGGCCTCAGATTCCAGCAGCTGTGTGATACACACTCTGTTCTGATCCCAGCTGGGATCTGTGCAGCGAGGATGTTTTCCTTGAGTTTAGTAGATGATTCTGTTATTTTGAAAAGTAACATGGAAAACTCCCACACAACACTTTTCTTGTTACTTTCAGGGATTTATTTGATTTTTCTTTGTTTGTTTACTACTTGTCAGTACAGAACCTAGAACCTCCCCACTGAACTACATCTCAAGCCTTTTTATGATTTCTTTTTTAATTTTTGAGATACAGTACTACAAAATTGCTGAGTAACCCAGGTTGGACTTGAATGTGTAACCCTCATGCCTCAGCCTCTCAGAGTGCTGGGATTACAAGCATGTGCAACAATACCCAGTTTGTTGAAACTTTTACATTAAAAAAAAAAAAAAAAAGGTGAATGATCCCAGCTCTGACAGTGATTTTGCACCTAGGGTAGAGGTGTGACCATTGCATTCCCCAGTGTCATTTTGGAATCAGAAGGGCACAAGAACCAGAGACCCCTGAGGCCTTCAAGCCTGGCCTTAAGCCCTAGACTTGCCACAGTGGCTTCCATGTAAACCACGTGGTCCCCTCTAAAAAGTTTCATTCAGAATATCGATCACAGCCTGGAAGAGACCTTTCCCTTAGTTGGAGGTTTCAGCCCTCGGTTGCCCTCTCCCCTTCTCAGATCCCCGCTCTGAGCTTTTCTCTGCTTTCATCAGCTGAGCCTGATCCAGGACAAAATGCAAAAATCCTAAATTTGCATAGTTCTCTGTATTTTCACATCCAGTTAACTCTCTCTCCCTCTCTGTCTCTTTCTATCTCTGTCTCTCTCTCTCTCTCTCTCTCTCTCTCTCTCATTTTCCATGTGTTCAGCCCTCTGTTCTTTTTTCTGTTTCCCAGCTCCCAAATATATCTTGTGTTCCCCTACCAAGTAATACTATTTTCTCCAGCCTGAATATAGTCTCCTATGCTAGTATTATTCTTCTTTGGGAACACAGTAAAGAGACTCATTCATGAAGTTTTTCTTTCAACAGTAAATGGTGCAGGACACAGGACTAGAGATTGCACTAGGCACTTTGAATAAAACAATCAGTAAGAGAGACCAGGTCCCTGCCCCTAAGAAGTGGATAAAAAGTAACTTCAAACAAGTAATGATCATCATATTTTTCCTCACTCTTACCCACAACAATCAAAATCTCCATCAGAATCCAGAATAACCATTGTCAAGACCACAAATTTGACAATTAATTGCATGTTGCTTTGTGTAATATAAAATCATAGGCTGGGAGCTCACAGAGACCAGTGCCCAGTAGGGCCAGTGAGAAGGCTGAGTGCCCAGTACTGACAGAAAGTTAATGGGGACATTCTCATTCACATCACTCCATCCCATCTCGGTCTTCTCTTCTAATTTAATTTAGTGTTAACATCTGGAGTTGTGCAGGCCCCTTCCCAAATACCCGGTTGTTTATCCTGGATTTATGTTATTAGGTGAATCCAGACATAAAATAAAATAGAATAACAAATGAATACCAGAAGATTGATAATAGACTTTAACTGGTAGGTGTCCAAATATTTGAGCTTGACTAGTTTTCCAGTTGTAAAAATACAAGGACTGGATCCTTCAAGTTTGGATAAAAGAGACTGGCACAGAAGTTGGAGAAGAGCAGGAAATGAAGGCCATTCCACTGTCTCCTCCAACTTCCTAATTTTTCCTTCATAACATCATTCATGGATGTTATCATGTATCCGGCTAAAGCTTGCCTATCGATGGGCTGAGTATCAGCCAAGCACAATCTCTGAAAGCAGATACTTGCATAGAACTCACCTCAACAAAGCCCATTGTCCTCTATAAGCAACACACCCTAAAAATCTCCACTTTGGCATAAGGGGAACATTAGTAAAGAAATGTCAAATTCTCTTTACCTTCTGAGTTACTTCTGTTCCTTCTAAAAGTTGAGTGAAGGTGTATAGCTATGTGACTGTTAGAAAAGAAAAACAAGTTAAATACAAAAGAATAATCACTTCCCTTTGTCAGACTGTAGCCTGAGAAGGCACCAACAGGCATCGCCAAACCCTTGCCACTCTTGTGTGCCCACTAAGGCTACTTAATGATCAAGGAAGGAAAAGAGAAAAACCTTTATTGAACTGGTAGTGGTTTTGTAGGCGGGCAAGGCCTCATTTCTCTGAAGTGCACGTAGTGGCGGCAGGGCAGCAGAAAGCGCAACAAGAAAGACAATTTTAAATTAAAAAACAAGCTGAAAAGGCAATGAAAGACAACATGAGAATTCTGATGAGTGGCAAAGAGTTGGTCTGGAATCTTGGGGAGAGTAGCCAAACTGCTTATCATGCCCAGATTGTGAAAACCCCCTGAACTCCTTCCATCAGAACGCAGTCTTGGAATGGCATCTAATTCGCCCAAACAAATGCTCAAGACAAGCAGAAAGAACAAACAGTTCTGCCAGTCAGATAGGAAAACAGCAAAGCAGCTCTTGGGAGCAGCTCTCATGGAGAAGAATCTGGAGAAAGAGTACTTGGCAGTCCTGGAAGTTACAGGGAACTCAATAGAAGAACCGGCGAGGTCATTAAACTGAGGAATCACTCCATCAAAATCTTTAGGTCTTGAACTATGATCTGATCTAGCTCCCTGGAGAAGATTCTTCCAAACTTCTACCTAGAGGGTAAAGCCCTCATGGCCAGCACGCTTGCGCTGCTGGTAGCTAGGAAAAGAGCTAAAGGAGAGAGAGAGAGAGAGAGAGAGAGAGAGAGAGAGAGAGAGAGAGAGAGAGAGAGAGAGATCTTGTATTCATCATCTAGCCCAGAAATTATTTTATGCACTAAAGACTATATCATTGGCATTTTACACAAGTAGATTAAGGGTACCTGCCTAACTGCTCTGAATAGGAAGTTGGGCTGCCTTTTAAAGACACTTTTCACCAACCACCTTGACTTTATCCATCTCATCCTATTTTTACTTCCCACCCCACTCCCACTATACCCATTGCTTCCAGTTCCTGAGTCTTCCAGGGCCTGCCTAGTGTAAATGACATTGGCGTATGGTTTCCACTTTCTATAGTCTGCCAAGTTAACACTTCTCACTCTCCAGTGCACATGTGAAGCAGGAATATCTTAGGAAAGTGCGCTGGGTGAATTTAGAGTGGAACGGGAGATTCTACGTTGCTAAGCAGCTTCCAGGAGAGACTGGCAGTCCTAGTTTCAGAACCACATCTTTACAGCCCTAATTTTATGTTATTTTTGTTCTTCATGGCTTTATGCCTTTAAAAAAATTCACTGACTGTCTCCCCAGTGGGGCTTGAGGAGGAAACAAATAGTTGTTTAATACGTCATCTCTGTCCAGAAGTCCCCATTCGTTACTCAACCTGGTCTGTCTTTGTCTGCATGGTTCCACTAAAATTTCTTGTCACAAGTGCCAGGGAACTTCTCTTTATTTCCAGTACATTTTATACTGTTATTAAGTTATTTTGAAATAAAAAATTTAATATCAGAGGAATGCTCTCAATTCAGATGGTAGATGCTGTGGTCACTTCTCCGTCACATGAGACATATTTTCAGGACATATCCAGACAGTGGACCATCCTCCTTCCTGAAACATTTCTTCTTTTGACTTCAAGCTTCTGTGGCCTCATGCTGGCTTTCCCCCTACATCCCAGGAAAAGCCTTAATCTTCTCTGCCAAGTTTTCTATCGCCTCCCAGAAGCCACCAGCCTCTAACTGCTGTGGCACTGATGCATCATCCTGGACCCTCCTCTCTCAGGTATGTGATGGTAACATCGTCCGGTTCCAAAGCTGTCACTAGAATCTGTATTCAGTGCTGGGTCTCGCAGCTTCACGCTACATCCCACTGAAGCTTCGCTGTGTTCATTTAGACTCCTTTCACAGTCCACCAGTAGAACTAGCACACCTAATCTCCCTCGCCAAAGCTGTGCAGCCTATCTTCTTCCAGTCTTCACATTATACAAGTTCACACGTCACCAAATTCTCATCTTCAGATCAACCTATTACCAGTTGCTGGATCTGTCCCCAGACTATAGCTCCAGTTTTCACTCTTCTGTACTGTCCTTGCCACCACCCCAGCTCAAACCTCCATCACCTATCATCTGGGCTCTAGCTCCCCGTCCTCTGGCTTCACTTGAACCTGGTCCAACCCCACTGTGGCAGTGGGAAAGATCCCAAAGACCATCCTACTCAATTGCCTACACTTGCACTTGGAGCAAAGTTGAGTCAACCCTGTTTCACAACTGCTTAGTATGACAAGTACTGCTCTTGGCGCTGGAAATCCAGAAGAGAGCAAAACAGACAAAGCCTTTCCCTCATGGAGCTCTACCTGGGTCCAGCCTGCTTGTCCATGAGTATCAATGTGCTCTACTTGTCCACCACCACGCTGCCCTAGGCACCCTGTACCCAACCTGTACCCTGCTCTAATTTTCCAGCACACAAGCTCTTTCCCCCTTAGCTTCTTTTACTTGCTTTTCATTTTATCCAGAATATTGTCCTCTCTCCATGTGGCTTCCTTGCTTTCCAATCTACACTCAGATGGCACCCCTCAGAAGGGTCTTCCTTGACCAGTCCACTATCTTGGTATTTCCCCCAGTACTCCAGCATGCAGCCTTTTACTCCTCTCATTAACTAGGGAAATGTGAACTTTTTCATGTGCCTACCTTCATCCTTTCCATCCCTGACACTAGAAACTCAAACTCCAGTTGCATGATGGCAGGAATTTCACACAGTAAATAGTACCTGGACTTGTGTCCAGAATCTATAAAGAATTGAAAAACATCAAGCCCCCCAAATTCAAAGGCCCTCTTCAAAAATGGGCATCTGAGATGATCACACAGTTCTCAGAGAAAGATATACAAATGGCAAATAAATACATGAAGGAATGTTCACCATCACTGGTCATTTGAGAAATGCAAATTAAAACACCATTGAGATTCCACCTCACTCCAGAAAGAATAGCTGCCATCAAGAAATCAACTGATAACAAATGTTGGTGAGGCTGCAGGGAAAAAGGAACACTGCTCCACTGTTGGTGGGAATGTAGACTGGTGCATCCATTATGGAAATCCATATGGAGAATTCTCAGAAGACTAGGATTGGAAGCCCCATTCAATCCAGCTATCCCCCTCCTGGATATTTTCCCCAAAGAACTGAAAAGTTCATATCACAATGATATATGTGTACCCATGTTCACAGCCGCACAATTTGTGATAGTTAAATCCTGGAAACAACCAAGATGCCCATCAACTACAGAGTGGATGAAAAAGATGTGGCATTTTTATACAATGGAATATTACTCAGCTATAAAAAAGGAACCTTGAGGCATTCATAGGCAAATGGAGACAACTTGAGACTATCCTCATTAGTGAAATAAATGAGAATCATATTTATAAATATCATATTGTGTCTCTAGTGTAAAAAATAAGAACTACAAGAGTAATAAAACCAAAATGTGTAATTGCTATTATAAAAAAGAGAGGAAAAGAAAGTGCTCTAAGGGATATAACTGCATGTATGTTTGAGTGTGTAAAATAGATGACCATATTGCTAAATCTTTGTTGGATCTTTGAGCAGAACTGTTTGTAGTCTGACTGTTTGAATATTTACTATGTATCCTTTAACTTTGTAACTTGAACAACTACATCCAGGATGACAGTACGTAATTTATAAATTACTGATTTCTTAGTGGGACTTTTTCTCATTCTCCTTTTTCTTTCTTTCTTTTAGAATTCTGTATTGTTGCTACCTTTTTTTCTGTTTAAATAAAATTTTAAAAATGTATAATTGCTATTGTAAAAAAAGAGGAAATAGGAAGCTTTATAAAAGATATAGCTACATGTATGTTTAGATGTGTGGGATTGATGACCATATTTCTAGGTTCTTGTGCGATTGTTGAACAGATCTGTTTGCACTCTCACTGCTTGACTGTCCACTTTGTGTGCTTTAATCCTGTAACTTGCATAACTGTTTCTACAAGAACAATATATAATGTATCAACTAGTAGTTTCTTACTGTTTATCTTCTTTTCTTGTAATTCTGTAATATTTCTACCTTTTTCCTGTTTTTTTTTCTCTTTAAATAAAAAAAAAAAGATTTAAAAAAAAAAAGTACCTGGTTCTGAATTGTCATGCAATATGTGTGGGGATTGAGTGAATGAAAGGCCCTTTCAAGCAAAAAGCTAGAAATGAAGATTGAATGCAATAAATATCCACTGAGTATTATCATGGCACTATGCTGTATGCCTCTTAGAGTATCTTCCAAAACTTTCTTGTCCTATACCATTTTGGAAGTTAAAAAAAAAAAATGAAACTAAAGAATGAACTAGCCCAAAGAGCTTGGTTTCTCAGTGTCACAGTTGAAACTGACATATCTGCTACAGTTGATTTTGAAATTTCTTTTTTGTGCTGGCCATAAAAGAACAGGGGACCTCTCCCTCCTCTGAACTCCTAAAGCAAATCTAAATGCTACCTCGAGGACTTACATATACGCAAAACTGAAGCCACTCGTCTTACAAAACTGACATGTTATCTTGTCTCTCAGATTCAGTAAACTCTGAGAACCGGCCATGCACCACTCTGGTCTTCCTAGCAGGGCTGAGTAAAACCCAATAAAGAAAGATAAAGAATGGTTCAGTTAGGCAATGAATAAGTAGAAAGGGAACAAAAAAGTAAGGAATGTTTCCAGCAATGAGTTGCAAAATAAGCTAAGAAGCTGTTGAAGTGACGTTCATGTTTGTAGAAGAGGCAGTTGACAGGGCTGGGTGCAATTCCTGTTGTCTTTTACATGTCTCTTATAAAGATGACTCTTGATGAAGAATCAATTCTGCATCTTTAGTAGCAGGTGTCCTACAGATGTGGCAGGTCAGCAGCAGTGAATGAATGGCCTGTGGAGATTGGGCTTGCTGGAGACCAGGGATGTCTATAAGAATTCCACAAAGGTCTTCACTGCACTAAGTGAAACTTGATGTGTCAGAAACTCTATGTAGTTCAAGAAAAGGTTCACAACCATCTAACATGGACTCGCATCCTCTTTTCTAACACCTATTTCTAGATTTGGGAAATTGTGCCTCTGTTTTCTTAATGTGATTTAATGTCTAGTACAAAGCTAGTATAAGAGGCCACAGCATGGTATGTTATTTGAGAGGCAATAAGGTAGCTCAGTTGCCTCTAACTATCTCTTCTACTTCTTGTCTCAATGCCATATTTAATACAGCAAATTATCTGAAGGATAAAAATCTTAAGCTTTTAAAGACTAGCCTTTTACTCTATAATTTGTCAAAATGTATTCTTCACAACCCTAGTTCCATAACACATTGCATAAAAAGAAAGTATTTTAAAGATTTTCCATTGTCAACTCAGTTTGGAAAAATGTGCCACGCTATGTCCCCAGTTCTTGAGATTCACATGCACATAACATCCTGCAGCTCTCTGAAGAGTCCAGCTCTGTATAACCTGTGAGTGTTCCATGGGACACACTTTGGGAAACTGATAGAGTGATGTATTTTCCCCAGAAAAACTCTTGCCAAATGAGCTTCCCTATGTACCAAGGGAGCTAGCTGAAAGATTGAAAAATGCAATTTGTACAGTGCAAAATAGGTGCTAGACACCTGAAACTCTGCAGAATTCCATATAGGGAGGGTTTTCTCTGGTATACACCCACCCTGTTCTTCACATCTGAGAATTTTCTCTTGGTGAACTTGAGGCAGTGCATATCCCATGTTTTATGAAGAAGAAACAGAGCCCAGTTGAATGAAAAGACTTGTCTGAGGGTATCTAGATGATTAAAATCATTATGTATCTTCTAATTCCAGAGGCAGAAACTGTAAGCCTGTTATTGCCAAGATGGAATAGAACTTATCCCTGTCACCCACAAAGCACAATCAACTCCCCACCTGAACCTCTTACTCCCAATAAGCATTGAAACTCCACTGCGATCCTTCTTACTTTCACCTGCTTTTCTGCAAACAGCTGTTGAGATATACATACAGCATACAATGCACACACTAAAGTGTGTGTTTCAATAGTTTTTAGCATATTCTTAGATATGTAAAATTATCACCATGATGAATTTTGAAAGGTTTTTAGCACCTCAAAAGGAAAACACATACATACACTTTATCCATCACCTCTTATGTAACCACCCCTCACCCAGGCCTAAGTAGGTACTAATCTATTTTCTGTCTCTATAGATTATTCTGTTCTTTCATGGGAGTAGAATCTGATATCATTTCTTTTGTTACTAGCTCCTTTCACTTAATATAATATTGTCAAGATTCCTCCAAACTATTAAACGTCACTAACTGTGGGCAGACTGTGGTGTTGTCTTCAAAAATTCTCTGGGGTTTAAATTTCTCTACAAAGGAATCCAGTCAAACTGTGGCTTCTTCAAAGAAACTATTCCAGTGGTCAGAATTGATATTTTTCTAGAGGTTTCATGTCCCCAGTCCCATCCTGCAAACTGGCTAGCCTGCACCAAACCTGAAATCCTCCCATAACTTCCTAGCTGCCCTTCACAACAACTTCTGTTATTTCTAACAGTGCTTCTAGGCTTAGACATTTCCATGTTCTGTTACCCTTAATAGGTTAGGTACATGAAGTTATTTCCTTTGGAAAGAAAGTACCAGCTATCTGCTTTATGGCCTGCTTCTTCCAAGAAGCAGACTGTCTAAGCTCAGAGTCCAGAGCCAGGGTTTAATGGGAAGCTTCTTTTAGACACTGTTACAGGGGCCAAGCACTAAGTACCTGAGACATTCGTGGCTTGATTCTCCTGGCAGGAAAGCCCTGCCTGGTGAACTGAGACCAAAGTGATTAGGGTCTCAGTATTCTCAGTGGGCTATGCCCAAACACTTTGTGAAAATGAAGAGAACCTCTATCTCTAGTGACTCTTGCTCCCAACAGCCCCAGCGACAGGAATCTAGGGTGATGGTGAGAAATGGGGAAGTGCTGCAAATCTTAGAAAGTCCTCCAGTTGACAGCTGGAAAGAGGGAACCCTGAGTTCTTGACAACAAGCCAACAGTCTGGGATGGGGTCTCCATCTTTCTGAGGTGGGAGGGGTAGGGAAACTTTGGTCCTTGTTTAAATACTACAGGCCCTTAATGTTTTCATTGGATTTACATACATTTTCTTGAAGAGATGTTTCCTTGTTTGCTCTTGGGACCATGAAACTTTTATTTGTTTGTTTATTTTTATAATTTTTATCAGAATGGAGCACAATAGCAGATATCCTTGTCCTGTAATCCTGGAAGTCAGTCCTACCACCAAATTCATGGCCAGAATGCAGAAAGGGAGTGAATTTTGGCTGAGAAGAAGTAAGACAGACACTCAGGAGAGCTGTGTGGGAAGTTCCTGAGGTGCCCTTGAACAAAAGAGAACCACAGGGCAAACCAAGAGGGAACAAATGTTATTACAAGGAGTCCATTCCTCCCATTTTTTGGGGGTTTTTTTGTTTTGTTTTTACTTTAATGCTTTCCATCTGCATTATCAGTTTTAAATAATTCAGTACCCATGAGCTAAATACTGGGCTAGTGAATTGTAATGGCTCTACCACCTGCAAAATAAGGCTACTAACTGCTCCTCTTGGCAGGTATTACAGTTTTTTAAGCACTGATAGGGTGAACAAAACATGTGGAAATAGAATTACAACTAAGAGGGTGCTTTCTCATGTGGCTTCAGTTTGTTAGAACAAAGGGAAAGAATAGATTCTCTTTCTGTTGAGCATATTAAAGGCGAAATGACCTTCTCTTTTTGTATTTATAAACCTGTTGACTATTTCAATGACGTAGTAATTTCAGCAACAAAGAGCTAGCTTGCGGCTGTACCAAATAGAGAACAAGTCAAAAGTTATGTCAAAATTCTGAGTTTCAAGTCTTCACAGCAAATCTTTGAGATTTGAAATAAATCCACACATCACACAAGATCCATAACTCCAGACAACACATGTTTACTGGACACTTTCCATGGATATAGTCTGTGATGTAGGGGCCCAGCGTACAAGCTCTGCCATGCACAGCCTCTGATGTAACAAGAGCACAGACACACTCCACATGCATAGAGACAGAAAGAGAAAGCAAGGAGCCCTAAGTGTTCATGGGATAACATAAGGAGACTATAGGGATGACAATAGTACAACCTTTCTAAGGGAAAGGAAGCTAAACTAGCGTAAACATAACATAGGGTACTTTCTGGAAAAGACAAGATATGAACTAGGTACATAAAGGACTTAAATATCATCAGGAGATGGCACAGGAGGCAGAAAGAACACCTGGACAGCCAGTCAAACAGCAGTAAATCAAGTAAGTAGTTTTTCCTTATGAAGTATATAACGTTACTTCTAAATTATCAGTCAAGTTCCTCAAATGTGTACCAGGTCTTTAAATTCAAGATTCTCCGAGGGAAATAATGGGGTTTGCTTTTTAATAGTTTATGGAGATCTGGGTAGAAAAAGCCAGGCTGAGAAACTTGGTGAGGTCCAATAAATGGTTTGAAGGTCCTTAGGACTCAATGTAGAACAAAGAAAAAGCTGCTTTAGTTTGCAATTAAGAAATACAAATCACGTTAGTCACTAAAAGTCATTTACCATAGAATTGATTTTTCTATCATTTGTTCCATCTGCCTCGAATAAGGGCTGGTTGAGTCGCGCTTAGAAAATCTTTGGCTCTGAAGTCATGTGTTTCTGAAATACAGAATTCCTTCAGAGAATCTTACCCAAATGTTGGATTAATCTTTTACATATAAAAGTAAATAGGCTCCAATTAGTATCAGTCATTTTTCCCAGATTTACTTGGATTGACAATTTTGTCAGTTTTCAGTTCACCTCTTTTTTAAAACAAAGGATAATGCATGAAAGAATGAGTATAAAAAATGAATATCAAGAAAATGTTGGAAATATGTTTCCTCTCTATTTATTGTGTTTTTCTAACTCTGCCTTCAAGGCAAGCAGTGGAGATCAGCTGCCATCTCCAAACCACCTCATTTTCTTTTTGCATCACTCTGTTAAGTTGTCTCTCTTCCAATAATCATTTCAGTGTAAGTGACACTCCAGGGGAAATCAATTCCTTTTGACTGAATAGAAAAGCCTAGTCTACCTCCCCTGAATCATAATTGGGGCTTTGTTTATTTTCTTATTGTTAGAATCTTGCAACAACCACGCTTGGTTTCACCAAAGCTGAGTAGCTTGTTGGCTGAGCCTAGGGGAGGCTTGCCAGCGTTCTTTGGGAACACTTCCCACCCAGGAGGGGATAATTAGAGCTATTTGGTTATCACAAGTGCATTTCCCTGCAACTGGCTAGATGTTCTCCCTGAGCTCACCTACAGAAAAAGTCTGTTAAGCCGGTAAGGAGACAGATTGTGTCTTTTAACATCTCTTCACTGAGAAAGGTGCGCAGTTACAGAAGGCGTTCAGATTTGTGAGACCCTCAGAAACCAGGATTCCCTCTTGCCTCCTTCCTACCTGCCTTAGGTCTGCCCATTGTTATGCACATCTTTAACCTCAGGAGATATTTTTGGATAAATGTAATTAGTGACTTACACTAAATTGAACTGATGAGCTGAGTTGAATTGGATTGGAGTGAGCTAAATTAAACTGAACATCCGTAGATTGACTGGTGGCTGTTGTGAGGGCAGAAGGCCAGAGTGTTCCATTCATGAGATAAGTGAGGCCTTGGAACGACCCCAAGAACTTGGGACAATAGAACAGTCCTGGCTTCCTGGCCCTGGAAGGAGCTGAGATTAAAATGAATTACCCAAGGACAGATAGCAAAATGGGATCAGAGCTGAAACTTCACATATAATAATACAAACAAAAATTGGGCTTATGCATATTGAGCACATTCTATGAGTCAGGAAAGGCTCTGTGTCATTTCTGTCTCCTTATTGATCTCTCAAAGCGATCCAGTAGGGCAGGCCTCCCTATCACCCACGTTTACATATAGCGATTGAGGCGTGAAGCAATTAAGTAATTTACCCAAGTGACACATCTGAGATTTGCACCCCAGAAGCAAGACTTTAAAACATATCTCTTAGGCATTTCAGCCCACTGTGAGTGACTGAGGAACAGTTTATAGAATAACGTAAATAAAAATTTATAACAAAGAAAAACAAGAAACTTGCAAAGAAATGGAGAGATTTTTTCCCTCTTGAGAATTTAACATTGTAAGCTGTTACAGTCTCTTGACTTAACAGTTTAAATATCCAGATTTTATTAGTTTGACCTCAGTTGGAGCATCCAAATCATATTGTAGCATAGGGATTGTGTTGAGTTTCTAGTTTCTGGGGATCTCATGAAGTGAAGGATTTTGAAAAATGGTTCTTTCTTTCTTTCTTTCTTTCTTTTTCTTCTTTCTTCTTTCTTCTTTCCTCTTTTTTTCTTTCTCTCTTTCTTTCTTCCTTTCTTTTTTGTACCAGGGATCGAACTCATGACCTTGCACTTAGCTTAGCAGGAAAGTACTTAAGCTACAGAGCTAAATCTTCAGCTAACTTTTTATTATACTGGGGATCAAACTCAGGACCTTGCCAAGCAGTCATTTGTGCCACTGAGCTACCCCTGGCCAGAAAAATAGTACATCATTGCTAATTTGTATCTATCTTTTCATTCCAAACTATAAGCTCACAGTATTGAAAATGTTTCATTACTGCCTTGGGCTCAGTGGTCCTAATCAGTGCTGGACACTTTGCTACTTCCTCACTTTCCAGAATGACCAAGAACCTTGCTGGGGGGTCATTTCCCCGCCTTGTACACTGAAAGGTCTTCTCACTTCTAAATTTGATCTCTCATCAGTGAGGAATTGAGAGTCTCCACTGGCCACAGCCATAGACAAATTCTGATCACCCCATCAGAATGGGGGAGGAAGGGGAGGTGAAAGGAACCAAGATGAGACATCATGTGAACCAATTCCGTATGAGGAATGTACTGTGTATTGTAAACATAGACTAATAAATTTTTTGAAAAATCAGAACCACCCAAGTGATTCTAACTATTGATTATTTTAGGTCTGAAGGTCCAAGCTCCTTAGAGTTCCGAGCACATAGAAGTGATTCCATCTGTTCTAATAGTCACTCAGCAGCTCCTGCTGAGGGGTCAGGTTCCCTGACCTGACTGTGGAGGAGGGAGGCAGATGTTGCCATAGGGATTGATAAATGCTGAGATGAGGTCAGGTGAAGAGGCCACTTGGGAAGATAAGGCCCCACTCTGGCATGAGCCATCCAATGGAAGGCAGTGTCACTTACCAGGTGTGAGGGTCAGTCTGGCCGGAGACAGGGAGGGTGGAAACTAATGCACAACTTGAATCATGAATTTGCAATGAGTTTGAAGCAGACAACTAGAAAGAACAAGGAAACAGATACATGTTCTGGATATTCTTATGCTTTAAATCACTATTTGGATTCATATATGTGAAAAAAAATTGCCAGTAGGATCCATGCTATGTATTCCAATCTATCGTTTCCAGAATCTGTTTTCCATCTTTCTGAAAAATTGAACAGTGACGTTAAATTCTACTATTCCAATACCATTGCTGTTCTTCATAATTCCTCAAAGATTAGGGAGTTTCCTATCCACTTATATGAGGTTTTCCAGAACCATGAGATAACACTCCATTGATATCTAGAAGTAGATACGACCACTACAACCTTACCTCTGTATTGTACTTCATTTCCAAAATGCCAAAGGCCACTCAGCCCTTTCCAGGATGGTCCTCCTTGACTAGGAAGGTACAAGCAGAAGGAAACTATTCCTGTGAGAGTAAAAGAGAGTAAAATGAGTATTCTTGTGTCTCTTAGCTCGTGAGCATTCGTTGCTGTAGAATGATTGGATTTTCTTTTCTTGTTGACTTGAACATCAATTAAGGATGTTCTTTGTGAATTTTGACATTTTTTTTCCCAAGTCTTAGTTCAGTCTGGGTTTTATGTCCTTGTTACACTTTTTTTCTTTACCCCAAAGTCATGTTCATTTCTTTTGTGAAGAGTCACTCTCCTATCATACAGTATTGGTTTTTTGGTTTTGTTTTGTTTTTTTATATCGGTACCGGGGATCGAACTCACAACCGCATGCTTGTAAGGCAGGCGCTTATGCCACTGAGCTAAATCCCCAGCCCCTCATACAGCATTGTTTAAGCTGATTTCAAAGCAGTTCCAGTGGTTCAGATGTGTGTATACCACTGATTACAAATGTTTATCATTTTATCTTTTTCACTTTAAAGAAATACTCCTAGTCATTCACTCATTCCTTCAAATAATGTCAGATAATCATGTGCTGAGAAACACAGAAAGACCATTAGACACATAGCTGTGTTCAGGAGTAAGTCTGACAGAAGTGTCAGGACAGGTATGCAAGTCTTATGGGGAGTTAGGGCAGGGAGGTGTCGAGGCCATGTTAGGAGGGTAACGGGGTGCACTGGAGAGAGACGACTTCATGGCATGGCTGTCAGAAATCTGTGCTGGGAATAATTTAGATAAGGGTCGATGAGGAGATAAGTGTGAGTGCATGCACATGTACACGTATGACCAGGGTCATCACCGAGACAGAAACAAGATATTCCAGATAAAAAAAGTAATAATTTTTGGATGAATAGTCCAAACTTTATACTGTATATACTTATTCCATTTCTTATTCCTCTTTCCATTTCTCCATGATTCACTTTTTTTACAGCTTATTTCTTTTTTCAATTCTTCTGTATGCTTACGTTTCAATTATTTTGTTATCCCAGCACTCTTTTTTAACACGAATTATCATCTTTATTTTTCACAAATGTTACCACCAGGTTTTCACACTCAGCTTTGATGGCTACACTAGCTTGACAGAAATGAACTTTTCTCTGGTGAATTTAGTAAGCAGAAATATTAGACAGATGTGTCCTAGGAAGGGTGACACCCACAGGCCATGTCCATAACCCGGAGCTTGTACCATCTCCTGAGAGTTATGTTGTCCTAGAAGCTTGGTGGAACAAGTCCAGGAATTAGAGCAAGTCCTGAGTGTGGTACCTAAGCCAGTAGTACATCGTTTTACAACCTAGGAAAATCATCTACAGCTCAGGACCTCAGTTTAGTCCTCTATAGAGTGATAGAATTGAATGTACTCAAAGTTTGTTCCATTCCCACTAAACCAAAGGAAAACCTGAACTCTGAGAATAAACTACAACCAAGGTCATTTAGCCGTGTAATAGTTCCGGCCTCCTGTCTAGTCCACTGTCTTCCCCAGCTCACCACTGCCAGAGACCCTTTACAGCTTTATCATTTTTGCTTCTAGGACTCCTCCTCTTTCTTTTGGCTTGTTATGATTAAATGACAGTAGAAATGACCTGGAGGATCCTGTGTCTTTCAGTCAACAGTTTACCCCCTAGATCCAGCTCTGGGATGATGCAGAGCAGAAGTTAACTGAACTCATCAGTCACCCATAATTTTCTAGTCTTTAGCTCTTTTTATAACCATGCCACCATGCTAGTGACAAGACTTGGGCATAAGTCCACTTCCAATGGAAGTGTATGATTGTGCCTGTCTTCCCTTATATGTGTCCAGTATTTAAAACCAATAATCTTGCAAATTTGAAGCAGTGACGACTTCGAAATACTTCAGGCAATCCTGTGTTCTTTCTACAGAAAGAAAAAAGCAAAGTTTCGTTGACACCAATTCATTCAGCAATACTTATTGATTACCTGAGTGTCCAGTGTGCCAAGAGACTGTTCTATATGCTTGAAATGAAGCAGAGAACACAAGGGTTGCAGGAATGGTTGAAGCCATTATTTGATCTTACACAGGAGATGACTAATAATGAATGTGGAAAAAGATAATTTATGTAATATGCCAGGTGATGATATATTCTACTAAAAATAGAAAAGAGACAGGAAACGGGGAGATTCAGACTTGGGAGGTGTCATGGCCATCAGAGAAGAAACCAGTTCAGTAAAACTAATTCAGACCTAAAGGCACTGAAGAAAGGAGCCATGGGAACACATCAGTGAGAAGTTATTCCAAGGGAAAAATGAGCAAGAGCAACAAATCTGAGGTAGGAACACATCTGCATGTACCACGAACAGCAAAGAAGCACAGGAATGAAATAGACATGCAGAGGGAGGATATTGGGAGACCAGGACAGAAAGTAACAGAGATATCTACATGCAAATGAAGGTGTGCAGACCCTTGTGACTTTTCTTGGAGGGGAGATAGGGAGCTTTAGCAGAATAACTGTTAAGAATAGATGAAGGAGCTCAACACAAGAGCCTGGAAGATTACTAAGAAGGCTATAGAATAATCCTTCGGTGAGGAGATAATGGATTGTGTCAAGGTGATAAAAACAATGGAAGACAAGAAAGGCCAGCTTCCGGGCATATTTTGAAGAACAAAACAAGATTGTTGACAAGTTCAACAATGAATGTGGGGGGTCTGAGAGAAAATAGTGACAGTGATGATTATAAGATTATAAACCAGAATAACTAGAAAATCAGAGTTACTATTCCCCCGGATAAGGAAGAATTCAGGAGAAACATGGCTGGAAGACAAAAGTCATGAAATAAGTTTAACACTAGAGAAGACTGAGCTTTATGTTTTTTAAAAAAATAATTGCATAGTCCAAAGATTGTCATTGATTATTTAATTACACCCTAGTTTTCTGATGTTACCAAAACTAAAATTTGGCTTATCTATTGCCTTTAGAATATTACATTAAGGGCCAGGGATTTAGCTCAGTGGCATAAGTGCCTGCCTGGCAAGAGTGAGGTTGTGAGTTCAATCCCTGGTACCAAAAAAAAAAAAAAAAAGAATATTACATTAAAAACTACACTTTAAAAAAAACTCAACAAATTCTAAATAATCATGATATGCCTCAGTAATGACTTTTAAAACATCTCCTCAGAGTTAAACAATTTCCCTACAGCAACAGACCTAAGCCATGTGCCATATTGAATCCAGTCAGGATGCAGGTTGGACCCCCCATGACTGCTGGTCCTGTTCGTCTTATCATCAAAATTCTGCACTGTCTTCCTAGCCTACCCTCCCTGTTGGCATAGTCTCAGTGCCTCTACTAATTCCTTCTTCTCCTTCCCTTCCCCATTCACCAAAATACAACTCAAAGAAGAGGCCTTTGATATCCAAACTTTGCTTGGGTAACATAATTCTTTTTAAATCAGAGTTTATAGACAGTATGTGGGAAGATAGATTCTATATGACTCAAAAAAATTTCTTCATTCCCTGAATTCTTTAAATCTCAAACTAAAATGAGAAATAAAAGAATGAAGGAAGAAGAGAGGGATGGAGAAATGGAAATGGGGAGAGAGGTTATAATTCTTAGGAGGTAGATCGCTGTGAATTATGTAGACAGATCTCAATGGATCTAATACACTCTTCATTTTATAAATGTAGAAGTTCATATTACAAGAGCAGAGATGATCTTTCCAAAGACAGAACTAAGATCTGGAAAGGTCAAGAAAAGACCTTGATTTTTTAGAGCAAGTGAGCCTTCCTGATTCTAAGAGCCTTTAAAAGTGAGGCAAAAAGTAGTAAATTCCATATAACTGACAATAGAAGGTCTTTGCCAGCCCTACAATAGAGTGGAAAGTCAATACTTTTAAGAGCATTTTCTTGAAGGTAGGTGTTATGATTTATGTCTAGATATCCCTCCAAAGCCTCATGCTGTCGTGTGAGGTGAGCATTCCAGACGTGGTTGAATCTAGAGTTTAGGATTGGTTAACAGTCCAGTGCTGGAATAAAGGGTATCAGTGCTACACCTTCCCTAGGGCCAGTAGCCTGCATTCACTATAAGGAACAGAATAAGTTTTGTCTCTCCCTTATTACTTTTTCCTGTCTTCTGCCACCATAAGTGGTTGAGCCTTGGAACCAGCCAGTTATGGACTGAAATCTCTACCAACTGCAAGCTAAATAAGCCTCTCCTCCTTTAACCTTGGGTGTCAAGTATTTTTGTCTCAGCAACAAGAAAAGTAATTAAGACAGTAGGTGTCTGAGACAGGTTCGATAGGGGAGAGATTGATGGAATGGAGACAGAGTGGAGGCCTTTTCATGAGGGAACAAGACTCTTCACCAGAATAAAACTAGAAACAGAGAAGTAGGCTGGATCCAAGGCACATTTCCAGGGAAGAAGTACAGCAGCCAGATTTTTGGATAATGAGGGTTGAGAAGAGAAAGTCAAAGATCTTGACTGCTGTAGCTGTGAAACTAGCACCCTGCTTTGCAAGCTCGTTGTGACCCTGTGGATCTGTTCCTAGGGAAAGCTGACGCCACCTTGGCCCCTGCCTGGGGAGAACGACAGCTCTGTGGGCGAAGCAATGGAGCACCAGCTCACTCCCTGTGAGCCAGGAAGGTGCCGGGGTGGGGCCGTCAGTCTGTTTCGGCTCTTTCTTTCCATTTTGAAGGTACAAAGAAAAGTGCTCAGAGCACGCTTTAGGCAAAGCATATTTCATCCCAAAGCTGAGAAAGAAACAAGCTCACCTCTCAAGCCATCAATGCCAGGATTTTGAAAGCACCAAAAAGTGGATAAAAGAAAATAAGCTACAGCAAGGCTTCTGATTTTTTAGTTATGAGCAATTTGCAGTGGCACACATGTCGCCTGACTGAGCCAGCGCCGGGGAGGTGATGTATAAAGGGAGATTTGACTGAAGTGTTTTGGAGGACAATTTTCTCAAAAAAATAAATAAATAACTGGGAAACACAGTGTTCAAGAGAAAGGGTGTTTATTTTTGTTCTCACCATGAAGGGATGAAGTGGAGAAGAAATACTGCCACACGGATACTTT
Source organism: Hydrochoerus hydrochaeris (assembly GCA_004027455.1). Classification (NCBI taxonomy): domain Eukaryota; kingdom Metazoa; phylum Chordata; class Mammalia; order Rodentia; family Hydrochaeridae; genus Hydrochoerus; species Hydrochoerus hydrochaeris. Next base: position 278,650 of record PVLA01000915.1, on the reverse strand, counting down.
CCTTCAGAAAAACATCTTTGATATTAAACATGAAAGACCTGGGGACTTTGATGTGGTCACAGGCCTTCCTACAACAAGCTCCAGTGTTGGAGTTAAGGTTGCTAGACATGAAGATCTCCTTTGAGCTTCTTTTATTTATAGCTACCATGGCACTGAAGATGACAACTTAAAGGCGCAGGTAGTTATGCAGAAATCTTCCACTGATCCCGAGAACCTCCGGCAGTAAGTGAAGAGTATCTAGGGCAGAGCAGATACCTGGGAAATGAATACTTCCTCCTCCCTGCATGCTTCCCACCACCCAGCAGTGGGGGTTTTAAAAACGTCTCAAAAGTCCACATTTCTCCTATTGAGTGTCTATTTAAATTCACAGCAATAGCTAACATCAGGGTTGAATAGTGTACAGTTTATAAAACAGTTTACTATCATCTCATTTGATTTTCACAACGCATAAGATAAGGTTATTATTCCTCACTGATGAGGACACCCAATGTCAGAAAGGTTAAATGATCTTCCCCAAGACCTACACTGTATAAATGATGAAACATCCTCTGAATCCAAGGTCACCGTGAAAACGAAAACTAGTTTATGGAAATCACTCAGCAATAAATGGCACCTAGAAGCTGCTCAGTAAGCCGCAACACCTGACTCCCCAACAAATACCAACTTCACTGACCACATCAAACATTCTAACACAGGCTTCCTTCACAGGAAAGAAAAGTGATTATCACTCACTATCAGGAAGTCCCAAAGGTATTTCTAACTCCTGATACTTTAGTATGATTCACAGGGGAGCACAATACTTTTTCCCCAATTTTGATTCATAATGAATTTTACTACTGTCCTGATTTAGGAGATTAAATTCTTACTACAGAGAGTATGGGGCTGTAATCTTTTGAGACTTCATTCCAGAGTCATCTTTGAGTTGCCAGGTGCCCAGCACTGCCATGTGCTGTGATCAGAATCTCTCCTTTAGTCACAGTGATTTTATAATATGGAAACTAACATTAGCCAGATGGAGAAACAGAGGATTGAGTTGTTACAGGGTTCTAGGTGCTGGGAAACTCCTTCTGGAGGTCTTTTGCTGTCCTGAACAGAAGACAGTTAAAAGCAGGAAAAGAAAGATGGTCTAGAGAGTGATTTTGGATCCATTAAAACTAGAAGAAGTGCACTCCTCAGGGTGAGTCCACTGTGAAAGCGAGCAAAGTGGTCAGATGGTGGCCGTCTTCTGTATCTCCTACGCCTCAAGCTGTCCTCAGGTGTGGGCCATTCCATTAGAAAACTGCTTGAGTTTTCACAAGCATTGAACCTATTATTTTTTGATTGGTGACAGGCACAGAGTTTGGGCGCAGGTGTCCAGGATCTTCCTGATTGGCAGATCACATCCACTAGCCAGTTTACCATACCCTAATTTCCTGCCCCAGAGTTATACCACATGCAGGCTTATATCCGTGCAAGTGTGAAATGGGACATAAATTTATTTTCCATTTTTATACTCCATTTATTTTATGTTGAAAACTGTCTCTCACAATCATAACATCTGCAAATAGAGCAGGGACCATAAATGTTACCTAGGACTTCAGTGGCAATCTATTATAAATGTTTTTATAATATTTGTACAAGAATCATGTAAGGTAATGCAGTGCTAACAGATTTGGTCAAACAAAACAAAGCCAATCAACAATTTAAAATGTGCCATTGGGGGAAAAAAAGGCATGAAATTGTGCAGGTGTGAAATAAAATGAATTGATGAGTTTGAAAGGGAAATTAAGGAAATATTTTATGCTTCTAGAGAAGATGATGGAAATGAAAAAACAAACAAACAAAAAAAGAGGTGTTTCCTGTCTCAATGTTTGACTAAACTGTGTATTATTTGCCTATGGAACACTACCTACCCCTATCTATAACCTTGATTTCTCACACTCTACCAGCACAGAAGCAGCAAATCACATTAAAGTCATAAAAAATTATGAATTTCACAGCTTCTTGCTCACCTCCCCACCAACTTTGCTAGTTCAGCCTTTGCTAGTTCAGTCTTTGCTAGTTCAGCCTTTGCTAGTTCAGCCTTTGCTGAGCTTATACATCCTCTTGAGCCACCCTGGAAATATGTGAGAGGAAGTTACTGGTGTCCAGAAGGCTTTCTAGCCTCTCGGTTGATGTCCACGGCTCAAGAAGCTCCTTCACATGATGCTCTTCCAGCCCCACTCTCACCGAGATGATCTGAGAGGTTTCCAAGACTGAAATAAGTTGTTTAACCTGTCTTTTACATTTCCAGATTTGCTGACTCCCATCACAGGAAAGGAATTTCCAGGATGCATTAGTAAGAGGCCTAGAAAGAATTTAGGGTGCACAAGAGTAAAATGCAGGTGCTCAGAGAAATGTGATGCACCACAGTTGGAATATTTATGTGTTTTTGATAGTTGGAATCTGAACTTGATAATCTTGGTCTGGAGGGGAAAGGGAATGACCCACCCATAGTAAGATAATCTTTATGTGGCTTTGGACCTGCAGCCTAACTTATAGGTGAAAAGATGGCTTATTCACAGGTGAAAGAGGCCCATTGGAAGTAAAAAGAGAATGGCCAAGGACTTTTGCTGGTTAAAGGGAATTTCCTTTACTTCCTTTATTTGGGTATAAGAAATCAACAAAAAAACAAACAAACTGGGCTTGTGTCTAGAAGCTGCCATTTATAAAATTATGCTTTTCCTTCTCTCCTTTCTGGCTAGTTTTTCTATCCTCCCTCACCAGTGCTAGTATGTTAGGCAAGGGTGTGCAGAGGCCAAACTAAGGTGGCCACGTCCTCTCCAGAGGGACCTCCCCAGGCAGGTTTAGGAGCTGGGAAATGCATCTTTCTCCTCTGTGGTCCTGTTTAGCAGCCACTCAGGAGAAGGCACTGAAACATCCCTGCTGCCCTCCTCAACCCCAGGTTGTTACCATGCCTCCTTGTCTCCATGGAAACTGCTGCTGCCCTGTCCCCTTTCTCCCAGGTAATCTACACAGGCCTACAGCCTGGAAATGAACAGACACCTCTAGCTGTTCCTTTTCCCACATTTATCTCCAGACACCTGACACACAAGCCAGGCCCCAGAGGCATTCTCTCCCTACTGGACCTTCCACCAAATCACCACTTTTCAAGGCATGGTCAGGGCTGCTGGCCCCACCAGATGTGCCCAAACATTTATAAGTCTCCAAATGTAAATGCTGTCTGTCCCCCGCACCCCTGGACCTTACTCTAGTTACTAGACCAATGCTAGGCCATATTTAAGAAGTTGTTGAGCTGTGCTGACATTTCACAGATTCTTTTTTTTTTTTTTTTTGGTTCTGGGGATCAAACTCATTACCTTGCACTTGCCAGGCAAGCACTTATGCCTGCTGAGCTAAATCCCCAGCCCCCATTTCACAGATTCTTAAAATGATTCCACAACTCTCCTTTGTGTTGCATTTTCTATCTCTTTTCTATAATGGGTAAGCATTGCTGTAAGACAAAACGCAGCCCATGGAAGTAGGCAAAACCAAGATGAAATAATTCACTTTCAAGAATGTTCAAACAAAATAGTGAAGCTGGAGATAGTGCCACCACAAGCAGAAACACCAAAATGACACCCACGATTTGGAGGCTGGTTTATTTACTTACTGACTGGGATCATTCCCAAAATATCAGGCTGCCAAGGCTCTGGGAGGGAGGTTTTTATGCAAGAGGAAGTACAAAGGCAGAGTACTCGACTGTCATTAATTGGTCCTTATAATATGCATCATAGTGACCAGCTATGTATCACAGTGACCAACCATCTCTAAGAAACGAAAGAACAAGAACTGTAACAGGAACTGTTGCTTCGGTAACTAACAAACTGAAGCATGGGGGGAAGGCTTTTTTTGTTGCACTATGGCCATCTTTTACTTGAGTTGCTGTTCATAATACACTGAACTGAGGTCCTGAGAACAGCGATTGTGTTGTGTTCACTGCTAATACCCAGTGCTTATCCCTATGACTGGTCAAACCAGGTGCTCTATAAACCATCTGGGTAGGTGAAGACATCTCAGCACCCAGAGGCTTCTTACTAACAGTGTCAGCAGCCTGGGAGACAAGGAGAGCATGAGCTCTTTGCTTTTGTCAAGATTTTTATTTTTATTTTTATGTTTTTGGAGACAGGGTCTTGCTATGTAGTTCACACTGATCTTAAACTCCCTGTGTAGCCCAGGTTCGCCTCCAACTCAAGCAAGATCCTCCTGTCTCAGACTCCCAAGTGTTGAGATTATAGATAGGACCACCATGCCCAGCTTTTTTGTTGTAATTTTATACAATTGTATGATGTGAAGGGATTTGGGTCTCTAACAGGTTCCAATCTAAGCTTAGTCACTAACAATCCCTTAAACTGAGCTGCTTTCACAAGAAGTTCGTCCTTGCAATTCTCTTATCTTCTCAGCAACAGCCCCTTGTTTGTTTTCACACTAAATTTAAATAGTAATTACTATTCTACAAGACTGCACAGTTCATAAAAATCAGGACCATGCTGGCTCCATTCTTCCCTCTCTCCACAGAGGTAGAACAGGATTGATCAGGGACACAGAGGGTCCCTGATCAATGTGTTGAGTGACCTTGACTTTGATGAGAGGAGGTATCACAGGGCCTTACTGCACCTCACATGTGTAAAGTGCTGTGTTCAGAGGTGGTATTCAAAGCATGTCTAGAGGTATCACAGAGGCATGTCCAGCTGCAACAAGATATTTTTGCTCTTGGACCTCAAGGGCTCCTGCTTATGTCCCTCCGTGGGCTCCATTGCATCAAAGGACCATTGAGTGGCCAAGTCTTCCTTTCCTCCATCCCACAAGTCAGGTTTGCTCCAAACTCACATCTGAGAGCCCAGCTGCTTTCCAAGCCCTTCTTGTCCCTTAGAACTAGTGTTACATCGTGTCATTCTCTTAGGACAGGAAAAAGGTCAAAAATTTTTCCAATCAAGTGACTTAAACCAAATTTTGGCACCCTGTTATTTGGTTTGGTTTGGTTTGGTTTTAGGACTAGGCAGTAAAGTGTTGTTTTTTCTTTTTTAAATATCATCTTAACTTTCCTAAGACCTTTGTTCCTGATGTCATATTCACTGCACCACAATCAAAGGTTCATGTGACCATTGTAATAATATTCAGCTTTGGGTAGCATGTTTTAAAACTTTCTTCCCCCAAAAATGTCTCTGCTGTAACTGGAAGGGCTTCAGAGTGATGGAAGTTATCTCAACTTCTGATTTCTTCAACAATAAAAAAGTATTATGATTGCCATTACTGTTGTTATTATATTTTTGAAAGTATTTCATGTATGTTGCCCCTTTTTAGTACCACAGAAACCCATAAAAATTGTTATACTCCTTTTTGTGTCTTATAGTTTGAGCAATTGACACTCAGAAAGAATGTCACCCACAGTCACACAGCAGTTAACCAGTAGAGCCAAAGTTGGAACAAGAGGCTTTAAGTTAATGTGAAAATCTTCTCATTCATTCCTTTTTTCTCTGAAGAACCTCCCCCAAAGGAAGATTATGGTTAGGAACAAAGAAAAATACAGCAGGCTGGTTCTGGCACGTTAAATCAATGTGATGTGCTAGGAGAATACCGTCTTGGTCTAGAGTGAGTGTGTACATCCTGAAAGTCTCCTCAGGAAGCCGAATGGATGGGTCCCCCAGCACCATATTTGGCCTTCAGATACCACCCAGCCCTGCAATGACGTGTGTGTATGTGCAGGTGGTTGTACTGGCAACGGGATGATGCCAAGTGCTTATTTGCACAGTAGATTCTGTGCCACTGTCTGGTAACCAAGGAGGAGAACAAGAAGATGAGCTGGAGAGGAGATCAGCCGTGACAGTGGTACACAAGCACAGCTGACCTGCAAATCGGAATAGCAGCGCACTGTCTGCACGTGTCTGGCGACGTGGAGAAATGAGACCTCAGCTTTCAGCCACCTCCCTAGTCCTTCACTGTTCCAGCCTCTAAATGAGGGCGACAAGGTTCACTTGAGACAACTCCAGGTCACTTGAGGATGATGCCAGAAGGTGGGCATGCACATGCTGAGGGCTCTCTGTGTGTAATCATTAAAGAGGCAAGTTTACCACCAACCTGTTAAGCATCTGTCTGGCCCACTGACCTGGAAGCCAGAGGCCTTTTTCTGAAGCTTCAGTTCACAAACCATTTGGCACAAAATATATCTCTCAAAGTAGGAAACTAAAAGGTACGTGTCTGCTGGGGCCTTGCAATTCAATTAAAACTAGTTGTTTTGGAGAAAACAAATGAGCAAATAATATTCTCACAGGCTTAAGTTAAAAAGAAAAAACACATTGGAGCAAAAGGCAGGCAAAAAAGGCTTGAATGGCTTTTGATTTAAATCTTAGCTCCTAACCTGCTGAGCTAACATCAGCGTTCTCTGTCTGTGTAAACCCACGGCTTCCCAGAACAGAAGGTGGGGATGTTGCTGGAAAAACTGTTTCATAAATAATCATCATTTTCAATTCCAGAGCCAAGGCGATAAGAACGCCGAAGAGCTCAGAATGTAGCTTTTTCAGGGTACGGCTCCTCACCCCGGGTGCCTACCAGATCTGCACGGAGCTGTGTAAGAATATCTGCACGGAGGTTTGCAGGCTGTGTTTTGCCAGCGGGGATAAGCAACGTGTGAAAATGGTTTATCCCTGTCTGGCAGAACTGCTCTGGGAGCTGCGAGCATCTGCTCAAGGTCGGCAGTAGCTGGGCTGGTGGCGAAGGGCACCCTTCCCACAGTGACCCCGCCTGCACCTGTGATCTTAGCTCCCAGGGCCCTGCCTGGAGCCCTCCTCACTAAATCTCACGTACAATCTACTGCTGGTCCTTTCTCCTTCCCTTTCACACTCCTCAGACTTTCCTTGTCCTTCTAATTGTTTTCACTCAATTGGGCATTTGCGACTTGTTTCAGGAATAAAAGATCTCAGAGTGGGATCCCCATGTCACATTTTGCATTTATGCACCTTTTGAATAGACATGTAACGTGACCAGCCCATCCATACATCTTAGTGGAGTTCCAAACTTAGATGAAGCAGTGTTGCTAAAAATGAGAGTTTATAGGAACAATAAGGACTCACATATCTTCATCTATTTAAGTATGGGGATGTTCATCTATAGAATAAAAGGAAATGGCGATCAGCTTTTGATGCTAGAGTTTGCGGGATTCCTCTTATCTGGTGATCTCTTTAATTTGCTCACCAAGTGGTCTGCTACTGCTGTCACAAAATTTCAAAGACAGGTGCTTCTCCACCTACCAATCTGTCCTTATGTTTAACATTTTGTTTTGAAATGTTAAAAAATATTTTGAAATGTGCAGAGAGTAACATAATAACCCCAGCCTAGCTCCGATGCATCTTCAACAGTGATCAATAAGCATCCAAATTTGTTTCATCTACTTCCCTCCCTACTTTAAAGCAAGTCCTGGCATTATCATTATCATTTAATCTATAAATATTTGTATATGTATTCTATTAGAATAACAATGGATTTCCCTTCCTCAGTTGCGGCTTCCTTATGCAGTGAGTGTAGACTATTCTGGCACACTTGCACATACCTAGGTGCAGCTTCATGAATGGAAACATAATGATTGGAATGGGATTTTTCTCTTCGCTGAGCTTGAAGGCACCATTTAAAGAAAGCTCACACACACACACACACAAAGCATGAACCTTCTTTTCATAAAAGGCAACATTATGCAGTAAGAAGAACGTGTGAGAGGTTCTAGTTGTGGCCCTAGAACTGTGTTACTTTAAGTACATTATCTTTTGTCACTTTCCTCGTCTATAGCTTGGGGGTAACATTGTCTGCTCTACTGACTTCAGCATGATTTTGTGACAGTGCCATGGAATGAATGACATGGAACCATTCAGTAAAGACAATGTGCTGTTCCCGTGTAAGAAATAATCACCAAAGGGGAAAAACAGACGAACTGCAGAAGCAGAGCTCAGCAGGAGTGTGTAAAGAATATGGAGATTTTCCCTGCCAACTCTGCCTCTTTGGTTCCAGAACCTTCTGTGAAACCACATAATGGCTGAGTGCTGAGGAGCCCTGGAGGGCACCAGCTGCAAAGCTGTGTCGGGAGAGGCCTCCTAGGCTATGATCTCAATCAATAAGCCCCTCAGACTGGGCCACTATGCCTTCCTCTTCCACTGAGGAGAGTATTCAGACACAAAAGCTTCGATTTTTCACCTTGAGACCTGAACAGAGGAGGGAATCACTGCTCTTTCTTCTTAGAGAGAAGAAAAATCGTCTAATAATAATACTTTCCTCCACTGGCCAGAGAAATGAAGTGACCAGCTGAGCTGCAAGTAGATGATTATTCTTTTGGCAAAAGTAGGATTAGTCTGAATTCAAAAACCAAATGCATTTTAAAGGCAAAAACCCCCGGGGAGAAGAATGGACCGTGGATTTAAACAAAAATTTTCCCTCACAAGGGCAACCTGAAGAACAGGAGGCAGACCCGGCCCAGGAAGGAAGGAAACGCTGGTTGGTTCTACACTGGGCCTTTGTGGGGGAAGCACTCTGGAAGCTTCCATTCTCTCCTACATTCAGAATATGGGCTCCCACACATCCTGATGGTTAGAAGAGGATAATGACAGCCGAACTAATCAGCACACAGGCAGTTCTCTAGGGGGAAAAAGTATCTGCCTCCCATCAAGCTGCATGGCCACAGGTCATATGCAGAGCCAAACATCACTTTTATTTATTATTTAAAGACATCACTGTGTAATTACACACAGACTGATTCCTATAATAACCAACCTCTTTGAATCACAGTGTAACCAACCTCTTTGAATCACAGTGAGTGGTATCACACAACAAAACAATGCATTTTCCTTTCAGCAAGGTCTCCATTTGGCTGAGTAGCTCTCCCACTCCACTCTATTGCCAGAATTCCTGGCAGGATGCACAAGGACTGGAAACATTATCATTGGTTGGCAGAGATTTGACAGGGACAGCTCCTGTCATCCGCGGGTGGCAAAGGAGTAGCTTGCAGATTCTGACAAATCCTAGGTGTGTTCAGAAGCTGTGTTTAGGACTGTTAAATTGGGATGGGAGGTTTGTGAAGGATTGGTATTTGTGACACCCTGCTTTATGCAAAGATCTCTATCAGCTTCTATAAGGACTTCTCATCGTCAAGAGTTTGCAAAACTTGTGAGGGGGACAAATAAAAAATCAACAACTAAGTAGATCTTGAACTTCGGGCCATTCTGTGCTGTGTGAATTGTTTCAGCTGATTTCCATTTATAGAATATTTATGAATATCATTATCCCCGCCTAGAAATAAATGACTTGCAGTTCAAGAACTCTGCAAAGATAGTTTCATTGAGTAATTTAAGGCAGTCTAAGTGAGTTGATGTTAGAGTCAGATTTCCTGTGTTCAAGTATTGAGAAAGCCACTTCCTGGACTAGATCTGTCTGTGCCTCTGTTTTCTCACCTATAAAATGAGGACAGAGGTTGTTTTTAATCTCATGGGTTGTGGAGAGGACTAAGTAAGCTAATAAAGGTAAAGTACTTGGAACCGTGCTTGACACTATGGCTAGCTCTGTGTTGATGTTGGAAGTCATTAAGGGAAATGATGTATGCAGTATAAAGCATATAAACAGCAAGAGGATTCTTAAATGACTCGGTTGGCAAAGTGTCAGCATGAAAACCTTGCTCCAAACGCCCTCTTCTTCTACCTCTCTTGCAACTCTTCTGTCCCTGCCTCTATGGTTTGGCACCTGTCTGGTTCACATCTCATTCTAAACTTTTTCTTACTTTTTAACACTGGTCCCGCCTACCTGGATTTGTCTCAATTTTTTTAGGACAGATAAGAGGAATTGTCTGTTTTTTACTGAAAGATGTCTGATCCTATTCCTCATTTAAAATGTTGTCTTCATTTTGCTTCTCCCTGTCACAGTGGTGTGAGACTGAAAGCAATTAATATCAGAGGGATTGTGGTATTTCTCAGGACAAGGGATGCTGAGCCGTGAGGATGCCTGTATAATGTCGTAGGAAGCATTCTGTGGAAGGTCTCTCAGTCAACCTGAGTCACACAGCTAAAACTGGGTAAACTCTGCTCCAGCACCTGCCACCCAGGCCTCCACCTAAAAGAACAGCAATTAGTGTACCTCAGGGTCGGACCTCAGGAACGCTCTCCCCACCCAGATTCCACCCATACAACCCTGTTCCCTCCCGTGGCCAGGGTCACCTTTGAGAAAAAGAGTGGATCTGGTTATGGCACCTTCCTCAGCATCCAGAAAGCTCATAGATGAGTTTCACCTCACACAGAATGAAGTCCACTGGTGAGTGTGGAAGGCCCTTCCCCAGCCCTTCCCTTGGGTCTCTCTTGTCAGATGTCCACCCATGTACTCACTGGTCACTCTCCCCAGCTTAGCAAAGCTCTCAGTTTCACTCTTGGCCTAGGACATACTGCCTAGCTTTTTGAAGAAATTCCTACTAATCTCTTTACCTACAACCCAATATATTCACCTTTGTGTTGACAGGTGCTAGTAAAGAACAAGCACTCAAATTGTTCTAAATACATAAGGAAAGCCATGGAAGAGCAGAGAGAAGAACCTCAGCATTAGAGTTAGAAATGACCTGTCTGAAACTCATTTGTGCTGCTAAGAAATTGTAGGAATTTGGAAAAGTCATGCAGTCTCTCTCCGCCTGTTTTCTTCATGTGTAAATCTGAAAATGGTGGTTCTTCCTTTGGACTAAACTATTAAAACTACAGAGTAGTCACATCAAAGACTCCTAAAACTTCTTAACACACAGTCGGTCCCCAAGTAAAGGTAGTGATTATTCAGTATTTGGTCTTTAACTACTGTCAGTCTGTTCTCATTTTATAACCAGATAGTTTCTTTTTTACCATCAGATGGATCAATTATTCCCCAGTAAGTATTTACCACACAACTATAATTTTCAAGATTCAAGATGAATGGAATGCAGAGCCTGTCCTCCTAGGACTAATTAGAGTGGAGTGAAAAGGCCAGTAAGCAGATAATCACTGCAGTCAGATAAGTGCTCTAAGATGGGGACACACAAGACAGGAGGCTTATTCCAGGAGATGAAAAGCTTAGCAGAGCCTAAGAAGGTCAGGGACATCTGCCTAGAGTGACTTGAGGGGACCAGAAGCAGGAACAAGACTTAATGCTGGAGCCAGGTCATACAGGCCTTGTTCACAGCTGCCGTCCTGAGGAGTCTGAACTTATTGAACAGGTAATATGCAGCCAGCCGTTGAAAAGCAATGACAGATAAGGCTTCCATTGAGAAAGGTTTTTTTTGTTTTTTTTTTTTAATACACTGCTGAAAACAAATTAGAGTAACACTTCTAGCTTTTTCACACCATGGAACCTGCAGATTGGGATAATAAAGGGCTGGCATCTTAGAAACCAAATGCCTAAACTGCAACCCCAGGCCCGTTTATTTATTACAAAGTGCCAACACTGCAATTAAACCTGAATACTGAGGTTTTAGTTTAGAGAAAAGCAACTCATACTTAGAGTATTTTGTCTTAAAACAAAATAGCAGAGCTTTCAATGATACAAACAGCTTTTTAATGAGAGGTGGAAGTTTGCATTTGGCAAGCTCTTCTGCACATTTAATGTGATCTTTGTATTGCCTGCATGCTGACAATTTGTCAAACCTGGACTGGGGCAACTTGGCTCGCTTGCCCACAAGGAGGGCTCTGAGTGTCCACCGCAGCACATGTGCATAGGTTTAGCAACAACAGCCTACGGTGAAAGGCTGTCCAGGACCCCACAGCACAGCTGAAGAGTGAGGCGTCATCACTGTGCACACATGGAGCCTTCTGCAGCTCGCCAGTGTGGGTGACTCAAGGGCAAGTATACTCCAAACTAGAGGGAAGCCAGCTCATTGGGCAAAAAATGTGTTGGGGAACTAACTGCAGAGAGGTGCTTTGTCTGGGGAGCTTTTTGGCCAAAGCCTCACACAGTCAGTGGTGGGTTTGTCCGTGGGTGGCTGGATTCAGAGTGTGATGCTTGAATTGATTCATGGCACAATGATAGGATCAAGGATACCAGAATTAAGGGTGTGAGTGCTACCTGCCCTGAGTAGCCTGGATAAGATATAAGAGATAGAAAGAGAGACGGTCCTCAATGTTGCTTTTCTGCCCACCATGAACTATTTCTTCTCTGCAATACCTGTCTGCTGGGCCACCCTGCCTTGAAGCCAGCCAATTATGGACTTAAACCTCTGCAAAGTGTGACCCAAATAAACCTTCCTGCCTTTAACTTTAGCTAACATGGATTTTGTCTCAGCAACTAGAAGAAGTAACTAAGACAGGGGTCCTCCTGAGTAAAGGAGGATGACAACCGGTGACTGAGATTAGTGTTAAAACTATTGTTCCACATCCACTTACCTGGAATGGTGGAATTTAGTAAGATATCTCTCGGCATAGCATAAAACTGTGTAACAAGCTGTATGACCAGAAATACGTCTTTCTTCTTTAATTAATTTTAATTTATACCGATGAAGAAGAATCTCATGGCAGATCAGTCACCAGTCAAACTATAAAATGAGTGCAGCTTGTTCTGAGGATCTTATCTTTCCCCTTTCTTATCTGCTGAATATTTCCCTGCTGTAGGTTACCTCCTTTATCTGTCAGCCAACTGCAACTCTCTCTCTCTCTCTCTCTCTCTCTCTCTCTCTCTCTCTCTCTCCCCCCCCCCTCGGCTCCCAGAAACATGTCTGATGCCGTCACTTACCCCTAGGTATAACCCTGTTTTTGCACACCTCTCTGGAGTACATGTGCCCATCTCAGCTGGCATCTCATTAAGTTCGACTCATATGAGAGCTATTCCAGGCCTGAGGGCTCAGAAAGAAGTCCGCAGGCAGAAAGCCTTAACTTCCCACTCCCAGCAGGAAAATGTCTGTAATAGCTACCAAATAGCGCCTGCTTCCCAAACTGCCACCTCTCTTGGAAGGTCCAACCAGCTCCACAGGAGGAAAGAGCCCAGCACCTCCGGGCATGCTTCCTCCTCTCAGCGCAGCCTGTCCACCCCGTGGCCTTGAGTCGGGCAGCTCCCCACCAGCCAGCAGGGGAGCACAGCTCACAGGGCCACCCAAGGACAGTGGTGCTTTGTCCTCAAAGGCCAAACGTATCAGTGTTGAGACTGAGATGGGCCATCTGGGGAACGCAGAAGGGAGTCAGCTTTCAGGGACTGATCTCTCAGAGGAAAAAATTTCAGGTTTTTTTTTTCTCATTTACATCTTTTCTATTTATTTTTCCTTAGCCTTCTAGTTCTTGAAGTGTAATTGCCAACTTCTGTTTTTTGAGCATATTTGAGGAACTGTCTTGCTTTCTGCAGCATGAAATGACTTACAGTGAACTTTCACCCTTTCCTGGAACTTTCACCCCTTCACTAAATTTTGGGAATTGGGCACCCAGTGTCAGGATCAGCTGTGACAGTGCCAGGAAGTGGGGAGAGCCAAGGAGGAGAGTCCGTCCTCCTAATGTGATCAGGACAGAAACAGGCAGCGCACCCTGCTCCCAATGCAGGATGACAGACCAGAACACATTGGTGAAAATACACTCAATCCTTGTGCTTCATGTCATGGTTTTTAGAAGTGTAAAGTGTGATCATCCCTAGCACTCTCCCGCTGCCCTAACTTGTCTAGGATTAATGGTTCCCCCAACGTTTTTATGTCTATGAATTTCTTAATTCACTGCAGATATCTCCGTCTAGTACTAAACCCTTCAGAAGGGTTTTCTTTCCTTTAATTCTCTAGTTTTAAAAAATCTTGAGTTAAATTAAATTTTAGAAAAGGAAAAAGAAAAAGAACAATAACTCTCAAGCCTCCAAGGGAAAGCCCTATGCCCTCTCATGTTCCCCAAGTTGTGATTAGAAGTCAGGTCTCTCTGTTCCAAGTAAGTTCTGTCCCAGCTCTCCCATACCTGCAGCCAGCATGAGGCTGGCTGCTCCGTCTCTCTACCTGTTCTGTGGAGAACAACCATCAAAAGGAGAAAGTGACAAGAAGAAGACCCTACTGACGCCCCTTTGGTCCTCCTTAAGCCCCTCGTCACTTCGAATCCCTTCCCCGTGCTTTGCCCCGTGGTCTTTGAAGCACAGTAATTTTCTGCTTATTTACTTTGCTGAAGGATATCAATGTGCTTCTGTCACAACTACGTCTTGACTACAATGCATAGGAAAGGCTGAACAGAAACAGTTTTTCTTTCTTAATTCCCATTTTTCTATGAAAAAGAAAGTTCTGATGAATATCAACGAAAATGGAAGCAGCATTTCAGAACAACTTCCCATGATGAACCATGTGGAACTCTAACGATTTTTTTTTTTTTTTTTGAGCAAAGGAAATTTCCCTCTTTCGCAAGAGGCTCTGACTTGGTGGTCTCTGTGGTCCCCACCTGTTCCTTCTAGTGCACATTCAATCTCTGCCTGTGCTGGGAGGAAAAGGCAGCTGCTGGCCACAAGTCAGGGATGCCCTAAATCTAACCAGCCTGCTGGGAGACTGAAGAGAGCAACTGACCAGCTTCCGGGACCACACCTTTCCCAGAGCAGCACTGGGCCCCATGGGTATTTTAGAAAGATTCCAGGTAAAGGTTTGCTACCCGCCTCTGAAGTGTGATTACTGATGTTATCATGTCTCCCAAGTGTTCACAATCTGAAATTGCAATGCTGAGTGTTTTCAAAGTCTGTTTAGGGAATCAGGAGAGTAAAGTCACCTAGTCACAGTAATCTGTGGCATTTGGACACTGAAAAAAACTCAGTTACTCTGCAAGAAAATAAGACAGAGCTTGCAAAAAATAGATCTGTCTTTACTCTGGATTTCATCTCAGTGTTGAATGTGACTGTGGGCTTTCTTATTCCTGACCTGTAACATTGCAAGAGGATAATTTTGGCCCTTACATAGCTAAGTATTTTAGTAAGTCATAGCCAATTGCTTAGAGACTTCAGCCATGTACAGCTCTATTGACAAGGACAGGGTCATCAGAGGCAAGCCACCAAATCTAGGGAGATGCTGTCTCACAAGGGGCCTTTGTCCTGGGATGTCAGGTGCTTCCTGGCCCCTGGGCCAGATCTGGGCTGAGGTCCACTTCTGTTCACAAGGGGATTTCCACAGCAAATTCTTAGCTTTCAACTTTGCAGAAGAGTAGAAGGATCCTACATATGGGCCTGCTGGAAATGAAATCTTTGTTTTTAAATCTTTTTTTGTGGCCCTGTTGTGAGGGATTTACTGATGCTATTTTTTTATATGAATCTCAGCTGATGTATGGTCTTGAACTTCTGAAAAAGCAATCTGACAAATCACTGGAGGCACCAACACTAGCGTTCCAGTGTCCTTTTCTAGATCTCCTTGAAGGACTCCATTTCCACCCCAGGAACATTTAAACTGATTTGCCTGGAGCATGTCTTCTCAGCAGGGCAGTGTTGCCCCCCAAGAAGGCAGAAATTGGTTAAGTGCTTTAGAGAAAGATAGTTTTCATTCCTTTTATGTATAACGAACAGATATGAATGTAATACATAAAAAAATACAGTATTAAAATTTTATGGGGAAGACTAGAGGGAAAATATCTAAAAAGGCTCCTTAGGGAAGCAATAGTGAAATTTATCCTAGGCCAGCCCTTGCTTAGATTTTCTAAGTTGGCTCTTGAATCTGAACAGCTGACTGCTCATTGGACAGTGTATTAGTTCCCTTGGGATGCCAAATCAAAGAACTATAGACTAGATCGATAAAAACAACAGGAATGTATCCTCTTACAGGTCTGGAAGCTGGAACTTCTCCTAAGAATTCTTCTGGGAGAATCTCAGTTCCATGCCTTTTTTTTTTTCTTCTTCTGGTAAGGGCCAGAGATCCATGGTATTCCTTGGAATATAGATTCATCACTCAGACATTTGTTTGTTTTTGTTTGTTTGTTGTATTCTGGAGAACAACTCAGGCCCTTGCATGTGCTGGCCATGCTCCCTGTTCCAGACACATCATTCATTCTCTGCTGGCTTTCCACTGAATGTCTCTGTGTCTTCACACAGCATTCTGCTCCTAATGTCTTCATTTTCTCCTCTTTATAAAAGCATCAGTCATATTGAATTACTAGCTTGATTATATATATGAAGATGCCATTTTTAAATAAGGTCATGGTCACCGCTATATGAGATTAGTTCTTCAGCATGTCTTCTTTAGGGGACATACTTCAACCCCAGGAGACCAGGGTGGTACCACAGATCTCACAGAAGTAACTTATATATAATGCTGGATATGCGTGAGATATACATGCTCCTTCTCTCTCCCATACTCCCCATATTCAAATGAACCTATACAGTACAGGCTGGCCTTGAACTCACTTTGTAGCCCAGGTTCGCCTCAAACTTGCCACAAACCTATCTCAGCCTCCCAAGTGGTGGGGTTATAGCCATGCACCACCCACCCAGATTTCCTTGTATTTTAATACAAGCACTTTTTGATTTGTAATGGGGCTATATCCAAATAAACCTATCATAGATTGAAAATTTTGTAGGTAAAAAATAACCTACCGAACATCACAGCTTAGCCTAGCCTATCTTAAACAGGCTCAGCACACTTACATGAGCCTACAGTTTGCCAAAAATCAAATAACACAAACCTAATTTATAATAAAGTGTTGAGCATCTCTTCTACTTTACTGGGGGCAGTGGGCTCTGGAGAATCAGTTGTTTGTCATGAAGGTGACCAGGGGCTGTGACTCTCTTCTGCTGTCCAGCACCATGAGAGAGTATTACACCAGTGACTGCTACCTCACAGAAAACTCAAAATTCACAGTACAGTTTCTATTAAACATACATGACCTCTGTGTCATCCCAGAGCCAAAGCATTGTAAATGAAGCCATCTTAAATAGAGACTACCTGATCTCATCTGTTTTTGTAAATAAAAATACAATATGTCCAGTTAAAAATTTGAACTTCAGAAGAACAAGAAATAATTTCATGGGGGACCAACCAGGAAAGCCACTAGCCAGCCTTCCTGGTAAGCTGTGCAAACCACACACACTCCAGGGAGAGAAGTCAGTGTCTCCTGAGAACTGGCCATGCTGGGACTCAGGAGACCAAGAAACCAACTAGCCAGCCTTCCTGGTAAGCTGTGTAAGCCATGTGCATTCCAGGGAAAGAAAAGTCAGCACCTCCTGTGAACCTACCAGCATGGTGGGGCGTGGGCTGAGAATCAAATACCATCCACACCCTCCACCACTTCTACTCCCCCTTAGCAACTGGATGGTTTTAAGGTCAGCCGGAGTTGATAGCAACTAAGGTACATAAAGCAACTAAATGCTTGTATTGTTGGGTTGACTATGATGACCTGTGGCCAGAGGTCTGAGCATCTCTTGGGAGAATGAAAGTATGCAATATAGCAAATATGGAGTATTTCTTTCTGTCTTCTCTTTGAAGTCTAGTATTGTTTTCATTATTTTTCTTTGTTCTGATTAATTGTTTTTCTCTATTCAGTATTCTGTTTTGATAGGTTTTATAGTGTTCTGTTTTTGGTTTGATTTTGCTATACCTGATGGAATGGACAACTATTGTGAAGACAGCAAGATATACTATGGTAGCTATTATTGTTATCCAAGTATCCTGCTCTGAAGTTCTGTACCAGTTTCACTACATTGCTTGATTGGCTTTGTTCTGTCTTATTTTGTTGGATTTTACTATCTTTAAAATAAAAAAAAAGAAATAATTTCAATGCAAATATGCTCCATCAAATATTTGGGCTTTCTCTAAATAATTTCCATGATCTACATTCTATTTAATAACACTATTATCAATATATTTGCCAAAAAATGCACTTATATTTATGTTTATTGGATGAATAAATGATATTAGATATATAGTAGTAGACACCAAATATTCAGAAAATTTAAGGAGGAAATTTAAGCACAGGATACAAATTCAAATGTGGAAGTCTTATGAAATCTAAATGTGTAAATAAACTTATTATTCATTTTTTAAATTGGTGGACGCATCATTTGTTTTAATAATAGGGACCAGGTATGTGCGTATAATCATTGCTGATTTTCCACCTCTTTCTTTTCCTCTCCCTTACTTCCCCTAATTCCCTTACTGCTCTCCAAAAGCCTGTTTCTCTTTCCTACAATCTCTCATTCGTTTCTATCTTAGATTTCTTATATGACAGCCTAGAATATTTGAGTTCCTATGTCTGACTTACTTTGCTTAGCATTACAGTCTCAAGTTCCATCCATTTTCCTGCAAATGCCATGATTTCATACCTCTTTATGGCTAATAATATTCCATTAGTGTACACTTCATTTTTCTTTAAGCATTTGGCTGTTGACAGATATTGAGGCTGTTTCCAGAGCTTGGCCATTGTCAGTTATGTTACTATAAACATAATATTCATCACTGTTGTGTAATGTCTTTAGTTCTTTCAGGAATATACCCTGGAAAGGTGCAACCAGGTCTAGTGAAATTTCTGTTTGTAGTTTTAGAGGACTCTCCATACCCGTAGTGCACTAGTTCACATTCCTGTTTATTACATTCTTAAAACTAAATTTGTTCTCTATTATGAATCCCCACTTCCAGCAGCAAAAACTGGGCAATCCCGGAATTTCTCAATTAAAATTAAGAGTTGGTCCACAATTTATTTTCTAGTTTCCTTTTTACTCTCTTCTTCAGAGCTTGTTTTAAGTTTCGGAAGGCCACTCACCTGCTACAGGACAATGGTGAGTGAGAATGGATGGCCTGCCTCGGGAGGCCACCTCTCCTACACCGGCTTTCCAAAAGCCTTTTTCTAAGGCACTTCCTAGCTCACAGTGCCAACCTCGTGAGGCTTGAGGGGTTCCCTTCGGTCCTCCAGGGCTCTGGGTACCTGGCAGTCCGCCCAAGAGAAGCTATGTGCTTGGCTCCTACTTCCGGACATCGCTCATTTTGTGTTCTCTGCTGAGGAACACTTTCACCTTGGTCTTGAGCTAAAAAAACACCGAAAATAAAAATGCTTAAAGTCCCTGCAGGATCAGCAGAGAAAAAAAAAAGATGACAGGGAAAAAATTAGTAAACTTAAAGATAGATCAATAGGAATTATCCTATTTTTAATTTTTATTAAAAATATATATCAACAGATTTAAAAACCTTAGCAAATTCCAAACAGGAAAAATTAAGAGAAATCCATGCTCAGAACAATATAATAAGACTGATAAAAACTAAAGAAAATTCACTGAAAACAAAAAAATCATATTTCATATAAAATAATGCAGATGACTACGCATTTCTCATTAGAACCCATGGGCACTTGAAAAAGGAGAAATGTTTTATTACTATTATTATTATCATTTTGGATTGAAATAGTCATATACCATGAAATTCGTTCTTTTAAAATAAACACCTCAGTGATTTTAATACGTCCACTAGATTTTACAGCCATTCCGCTATCTAGCTCCTGAATATTTCCATCACACCCAAAACAAACTCCAGACCCACTGGCAATCAGTCTCCACTGCTCCCAACCTCCACTTTCTGCTTAGTGTCTCTATATAATCGTAGACGAAGGATTTCGTGTAAATATAAACACGCACTGTGTGGACTATGTCTGATTTCTTTGATCTAGTGTAATATTGTTAATGTTTATCTGTGCTGTATCATTTATTAGTATTTCATCTTTTTTGGCATAATACATTATTTTCCATCATAAGAATATGCCACGTTTTGTTTACCTATTCATTTGTTGATGTACATTTCGGTTGTTTCAACTTGTGATTATTATGACTAATGCTTTTGTGTACGTCCATGTGTATATTTTTGTGTAGGCATATGTTCCATTCTCTTGGGGCAAAATACATAAGGACAACACTGTAATGTTAAAATTTTCAAAGAACTGTCTATTTTCCAGAGTAGGTGGATCAGTTTAGAGCCTCACTTGCAAAATAAGGGCATCTAAGTTCTTCTCTTGCTCATCAGTACTTGTTACTCTCTGCACTTTTTATGGCTGTCATTGCAGTGAATGTGAAGTGGCATCTGACTGTGGCTTGGTTTGCATTTTCCTGATGGCTCTTAATATCGAACATCTCATATGCTTACCTTCATTGTGGAAATATATTTTCAAATCCTTTGACCATTTTAATACAGGGTTTTTTATTATTGAGTTCTTCATATACTTTCAGAAATATGATCTGCAAATATTTTTTCCTATTTTGTGAGTTGTCTATTCAATTTCTTGATAGCGTCCTTTAAAAGAACCAAAGTTCTTAACTTTGATGAATCTTTATTTATCTTTGTTTTCTTTTGCTGTTTGTGCTTTTAGTATCATATCAAAGAAGCAATTGACCAATCCAAAGTTAGAGACTTACTTCTATGTTTTTTCTAAGAGTTTTCTAGTTTCAGCTCTTACATTTAGATTTTGGATCCACTTGCAGTTTATTTTTTGGCTGACATTGGGTATAGGACCCAGGACCTTTGCACTGAGTTATATCTTTAACCCTGTTTAAAAATTTGTATTTTGAGAGTCTCACAAAGTGTCTAAGTTGCTCAGCCTGGGCTCAAACTTTGAATTCTTCTGCCTCAGCCTAATTAAGTATTGGGATTTCAAGCATGGAACACCATGCCCAGGTTGAGTTAATTTCTATAAATAATGGAAATTGGGGGTTCAGTATCCTTCTTTTGAATATGCCTGTCTCAGTTCCATCTTTGAAAAAGACTATTCATTTAAATGTCTTACAACTCTTGTCAGAAATCAGTTTCCCATGCACGCGTGGACTTATTTCTGACCGATCAACTTTATTTCATTTATCTTTGCATCAGCACCACATGCTCTTCATTATTATAGCTCCACAGTGAGTTTCCAGGTTAGTGAGTGGGAGTCCTCTAAGTGTTTTCTTTTCAGTATTCTTTTGGCTGTCATGGACCCTTTGCAATGGTGTATGAATTTTAGGATCATCTTGTCTATTTTTGCAAATGAAACAACTGGAATTTTTATGTCAATTTTAATAAAGCTGTATATTACTTTGAGAATTGTTGCTATCTCAACAGTAATTAGGTCTTCCACTCCAGAAAAAAGTGATGCTTTTCCATTTATTTAGGTCTTTTTTCATTTCTTTCAACAGTATTTGGTAATTTTTCAGTGTATAAGTTTAACACCAATTTTGTTAAGTTTATTCCTAAATATTTTAATCTTTTTAATTCCATTATAAATGAATTTGTTTTCTTGCATACATTTTAAACTGCTTTTTGCAAACATATGGAAATACCACTGACTTTCATGTATTGATCTCATATTCTGCAACATTACTAAACTGAAGTATTTTCTTTAACAGGTATTTCTGTGTGTAGTCTTTAGAATTTTCTGTTTTACAAATAATGTTATATACAAATAGAGATCATTTTACCTCTTTTCCAACATGAATGCCTTTTATTTATTTATTTGTTCAATTGTTATGGATAGAAACAGCATAGTGCTGAGTGGAAATTATGACAGTGGAGATTGATGTTTTATTTCTGATGATAGATAAAAAGTTTTCAGTCTTATCCCATTAGGTATTCTGTTAGCTCTGAGGGTGTCCTAGAGGGCCTTTATAAATTTGAGCAAATCTGTGTTTATTCTTAGTTCATCAAGTGTTTTTTACTATGAGACTTTGTTGGATATTTTTCAACTATATTCAGTATCTATTAAATTATTATCAATTTTGTTCACTAATACTGAATATGGTATTGCACAACTTGAAATTCATATATTAAACCAACTTTGCATTTGTTGGGTAAATTTCATGAATCATGTTTCACAAGCTTTTTTAAATACTTCTGAATTTGGTTTTTTAGTATTTTGCTAAAGATTTTTGCAGCTGTACCTATTGGCTTACAATAATATATATATATATATATATATATATATATATATATATATATAGAGAGAGAGAGAGAGAGAGAGAGATTATATGCATACAGGTTATATATATATATATACACACACATACAAAGTGGTTATATATATTATATATATATTTATATATATATATTTAAGCACTTTGTTTTATGCACTTCATTTTTATTTTTTTAATTTTTATTTTAAAGAGAATAAAACAAAAGAGAACAGAACAAAGTAAATCAGAACAGAACAATGCAAGCAACATAGCACTTCACAACCAGACAACTGGACAACAGCAGTAGCTACCATAAAATGTCTCTTTTCTTCAAAATAGTTGAGCACACCTTCACACACATTAATATCAAACATAACAATATAGTATAAAACCATTCAGAAGAATGAAAGCATTACAGGACATTCAAAACCAAATAGCAGGAAATGAACAATGGCTACTATAATACTGCATTTTCCTCAAAAAATTTGTCTATACCATCACACATAATAAAATTAAATAAATCACAACAGGATAGAACCAATAAAAACAACAAAAAAAGCACGTTGGAACTTCAAAGCAAGATTATAGTAAATCAGCAATGGCTACCATAATGTCTTGTTTTCTTCAAAATAGCTATTTCATACCATTACACATAATAAAATCAAACAAAACAGAATAAAACCAAACAAATGAATGAAAGCATTATAACACCTCAAAGCAATATAATAAGAAATCATGATCACCATAATATATCCCATTATATTCAAAATAGCTGCCCCTATCATCTGACAGCATAGAATCTAACAAAACAAGACAGAACAAAGCCAAACCTAACCAAATTGTGTAAACAATGCAAGAGTTCAACATAAGACAATACGAAAGTGATGGCAGTTTCCACCTTCCCTTCCCAGGTGTTTCCTCCCCTTTGCTCTTACATTAACTATTTTGCTTTTGGATCCCATTAACTCCTTCTGTTTCTTATGCTAAGGTTCACACGTATGAGTTCAAACTGTTTTGGCCATAAACATGATTTCCAGTTGCATCCATTTACCCACAGGAGCCTTGAGGTTATTCTACTTTATAGCTGGGTAGCTTTTCACTACATGAAAATACCATATCTTTCTTATCCATTCTGCAGTTGATGGGCAAGTTATTCTTGCTTTTTTTTTTTTTTTTTGGTTTCCTACCATATGAAACAATTGTTTTCTCTCCTTTGATTTTCAATCTATGAATTTCCTTCCTATTAAATGTATTTCTTGTGTTCATTGTATCAATGGATCTTGTTTTTTGATCCACTCTCCCTGTTAATGGTTAAAACTGACCTGAGGTCATCTACGTTAATGGTTAAAACTGGCATACAGGAAGGCTGTCCTCCTATTGTTGGCCCTCCACTTTTCCCCTTCATTCACTTGCCTGTCTTGTTTGGCAGTCCTCCTCTGCTGCTGTTCCTGGAACCATGGTCAGCTTTACCTCTCTCTAGAATATCCTTTAGCACTCCCTGTAGGGTTGGTTTGGTGGTCTTGAATTTCTTCAGTTGTTCTTTATCATGGAAGTATCCCATTTTTCCATCAATTTTGAAAGATAGTTTTGCAGCATAGATCAGTCTGGGCTGAAAGTTGTTTTCTTTCAGGATTTGAAACACTTCACTCCAAACTCTTCTTGACGTTATGGTTTGTGTTGATAAGTCTGTTGTGATTCTGATTGGTTTTCCTTTATAGGTGTTCTGTCTCTTTTCTTTAACAGCTTTTAATATTCTATTCTTGTCGTGAATTTATGGGATCTTGATTATTATATGTCTGGATGTAGATTTTCTTTGGTTATGGCTAGTTGGAGTCCTATATGCCTCACTTCTCTGCATGCCAGATCCATTTCCCATGTTTGGGAAGTTTTCTTCTATTACTTCTGTGAATATCCTTTTAATTTCATTTGTGTTGTCCCCTGCTTTTTCACCGATACCTATTACTCTTAAGTTATGCCTCTCTGTATCATCTTGCAGTTGTTGGGTTGTTTTTTGCTGATTCTATATCATTTTTAAGAGATCTTTCCTTCCACAATCACTAGCTACAATCCTGTCTTCAAGGTTTGAAAGTATATCTTCAGTTCTTTTAAGAAGTTTACCAGCTTTCAATTGAATTTTTAATTTCCTTCATCTCTCTAAATTTGTTTCATGCATTGTAATTCCTTTCTACATTCATTCAAGGTTTCCATCATTTTCCTAGGCTCCTCTTTATTGTCTCTGTCTTCTTTAGACCTGCTGAACAATTCTTTCAGTATGTTCGTGATTTCTTGTTTACCTGAGACATTATTTCTGATTTGACTGCTTTTACAGTCACATGAAGTTGTTTCCTTACTTCAGTCGCTATCCTCTCAGAGATTTCAGGTGTGTGACTTCCGTTTTCTTCCATGACTATCTCCAAGACTTATTCTGTGTGGGCTAGAGGTCTCAATTTGCCTTTTGCTCCTTTGTTTTGACATTCTCCTGGGTTCCTCCCAACAAGCTGGCTGTGGGGCCCCAGGCACTTCCCACATTGGCTGCCCCTAAGCAGTGTAGGGGGATTGCACAGGCACCTGGGTTCCTCTAATTCCAGATTTACAGGGAGGTAGCAGGGCATGGAGCAGGCTTCTCCAGACCTATGCATCTACACTGTGGCTTCACTGATGGTCAGGGGTGCATCAAGGTGGGGCTGCTTCTCTCAGCCTGTGTGTCTACACTGGGACTCCCATGACGGTGCCAGACACATAGGATTGTGTTTGTCTGATTCTGCTAGTGGGTGATGCCTGTATGAGGGAACCAAGGGCCTCCAATGGCAGCCTACGGATGCACAGGTCTCACCTGGCTGTGTGTCCCTGCTCCTGCTGGCTGCCTGCATGAAGGAGCCTTCTGCTGGCAGCTCCCTGAGGGTGAAGGCAGATCTGCTGGTTCTCTCTGCCCATGCTGGCCACCTGCAGGATGTGGCCTTCTGGTGGTGGCACCCAGCAGGCAGAGGCTGATCTCCTGGTTCTCTCAGCCCACGCTGGGCGTGCAGAAGAAAGGGCCTTCTGGTGGCAGTGCCCAGCAGGCAGAGGCCCTTCATTTTTCTTTTTTAACTATTTAGTGTTTTTTACTACCACACACTTGCCAGACATAATGATCACATCCATCATAGGAAATTTGTACCTATACATTATATATCTTAATTCTTTTTTTATTCTCATTCCTCTCCCCTTTCTGCTCTTCTCCTTATTTACAAAAGCTTTGTTTCCATTTTTCTTCAGTTCTCTTTCTAAAAAAATCCCCTTTCCCTTATTTATCTCCCCTTTCTCCTCCTTTTTTCCCATTTGAGTATGTTCTTCCTACTGCCAATGCCTTTGTCTGATTTTTACATTAGAGTAAAATTAGTTTCATGGAGGACATTAGGGAATATTCACTTTGTATGGTAATTATGACGTGAAGGGAAGAGACTAAGGAGCCGGGTGGTGGCAGTTTCTCTGTATCCTACTGAAATTATAAAACATTAATTCTGAATAGATTCTGATATTCAAGTGTGCATTTTATAAAACATTAACTCTAAGTAGATTCTGATATTTTAAGTTTGTGTATTTTATAAAACATTAATTCTAAGTAGATTCTGATATTTTAAGTGTGTGTATTTTAATACTAAGAGCAAACACTTAAAAAGTTATATAAAGATATGTAGTCAAAATCAAGTTGAAAAACAAAATTCAAATAATCCCAACAAAAGGAAGAAAAGAAAGCAAATTAATAATAGTGGACCTAAATCTAAACATATTAATAATTATATGTAAGTAATCTAAACACTACAATTAAAACCAAGACATTTAACTATATGTACATTTAACTATATAGATAACTGTAAGTAAAATGAACTTACTTTATGTATAATGTTTTATAGCAAGGTTGAAAATAAAAGAATTTGCAAAACAGATCACAAGGACACTATTCAGAAGAATGCCACAGTGGGTATATTAGTATCATGTGGACTTCATAGCAAAGGTAATAATCAGGAATAAAGAGACATTCATAATATCAAAAAAGTCAAGAGATTCAACAACCTTCAATATGTACACATCTAATGACATTACCTTAATATCCATGAAACAAACCTGATACCACTGAAATGAGATGTAAGCAAATCTACAGCTATCTTTGGAAATTTTAACAGTCCTCTTTCAGAAAAAAAAAAGAACAAATAAAAAGAAAAATCAGTAGAGACATAAAAGAATGAATAACATTATTTGACAACTGAATATGACATTTTCCAGCTCATTTTGTGAAGTTAATGCAGCCAACACTTCTCTGGTACCAACACCAGATATAATAAAGCACAAGAAAAAGATAGATGGACATCCTTTATGAATACCAATAAAAAATGCTAGATGGTATACTAGCAAGTCAAATCCAGCAATACATAGAATTATGCACAATGACCAAGTAAGGTCTAATCCCAGGAATACAAGACAGCTTTAGTATTTGAAAAATTAAACAAGGTAATCCACACAGTACAATGAAAAAAGAAGAAAAGAAATAAGATTGTATTCATTAAGTAAGAAAAAAATATTTAAAATAGTCCAATAGTATTCATGCTTGAACAGCTGACATATTAGGAATAGAACAAATTTTTTTAACTTGGAAAAGAACATCTACAAAAATAGCCACCACCAACTCCAAACTAAATCATAAAAGGTATAACCCCCTCCCCCGAGATCAGAATGAAAACAGGAATGTCCACTCCCACCACTTCTATTCAAGAAGGTACTCCAGGTCCTGGATAGGGCAGAAAAAAAATGAAAACCATTCAATTTGGAAAACAAGAAATAAAATCATCTCTATTTACATATACCATGTCTATCTTGAAAATCTATGTGATCTCAAAGAAAAATAAAAAGCCCCTATAATGAAGTAGGTTTAGCAAAGTTGCAGGACACATGCAAATCAACATACAAAAATTATTTTCATTTCTAAATTAACAAACAGCAAGGTACAAAACAAAAATTTAATAATATTTATAATTGATCAAAAGTCAAAGCATAAACTTAAGGAAATAGATACAGACCTGTAGTCTAAGAGCTACAAAATGCTGCCCAAAAAAATCAAACAAGATATAACTAAGTGAAAGAACATACTCTATTTTAAATGGATGTAACAAATTGAAAAATTCACCATAGTTGAGACATCAGTTCTTCCCAAATCAACCTGTAGGTTAACATAATTCCAATCAAAATCTCAGCAGGAATTTTTTTTTTCAGAAACAGACTAGCTGATTCCAAAATTTGTATGAAAAGACCAAAAGATTAGATAAAATAATTTTGTTAAAAATGAACAAAGCCAGAGAATTCACATTAATCCACATTTAAAGACTTACTAGAAAATTACAAAAATCAAGCAAGTCTG
This sequence comes from Hydrochoerus hydrochaeris, assembly GCA_004027455.1. Taxonomy (NCBI): domain Eukaryota; kingdom Metazoa; phylum Chordata; class Mammalia; order Rodentia; family Hydrochaeridae; genus Hydrochoerus; species Hydrochoerus hydrochaeris. The sequence goes on along the minus strand of PVLA01000915.1, from coordinate 251,445 downwards.
ATGCAGACAAAGGGACAGACACAGAGATGAACACAGCAGAATAGAGAGCTCAGAAATAGATCCACGTGGCTATGGCTCATTGATTTTTAACAAAAAAGCAAGGCGATTCAATGGGAAAAGGGGACCTGTTTTAAGCAAATGATGTTGGATCATGTGAAGAAAAAAATATACAAAAATTAATCAAAAAAAGGATTATAAATCTAAAGGTAAAACACAAAGCTATGAACCTTTTAATCTCTATGACATAGAATTAAACAAAGTTTTAGACATGATGTTAACAGAAAACCTGACAAACTGGACTTAATCAAAATTAAGGTTTTTGTCCTATAGTTCAAAAAACAAAATACAAGCTGCAGATTGGTAGAAAATACTTATAAACCTCACGTCTAAGACAGTACTTGTATGCAAAATATTAAAACTCAAAAAAGAGAACAGGAAAACTTTGAGAAAAAGAAGAGAAAGATAGTATCTACTTCACAAAGAAGATGTAAGAATGATAAATAGTACATAAGACACGTGCAACATCAGCAACCATTAAAGAATTTGAATCACAGTGTAATGAAAATTCATAGATATGAGGGCAGCTAAAAACGCAAACAAAATAAAAGGGACCCTACTGTATGGAGAGCCTTTTAACTCATACGTAGCAGTGAGGGGTCAATATGTACAGGTGCTCTGGGAAACAACTCAGCATTTTCCTTATGTAAATCCTGTGGTTAAGGTTGCACTTACCTTAGGATGTAGCGCTTTCACTCCTAAGTAATTTCTCTAAACGTTGAAGTATAGCTATCTATCTTGCATACATATATTATTTAAATATATACATGTATATACACACCTACATACATATAATCTTCTCCTTCCTTCCTTTTCTCCTTTCTCCCATCGCAGTTGCTCTTTCCTTTTGAGCACTTTCTTTCCCTTTCATTATTACAGTATCTATTGTACCTTTGGATCTTATTACTCTTTCAGATTTTATTTTTATTGTTTTTTACACTAGGGAGACAATATTATATTTATAAATGTGAGTTTGATTTATTTTACTTATGAGTGTGGTCTCAAGTTGCCTTCATTCACCTATAAAAGCCTCAACATTATCCAGATAGATAACTATACTACTAATCTCTGTGAGTTCATCAAAAAGAACAATTTGTGCTATCATCATTTGATTATTTTTTGTACTTAGATCTTGTAACCAGACCAACTACTTCTAAAATAATAATATGCAATATGTTGACTAGTGTTGATTTCCTACTATTTTTTTGAAATTCTGTATCATTTCTATCCTGTTTTCTGTTTTGCTTTTTAAAAGAAAAAAGAAAAAATTTTAAAATACTTTCAATTTGTCTAAAAAAGATGAAAAGTTGCATTTGAACAAAAACCTACACATAAGTGTGTAGAAAGTCCATTCATAATCACCCCAAAATAATAACAATGTAAATATCTTTCAGCAGGTGGATAGATAAACAAACCATGACATATCCATGTGGTGGAGTAGTATTGAGCAATGAAAAGGAACTTCTAAGAAAAAGCACAAGTATACCACAGAGAGGAGGTCAGCAGCTAGCAGGGGTCAGAGTGTGAGGACAGTGTTTCCTCAGCGAGTGTCCCATGATGAAACTGTTCCGCTTCCTGACTACGGACAAAATCCTGTAATAATATATTTATTATTTTAGAAGTTAGTTTGGATACAAGGTTGCATTAAATCTGGTTCACTTTTCTTGAACCTATTTTAAATATCCTTATGCACTTGTTCTTGTCTCTAACATTCCTTGTGAACATTTGATATCTGCATTTTACACAGTCAGTAGAAGATAATTATTCAACGCATATGCTTTTTGATTAAATGTGTGAAATTTCTAGCTAGAAAACTGAAATTAGTTTTAAGCACATTGTGAAAGATCCAAATTTCTCTCTTCTGTCCCCCTGTTGGTGACTGTCAGTCCGCAAGCTCCCAAGCCCACACAAGGAAGCTTACTCCCAGTTCACCTTCCCTCATCTCAGCAGAAGTGGCTCCCAATTGACCTGTGTGTGACAATTGCCTTTCATATTTGCATCTTGCACTAAATGCTGTCAATAAAAACCACAGTTAAATCCACTTGACATTAGCCAAGGGAGACCAAAACAACAGTTTAGAGGCACCATATATTTGCTATTTTATCACCTGCTGTCTGAGAGGGTAGTGAGCCGTGAAGGTGGAATTTTGCTTATTCACTCTGACAAAGTAAGTGTAACCCTGGATTCTACCCACTGCAAGACTCAGAATCTGCCATAATGCAAACTCAGTTGTGAGTTCATTTAGTAACAGACTGGCCCTTTGAAGAATTTCTGGAGAAATCTTTTCTTTCACCTTCTTGGACCATCTCTGGGTTTCCCTCAAGATCCCGGCACACCCACAGGTAACTGCTGTTCCCCTTCGCATCCATCTGCCTGCTTTCTGAAAAAGAATCTAAGAGCTGGGACTATTTGCTTGTCATTCGCTCCACTTGGTCTCGTCAAAGCTTCGTCACTCCCAGGTTCCACTTTCCCATCCCTCTGTACCATAGATAGATGGAGACTGCAAGCTTGGCTTTGCGAACAGCTCTGCATGATCTGTCATAGCCTTGACCTGTTACTGACACTGACTCAAAGCCTTCACCTGTAAGGAGGAACACATACAATCACCCACGTCGGAGGCTCAAATAACACACAGCAACACAAACAGCAGAAGTTAACTAAGAAAATGTCATCACCATACAGTCTGTACTGAAATTGTTACATTATATAACATTTCTCTTTCATTGGAATTAAACTTAGTCGTAAAAGAAGTATATCTTCCTCACCACTGTTTTTCCCAGAACTTTATATAAATATCTACCATACAGGTGTTCAATAAATAATTTATAATATATAATTTTTACCTGCTAGTTTCACCCAACACATTATTTCCTGCTCTCTCCATCTAGATTGACTCATATATGAAATTGTTAAAAAAAATTTCTTTTTATCTCCATCACTTTATGAATGACTGACTTTCTTTTCATTTCAAGTAATTGCCTCATAACTATTCCTTTTTTTTCCCAAACTATTCCTAATTGTTTATTTCTTTTGCTAGGATATAGTTCTGACCGTAGACACATTTTGGGGGAAGTACTTGTATTGTTATTCTCTACATTTTTGTTCAGTTTGGTTTGGCTTGGTTTGGTGTTGTTTTTGTTTTACTAGTTTGTCACTTAGGCTCAGAAATGTTATTACTTGGCATCTGATGAGGAACACAGTACAGATTTACCAAAAGAACAAATGGATGCTCTCTGTCTCAGCGGCTGTTTCTGGTTCTTTGGTTGGAATTCCCCACTTTGGCTTCTGTGTTTCACTTCTCACAGTGCCTGTTCACTGCACTTCACAACTGAGGCAGAGTCTCCTCCATCCTGACCCAACCCCAGTAATTCAAAAACTTAAACTCTGTTGGTGAAAAGAATCTCTAAGGGAGTGTGTACATGTCGTGGTCAGTTTATTTGTGCTGTTATTCCAAAGAGGCACAGTGATGCGTTAGTCTGGGGCTTTGTACCCTTCCCAAGTTGCCAAGAACTGCCAAGATTATTCCTTAACCACATGGTGAAAGGAAGGGATCTGGGACAGAAGCAGGTTTTAAAACCCTTTTCCATCACGTGCACAGGTGTCTGTCAACTCTCTGACTGACTAGACCAGCTTGCTGCTGGTACCCAGTTTCAGCTCTCTAACGCAGGTGTTCTCATGTTGATTAAGCACTAAAAACACCTGAGAGCGTCTCAAATAGGGAAGCCACTCCTTTCCGGAGGTTCATCATGTGTGGGTGATTGTCATATGCAGCCAGGGTGCAGCAGAGACCAGCAAGGACCTTGATCAACTGGCAGCCTATGCTGTATGTAGGCGTCACCCATGGGACTCACAGCCAATTGTGATTACTTGGAAGTTCAGCCCAGTATTGCTACATCTTCCATATTTTCAAAAAAAGTCTGTAATGATAGAGGAACACTCACAATTTGAAGTGCTGTCAACCAATTCAAATTTCTTTAAAATACTACATGGGCTGAACAAAGCACGTCAGGCAGGATTCCACTTACAGACCCATAATTTACAGTTTTTACTTTATACCAACAGCTCTCCCACATCATAGAAGTTACTTTCTATAGTTTCACCATCTCCATATTAAATTCCTAGAAACCTATACTCTTTTTTCATAATTCATGCTCTAGATGATGTTTTGAGCAAAACTAAATGGTGTGGGTGGGATAGTTTCAAAGGGTCTGAAAATTTCTGTAATTTACGGTATGCTCAAGTGCCTTAAACTTAGAACAACTACCAGGACATCATCTAGCACTGCTGGCATTAATACCTGAACCATGAACAGCACTGATAAAACCCTTGGGCATCCAGCCAAATCCCAACTCTACGGGACCACCCAGTTAGGTAGCAAACAAGAACCTAAGCCTGTGCCATTTTAGAACAAATGCATCACAAGCCAGTGAGGGGAGAGAGTGTGGCTAGAGCTGCGTTTACAGTTTAAGGCGTAGGGCTAACTGCAGAGGAAAGAGGCAGACCGTAAAACGCCTCAAGCGGGCAGCAAATGAATTTAGGCAGCAAATGAATTTAGGCTGTAGAGGCAGAGTAAGCAATTAAAGGAACTTTGCATGTTTTTAATTGTTGATGCCTTTTGTTTTATCTGGCTTCTGAGTGGGAGAATATCATGGCAAACTGTGTTTAGGGTGAGTGCTCTGAACACAATAGATGAGACAGAAGGGACACTAGAGACCAACAGAGGAGGACATGTCGGTAGGTGACAGCCAAGGCTGCAGACATGAGAGGACGCAGGTCTGTCCTGAGTGGTGGCAGAAAGCTGGGAGGGAAGGGGCAGGCTCAAAATATTTTGATCTTGACTGGAGAAGAAAAAGCATAGCTAATGTGCTGCCGTCTCCTAGGGTGGGTTTCCTTCGTATTAAGCACTTAAGTTATAATTACCTACTCTGGTTTAATAGAATATAACTGAAATGTAAAAGTACATTGTCAGATTTATCTTGTAGAACCTTAAAGATCACCTGGCCCAACCCTCAGAGTTCACACATAAAGTCTGATTTTTCCCAGTCATCTGTGTCCAGTGAAGCAGATCTAACAAGACTGAAAGGGAAGAGACCCCAGTTTTTGACCCCAGTTTTTCCTTGAACCATGTTCCTTCTCACTCAGCTTTTATATATAAATATATAAATCAGGCACCATATTCAGGAATGAAGACAAAAGAGAACAAGTGATAAAATGTGGTGAAGAGAGAAATTCCAAAAGCAGCCAATGCAAACAGCCTAGGGGAGTCAGGAGGAAGAGCCTCCACAATCTTGGTGTAAGGTTGTATGACAGAGGCGATAAAGACCAGAGTGATCTAGGTAAGCAATCACACCCCCAGCCTCCCTGTCAGCCTAGCACAGATACTGAGATAAAGGAGCATCAAGGAAAGCAGGTTTGAACAGCTATTAGAAAGCACTTGTTCACCGTAATGTGATAAAAGTGAAGAATCTGTGGCTCCAGAAAGGTTGAGGGGAAGTCACAAAGAATGTAGAGACAACGAGGTGTTATTAGAGCTGGCCTTGGCATAGTGCCTAACCCATGAGTTTCTTTCTTATGATCATTGCTTTCTCTCCAAAGCAACACATCCTGGTGTTGTGAACTGAATGGCACATGAACATCTAGGCTACTGGATGCTCCCGCCTTCAGTCAGCTGCTCTGGTATTACTGTAGACAACCTCCCCAGCTGGCCCTGGCTTATAACTGCTTCCTGGCCATCTTAAACTGTGCCCAGGGGTAAAGCTAGATTGCCATTTCTGTTTCACATTGTTTAATAGTCTACATAACAAGAGTTATGTTTTTGGGGGGGTTGTTTTGTTTTGTTTGTACCAGGAATAGAACTCAGGACCTTGCGCTTGCCAGGCAGGCACTGTGCCACTGAGCTATACCCCCAGCCCCATAACAAGAGCTACATAAGAGCTAGGGAGACAGAAGTAAGAATGATGTCCAGGCCTTTCCATTCACTCTCCCACTTAAATCCTTAATACTTTCTTTACCCACAAAGCATTACAAAGGGAGACATGGAGCTTTGCACCGACTCAGAAATCATAATTTGGTCAAGTTACAGACAAACCCACTCTCTTGAGCATCTTCACGCCCAATGGAAGCACCAGAGCTGTTCAACTTGGATAAACATAATAGAAGTCCAGTACTGTCTAACACTACAGCTTCTGTCTTCCACAGCACAGGCCTGCTTCAGGCTGGACAAGTCTCAGCAGCGGGAAAGGGTTTCTCACCTCTTTATTTCCCTTCCTTCTGCTGTTGCTGTCATTTCTTGCTCCACCTGGGTTTCACTCAGAAGAAAGAGAGATCAGCGGGAAAGAAGTTGGACCCAGCACTGGGGGCACAGTGGTCATCTGACCTTGGGAGCCTCAGTAGGACTGGTGTCCAGATGGTGATGCTGATTCTCGAGGTGGCTCCCGTGGGCTCTGTAGGTTGGGAGGGCTGGGGACACCCTCTTTGCCTCACCTCCAGCACCCCCTCCTCACAGCCTTGCTCTCAGGTACCCATTTACTACAGAAGCAAGTCTGAGGTTAAGCAGCAACCTAGTGGGTTCACACTCGGCTAATGTGGAATCTACACCTGTACCCAACTATCTGCAGACCTGCAATTCTCTCCCAAGGCCGCCGCCCACTTTTCATGCTTACAGACCATACTAGAGACAGGTTCCTGCCTCTGTATCCCCCAAACAGGAAACACAAGTCAACCGCTTTCTATAGTTCTCCCAATACATTCAGCATCCAGCTTCAGATGAAGGATGAGTATCTTTTCCATACCATGGAAGAGGAACAAAAGGAACAATGACTCTTCTTCTCCAAGAAGTTCTGCCAAAGAATGCTTTGCTTTGATTCATACAAACTGGGCTGACGCTGGATGGATCAAGTTCTCTATATGTTACAATGACCCAGGACCTCCCATTAAGGCATGGGACACTTGTACCTATTTTATTATCCTAGACAATCAGGGCCTGTGCCAAAATGTAAAGTAATGTTCTTAATTTTTTTTTAAGATCGAGTTATATGTGGAAGTCAACTCTTCCTACCTAACAACTGCTTTTCCCTGGCCCACTTAGCTCTGAGACTCAAGTGTAACAAGTTGAGAAATGCAACCAATTAGATGTCCAAATGTGCAGGGCAGTTATCTGCTCAATCATGGCAAATAGTTATTTCAGACTATTTAGGCATAATTCTTTTCTTGGATTCTTTGCTTACTTAGTTCAGTCTAACTCTCTGGATAGTTTTTCTAAACATATTCACTGAAGTTAATTAGGGTAAGAGCTTGACCTAAAGAGTGTGAAGCACAAAAGCTCTTGGCATTTCGAGGCCATGAAGATGATCAATTTCTTTCCTATATATCCTTTGCACAGCTGTTCTCACTTTAATTTTTAAACTTGTATGAAATTCAAAGAACACTGAGCCCAGTGTCATTTACACTTGGGCCATCATAAAAAGGCAGCTTTCTCAAAAAGAATATTGGCTGTTTTCCAGGCTGCCAGGGAGCTTTTTATGGAATCTTTTAAGCCATTCCCCTTTAAGCTAGGATCGGAAACTAAATTTGGCCAATGGTGAATGGACAGCCCAAGATATGAATTGCATCTAACAGAGACAGTGTTCAAGGAAATCCTAAGCTTCCCAATTGCAGGGAAGAAAAAAAGTAAATCCTACCCACTCCATTTATCATGGCAGGAAAATTTAGGATCTTGCAAATTAATAGTCAAGAAAATTTTCTTTTCAGAGACATCTTGGTGAATTGTGCACCTTTGCAAGAATCATTCATGTGCTTCACACCTGTCACAGAGTAAAGGTGACATCTGGTGAGAATGGTGTGTGACACTTATAAACAGCTCTGCTTAAAAACAAATGTGTAAATAGATTATACTTCTGACATGGCCTTCTGAGAATTCCAAACTTGAAAATGAATTATGAATCAGCATCACTGTGGTCCAGGTGAAGCTCACAGGAAGACCCAGAGAATGGGCCCTCCTCTCACTGCTGGGAGGGCCGAGGTGAACCAGGCAGGAAGGCCTAGAGACCAGAGGGAATGCCAGTGACATAGGAGGGTCCTGACTAGAGCATCCATGATGGGCAAGCAGGACCAGCAGGGTAGAAATGTCTAAAGCGGCAGCAACAATATGAACCAGCAAGTGGTAAGTTTGGTGAACCAATGTTGTGCTTGGGGACAAAGTCACACAGAATAAAAGCAGGTGGGTGGAGCCACCCCTGCTCTCTCTTTAATTTTTTTTTTAATGTTTATTTCTCTGTATTTTTCTTGCTTCTTTTTTCTTATCTTTTTTTCTCTTTTCTAAATGGCTGGGGAGAACCCCGGCCGTAGAAAACTAATCCCACCCACCAAACCCAGAGACCAAGTTCAGATAATCCTTTGCTTATTCCTTCGTTCTTTCTCTTCTCTCATTTTCTCTAGTTTCTCAAACCTTGCTGAACAGCCTCTGTCCTCCAGCCTTGCTTCCACTTTGTTTTCAGTTATCTTTGTTTTATCCACTGTCCTTCTTAAATTTTCCCATCACAGGGTAAAGCCACTCTACCAAGGAGAAACACTTCTCATACAGATCCCCAATTTACAATGGGTTATGTTACATAATTACAGATTTTGCTTATATAGTTTAAGATATGCAATTAATAGTTTCCACAGTTTGCTGGTTTCTAAACTGTGCTTGATTATATTGTTATTACTAATGGCACTACTTTACTTAGGATGTCATCTCTGTTGTAATCAGTTGTTCTCTCTTCTTTAACAACACTGGGAAGCTCTGAGGTAATAGTCTCACCACAGCCCAGCACAAAGAACTGGGGACTGAACCAAACATATACCAACACTGCATTCTTAATTAACTAGGATGGTTAGGTCTAGGATAAGACACAAACCAAGAGCTTCCTACACACAGAAGACACCCCTGAAGAGCAAATTTTTCCAAGAGAGGACTTGATACTAGTGATATATCTACCTACTACAAAAATTTACAAGGATCAACACAGAAAACAAAATTTTTTTAAATAAAAAATGACAAGGAGCAAAATACAGTCTCACACCTCCAGCCACCCAGAACAAGTCCAGGAGAGAACAAGATAGAGGAAAATAGATGACCACTTCTAGAATTTCTGAAATGATATCAACCAAAATAAATAAACCCATAAGGCTATAGAGCAAAGCAGATCAGAAATAATCTCTCAGGTTAAAAAAAGAAAAAGAAATGACAACAATCATAAAGAAAATCCTCAGTAAATCTAGAGTAAAGACAGATTTTAAAAATAGAGGACAATAAGAAAATGAAGAAAACCATGAAAAAATCAATGTAGGAAAGAAATACAATGCATGAAATGGATTCAAACAGATCTAGCAAATTAAAAATTCTATGGTAAGCAAGCAGAACTGCTTGAACAAAACTGAAGACAATCTTTCAGATCTTGAAGGCAGGATCATAGCTAGTGATTATAAAAGGAAAGATCTGTTAAGAACAAGAAATCAAGAAATAACAAGTCAAAAACTGGTAGACCATGCAAAGGACACAATATAAGACTGATATGTATCAATGAAAAAAATCAGAAGTCAACACAAATTACATAAAAAGACTATTTGTAGAAATAATAGAAGACAATTTCCCAAACATGGGAACAGAATCTGACATACAGAGAAGTGAGACATATAGTACTCCAATTATCCATGCCCAAATGAAATCTACACCCAGACATACAATAATCAAGATCCCAGAAATTCAGCACAATAGCAAGATACTAAAAGCTATTAGAGAAAAGAAGCAGGTTACCTATAAAGGAAAGCTCTTAAGAATCACAGCAGACTTCTCAATGCAAACCTTCAAATCAAGAAGGGCTTGGAGTGAAATATTTCACATCCTGAAAGAAAAAATTTCCAGCCTAGGTTGGTGTACCCTGAAAAACTATTTTTCAAACTGAATGGATAAATGAGATACTTCCATGTTGAAGAACAACTGAAGAAATTTGTGACCACCAAGCCAACCCTATTGAAAGTACTTAAATTATTCTAGACAGAGATTAAGAAGGATCACAGTTCCAAGAACAATAACAGAAAGAAGCCACCAGGCAAGGCAAGAAATTAAACTGAGCAAAAAAGCAGGGAAACAACAGTTGAAAAATAACATGACAAATATAAGTCAACACATATCAGTTATAGCCATCAATGTAAATGGCCTCAATCAGAAGAAACAGATTAGCAAAACAGATCAAGAAACAAAATTCAACAATACACTGTATACAAGAAACACATTTACTTCAAAAATAAATACATAGACTGAAAGTCAAAGGATGGAAAACAATGCTCCATGCAACAGGAATCTAAAAAAAAGTAGGGGTAGCTATTCTGCTTGCAGACAATGTGAACTTCAAACCAAGAATGAGCAAAAGAGATAAACAAGGTCACTACATATTAGTCAGGGGGTGACTTCAAAAGAAAGAAATAACAATTATTAATATGTATGCACCAATATTTGTCTTATATAGTTGGGTTTTACCAACTATATAAATCAAAAAGACAATAATGTGACTGTAACAAACTGACATAATACCTCATTGTCACAAAAAGATATATAACTAGACAAAAAATCAGCAAAGAAATATCAGAACTGAACCAGACTTGTGAACAAATGGACTTATTAGATATTTACAATGCTCCAATAAGATCAGAATGCACACTCTAATATACTAGTCCACAGAATATGCTTAAGCAAATGCAAAGGAATTGAAACTATCCTATACATACTTATCTGACCATAGTGCAATGAAATGGAAATTTATAGCAATAGAAAGCATAAAAACTCCACAAATACCTGGAAGTCAAATACCCCTCTCAAACAATCAATAGATCACACATGAAATTTAAAAAGAAATAAAATAATATCCATAATGAAATAAATATGTAGGTATAACATAACAGAACCTGCAGGATGCAATGAAAGCAGCCCTAAGAGGAAATGCATAGCAGTGAATTCTCACATCAGAAAAGAAGAATGAGCACAAGTGAACAAGCTAATGATGTACTTTAAGCTTCTAGAAAAAAAGTTGAACAGTTAGATCTTGGAAAGAATAAATAAAACTGATAAAAACTTAGCCAAACTTACCAAAAAAAAAGGAAGACTTGAATGTATGCATTGAGAAATGAAAAGGATAAAACCATCATGATCCTATGAAAATTCAAAAGATCAATAGCTACTTCAAAAATCTTTATGCTCAAAGAACCTAAAACAAAGAAAAAATGAACAGATTCCTAGATACATATGAATCACCAAGCAGAATCAAGAAGATATAAAAATTCTGAGTAAACCAGTATCAGTCAATGAAATTGAAAATCTAGTTAAAAATTTACCAATGAAGAAAAGTCCAGGTCCCAATGTATTCACTACTGAATTCTACAAGAAATTTAGAGAAGATTTCATGCCAATACTCCTCAAACTCTTTAATGCAATTGAAAGGGAAGCAATCCTCCCTAACTCATTCCTGGAAGCAGGTTTTACCCTGATACCAAACCAGAAAAAGACCCAACAAAAAAGAGAACTACACACCACTTTTCCTAATGAACATAGATGTAAAAATCCTCAACAAGATACAAGCAAACAGAATGCAGCAAATCATCAAGAAGATTCTACACCATTACCAAGTGGGATTCATCCCAAGAATGCAGGGATGGCTCAACATACACAAATCAACAAATGTAATACACAGTAGTAACAGAGCCAAAGATAAACATCACATGATTATAGCAATCTATGAAGAAAAAGCTTTTAATAAAGTCCAACACTCATTCATGATAAGAACTATATGGAAAATCAGAATAGATGGTTTTTACCTCAATCTGATAAAAATCTTCTATGACAAACCAACAGCCAACATCATATTAAATGATTAAAAACTGAAAGCTTTCATTCTAAAATCAGGTACAAACCAAGAATGTCCATTATCACCACTCTTATTTAATAAAATGCTGTAACTATTAGCCAGAACAGTTAGACAAGAGAGAAATAAAAGGAATAAGGATAGGAAAGAGTTAAATTATCACTGTTCACAAGATGACATGATACTCTACATAGAAGACCCCAAAAACTCCACCATAAGACTTCTAGATTTAATAACCAAGTTCAAATACAAAGTCAAAACTCGAAAGTCAATAGAATTCCTCTACATAAATAAAAAAACTTATTGAGACAAAATTAAGTAAACCACATCTTTCACAATAACATCCAAAAAAATGAAATACTCAGTCTAACAAAGGAAGTAAAAGATCTATCTATACATTTAAACTTACTGTATCTGAAAAAGGAGACCAAAAAGAATATCAGAAAAAATACCCCTTGCTTATGGATAGAAAGAACCAACATAGTGAAAATGGCCCTATTCCCTAAGCTGTTACACAAATTTAATGCAGTTCTGATCAAAATACCATTAACATACCTCACAGAACTAGTGTAAACATTCCTAAAATTCACTTAGAACCAGAAAAGACCTAGAATATCAAGAGCAATTCTGGACAACAAAGGCAAGACAGGAAGCATCACAATCTCTAACTTGAAATTATACTCAAAGCAGATAAAGGACTTCTGTCTAGAACTTAAAAAGAATTAAAAACAATCAGACCCCTGAAATTCAAAGACCCAATCCAAAACTGGGCATCTGAGATGAACACACAGTTCTCAGATGAAGAAGTATGAATGGCAAACAAATACATTAAAAAATGTTCATCATCTGGGGCCTGGGATTTAGCCCAGTGGCACAAGCACTTGCTTGTCAAGTGCAAGATCATGAGTTCGATCCCCGGTACCAAAAAAAAAAAAAAAATGTTCATCATCATTAGTCATTAGAGAAATGCAAATTAAAACCACACTGAGATTCCATCTCTCTCTGGAAAGAATGGCCAGGATCAACAAAACTACCAACAACAAATGCTGGAGAGGCTGTGGGAAAAAAGGAACTCTTCTGCACTGTTGGTGGGAGTGTAGACTGGTGCAACCACTGTGGAGGTCAGTCTGGAGATTCCTCAAAGAGCTGGAATTGGAAGCCCCATTTGACCCAGCTATTCCACTCCTAGGCATATTCCCAGAAGAACTGAAAACATCATACCACAGTGATATATGTGCACCCATGTTTATAGCAGCACAATTTGTAATAGTCACATCTTGGAAACAACCTAAGTGCCAATCAGCTGAGGAATGGATAAAAAATTTGTGGTACTTTTATAAAATGGAGTACTACTCAGCTATAAAGAATGATCACATTGAGATATTTATAAATAAATGGATGCAACTTGAGACCATACTATTAAGTGAAATAAATCAAACTGACATGTATAAATACCGTATAGACTCCCTAGTGTAAGAAATGGTAAGAGTACATAAGATTCTATGGTAATCATGGTTCCCTATTATATTGCTTTGAAGCCTTATAAAGTTTTCATTCATTGGTTGGAATGGTTTTATTCTGTTTTGTTTGACCTTACTATACGTGATGGTATGAACAGCTACTTTGAAGAAAACAAGACATTATGCAGCCATTGCTGATTTAATATCATCTTGCTTTGAAGTCCTAACACACTTTGGTTCTTCTAACACCATTGGTTCTATCATGTTGTGTCTTATTGGATTTTAATATGTATGATAGTATAAATAAATTTTTATGGAAAATGAGATATTATAGTAGCCATTGTTCATCTTCTGCTAGTTGGTTCAGAATATCTTGTAATAGTTTCATACTCTTGAATGCTTTTATTTTATTTTGTTATGTTTGATATTATTTTGTGTGAAGCAATGCTCAACTATTTCAAAGAAAGAGACATTATGCTAGCTACTGTTGATAATCCACTTGTCTTGTTGGGAAGTGCTGTGTTGTTTGTAATGTTCTGTTCTGATCTGCTTTATTCTGTCCTCCTTTGTTTTATTCTCTGTAAAATAAAATTTAAAAAAAGAAAAGAAATTATACTCAAAGCTACTGAGATAAAATCAGGATGGTGCTGGCAAAACAAAACAAAACAAAAATACCTGAAAAACAGTAGAGCAGAATAGAAGATGCAAACAACTGAAAAGACACTCAGCTGCCTTATCTTTGATGAAGGGGCCAACCGTGTTCACCAGAAGAAAGAATGGTACTGGAAAACCTGGATCTCTACATGCCAAGACTAAAAGGAGATCCATATCTACCACTATGCACTAAACTAAAGGCATAATGGATCAAAGATCTAAACAAACACACTAAGTCTACTGGAAGAGAAAGTAGGTAGAAATCTTAAAGAAATAGGGGTGGGCAGCAAGTTCATGTACAAAACCCAAACTGCACAGGAAATACTTCAAAGAATCAACAACTAGGGCCTCATCTTATTAAAAAGCTCTTACGCATTTAAAGAAATCATCAACAGAGTGAAAAGACAATCCACAGAGTAGGAAAGGATTGTAGTCTATCATCTCTCAGACAGAGGACTTTTATCTAGAATATAAAGAGTTGAAGAAAATCAGATTGCCCAAATTCAAAGACCTATTCCAAAACTGGGCATCTGAGATGAATACACAGTTCTCAGATGAAAAAATAAAAATGGCAAATAAATATATGACAAAGTGTTCAACATTATTGATCATTTAAGAGATGCCAATTAAAAGGCTGAGATTCCATCTCACTCCAAAAAGACTGGCTCTCTTCAAGAAATCAACCTGTAACAAATGCTGATCAGGTTGTGGAGTAAAAAGAACCCTTCTCCACAATTGGTGAGAGTGTAGACTGGTGCAACCACTGTGGAAATAAGTATGAAGATTCCTCAAAAAGGTTGAATTAGAGGTGCCACTTTACCCAGCCATTCTCCTTCTGGGTGCCTTCCCAGATGAATTAAAAATATCATATCACAGTGACATATGTACACCCATATTTATACCAGCCCAATTTGTAATAGAAAATCCTAGAAACAACCCAAATGCCCATCAACCAAGGAACTGATAAAATAATGTGATATTTGTAGATAGTGGAGTACTACTCAGCCATAAAGAAGCATACTCATCAATGAAATAAATCAGATTCACACACGTAAACATCATATTGTCTCCCTGATGTGAGAAATTGAAAGACTAAATAAAGTCTAAAATGAACAAAAGATATTGTGAAATGGGAAGAAATTTTTAAAAAGGAACTAGGATGGAGTAAAGGGGAAAGGAATAAAGGGATAAGGGAAAATGCAAGTTAGTTATACTATTAATGTCTCTTAGCTCACAAAAAAAGGTTTGTGCTAATAGCAATGGGACATTTTTTGCCCGTATCTTGTACTCTGAATAACTACTTTAAAGTTAATAATATGTATTGTATTAACTTTTGTTATTCTCCAGCATCTTGTTAAGAAATTTTGTTTTATCTTTTTTCCATAAAATAAAAAATAATTAATTATGAAATGTTTCAAGCATGAAGCATTCTGCATAATACAGCACAATACAATATAAAATAGATCCATGAAAAACAACTAAACTTGCCAAATCTTACCAATGGCCATAATTGTTCTGTTCTTTTTTTTTTTTTTTTTTTTTTTTTTTTTTTTTTTTTTTTTTTTTTTTTTTTTTTTTTTTTTTTTTTTTTTTTTTTTTTTTTTTTTTTTTTTTTTTTTTTACTTTGCTATCTACTTGTTTTTTTTTTTGTTGTTGTTTTTGAAGGTAGCAAAATACACCAGAACAAGACAGAACAAACCCATGCGAGGCAGTGCAGTGAAATTGGCACAGAGTCTCACAGAAGGTCACCAGGACAACAGCAATAGGCACAATAATACGTTCTGTTCACATTAGCTGTTCTTTCAATCAGGTAGAGCAAAATGGAAGGAAATATCGAACTTATAAAAACAGAATATTGAATAGAGCAGTACCATTAATCAGAACTGAGCAAAACAGTGATAAAAGATCTTTGCCTTCAAAGAGATGGTAGAAGGAAATTCCACATACTTGCCACACTGCATATGTTAATCCTCCCAAGAGATACTCAGACGCCCGGCTCCCACTTGCTAATGGGGCTGGTGGTGGATCAATGTCTGATTCTTAGCCTGTGCACTGCCAGGCCCCTGGCTGCTTACCAGGGTGGTGAGCTGGCTGCCTGTTCTCCTAGCGCCCCAAGTTCCAACGTGATGCAGAGCTCAGGAATCGCCGATAGTTCTCGCCCTGGTATGGCAGCAGCTTATGAGGCCCCCAGCCACTTACCAGGGCTGTCCTGTTCTTTTTAAAAAGTATGGAATATTTTAGACAAAGCTGTGGAGTAGTCCTTTTTCTCTTGTTCATTCTGGTACTGAAGATTCTCAGAATTTATTTTCCTTTTAACAAACATATACATTTTTATTAAAAATTTAAAATATAGGTTAAAATTTAAAATACAGGTTTAAAATTTAAAATTCAGGTATGGGGAAGCCACTTGATCAAGAGATTTGTGTGACACCTGTAGAGAAAAAGTGACCCAGTGTGCAAGAGCTCTTTAGCAACTGGAACTGTGGGTGGGTTGGTTTGCGTTTGAAAGGCATCTGACAAGTTGGTCCTTTTTCCACCTTAGGAATCTGCAAACCCCAAAACAGAAGAAAGTCCCTCAAGAGTCAGCAAACACCCAAGAGATCACAAGATTAAAACTACAGGCATAATCATTACAAAACAATATTCTATGCGATTTTACATATCGCTAACCTTTATAAAAACCATATCGTATCGGTCATGTTATACATGAGCTCAATATTATGCTTTGTGAATTTATTAATTTTGTTCTGTTCAGCTTTGCTCTGTTCACTCTTTTCAGTTGCTTCATAATTTGGCATTGTGACAGTATACCATAGTATATTAACATTTAATCGTGCTTTTGCTAATGGACATCTGTTTCCAGCTTTCTTAATGATGCTGCGATGATTAATCTTTTACCTGTCTCCAGGTGCACATGCAGAAGAGAAAGACACAGCATAACTGCCTCCAAGGGCATTTCTATCCTCAGCTTTACTATCAAATGGTTCTTGAAGGGGTTTGTAGTAAATTACCCTTTTATCAAGAGCAGAGAGTATTCTATTGTTCCATTGCCTTGCCAGTACTGATACTGTGAAATATTTCTTTTAAAATTTGCCAATAAAATGGCCTGTAATGAAATCTAATTATTTTTTAAATTTGCATTCTCTTGATTGCTAGTGAAGTTGAGCATTTTTTCTTGTTTCATGGCCATTTGCATTTTCTCTTCTACAAATTGCCTGTAAATATCTTTCACCAATTTTCCACTGGGTTGTTTGAAAGCCTCTTATTATTTTATAAAGTGTTTTATAACTTAATATATTTTTATGGACTAAAAATATTTAGGCTCTCACTTATTTGCTCCAGCTTATTTTCTTAGTTTATGGTTTTTGCTTATAGAAGTTCTAAGTTTAATGTCATTATATTTATTAAGCTTTCAGTTTTGGTGTTCTGGTTCTGTGTCCTTTTTAAAAGATGTCTTCAGAAAGATACTATCTTTTATTTTAAAATTGTTAAAATCTTGATTTTTCTCACTTAGATATTTAGTAATGTTGGAAGTGAGATTTTAATATGGTAATAAGCAAAGGTCTTATGTTCTTTTTTTTTCTACAGGACTAATCAATAATTCTGGCATTCCTTAGTGATTGGTTATCTCCTTCCATTGATTTTTAATAATGCCCTGTCATTTGTCATTTTCTTTTCTTTGTGGTCTATTTATGTGTTCTTAATCTCATCCATTAGTCTACTTTTTAATATCAGTTAATACTAGAGTATCAATCAGTACTCTATAAAAATTATGATTGTCTTTTATTCTAATTCTCCCAATTTTTTTATACTTTGAAATTAGTTGGGTTAAGCGGTGTTGAGGCCACCAGGAACATCGATAGTTATAGCAGTCTGTTGAGATCTTTCTTTTTTGTT
Source organism: Hydrochoerus hydrochaeris (assembly GCA_004027455.1). Lineage (NCBI taxonomy): Eukaryota > Metazoa > Chordata > Mammalia > Rodentia > Hydrochaeridae > Hydrochoerus > Hydrochoerus hydrochaeris. The sequence continues at coordinate 233,480 of PVLA01000915.1, read as the reverse complement.
ACACTCAACATCTCAGCTCTCAGAGTGGAGATCTTCTTGCAGCTTTCTGAGAAAATTTCACCTTCCCTGAGATCCTTCTCTAATTCTCCTCTGATACTTTAGAAGGGAAACAGCTGAAGGAATAGCTGCTCCAGCAAGGTCAGAGCCAGTTTCTGAGTCCTGCTGTGAGACAAGCTTGTCTGCATTTTGTGGCCTGGAGGCTGGCCAGTTCTTTTGCTGAGGTCACTGCTTGGCATCACCTTAGCAAGTGAAAGGAGCCTGCTAGCACTGCAGTAATGAGTTTAGCTCAGATTTTCTCCCCAGAAAAAATAGAAGATGGCATTTCCTGTAGATTTGCTGAATACCTGCAGTTGCAAGGAACTGAAAATTTCTCCTGAGATTACATGTCTTATTTAAGGCATGGGGACCCTGGAAATCCAAAGTTTTCCTCTTTTCAACATTGAAATTCTGTAGTCTGTCAAATGTAGGTTTTGTACCTCTTTATGGTGGAGATCAGACCCAGAAAATTCTTGCTCTTTTTGCTCCTGAGGATTCACTCACAGGAAGTATGTGTCCATCATTTCTTACCCAGAGTTGCCAACTACCACTTCTTGATACTATGTTTGTAAGAAAAAAACATACCAAGGCAAAGATTTTGGACTTCATATACTGGAAGACTTTGCTGTGATTCCTTTACAGAAGGAACCTTCTGTTTGCTTTCATGTACACAGCTTGCAAACACTACTTTGAAAAGAATCCAGGAGACCATGAACTCCTTTGGGAAGCTGATGGTGTTGGATGCTGGTACCAAACAATACCAATCACAAGACTGTTGTAGAGAGAAACACTTAAAATTACAGCAATCTCACAATGAATTCAAAAGACCTGTGTCTAGACAAGATGGCCTTGCAAATGCTCCAAATACGAAGCCAGAACTGAAGACAATCAGCCTAATGAGATGCAGCTAACTCTTGATTTGCTGAAATATGTCTTTGAAAGCATTTCTGAAGGTCTTGAAAAACCTTCCATTCCTACTTGTACTCAGGGAAGTCATTTGAAGCAGCCAAAGATTAGAAAGTGATTTCAGGATTTTGAATTCACTAGTTCTCAAGGAGAAGAAAAAGCTGCCCAGCCTTCACCTCAGCTTTTATAAATAAATTGGAGTCCACTGTGCAGACATCAGAGAGCTCAGAAGGCTTCCTGGAAGAAGAGCCAGAGCAGAGAGGGACTGATTCTGAAGATGAAAGCAGTGATAAAGGTGTGAGACTGACACCTGAAACACAGCCACACTGGGTTTGTGTGGGGAGATGGTGGAGATGCTGGACTGGAGCCTATGAATGATGAAATAATGCATGATACTCTTGAGACCTCACTTGTAACTGAAGAAGAAGATTCCAGGAGGGAAAAAGTATTAAAAGTGCAGTCTTCTCATTCCAGAGAAGACACTGCAAATAGTGTTCTGCTGCTGAGTGGGTCTTCAAAACCCCTGGGACTGCAGCACCATAGCTGACTCAGAAGTGTTCTAGTACAAGGCTCATCTGATGACAAGCACACACTTAAGAGAAACTGCCCCCAGTTCCAAGGAAGGAAGCACATCTGAGGAATTCAGAGAATCCTGAAAATCAAGCTGGCAGCGATTTTCTGAACTCCGTGGTAGCTGACTTTTCTGAAGAACCAGTCTCTGAGAATTTATCCCCCAACTCTCTTTCATCAGGGTGAGGAGGGGTCTGAGCCCCAGGAAACCTCTACTGCTCTTCCTCAGAGTTCTTCGATAGAGGTGGAACTTGAAGAAGCACCATTGTCACAGAATTGAGGACAGAAGAATCAGTCAGACGACCAATCTGAAGCATTGTGGGAGCAACGGGATGAGTTTATGCAGTCAGCAGAGAAAGCTGTGGCTACAGCTCTGAGGAGATGAAGGTGGAAGTTCTTGTGGTGGACAGGTGGGATTTAAGAAGAAAGGCAGAGAGCACCAAAGACCTGCTAAAAAGAAAGCCAGGCTGCCCTGAGTGAAGGAGAGATGCGTATGACAAATCCTATTCTTTATAATGTAATTGTCTTTTAAATATTTCAATTAATAAACAGTATAGGGTATAGAAAAAGCCTCTAAATTTCAATTTGAATTTAGTTACAATGCATCTTTTCTCTTCCCTTTAAGATCTAAGATTCAACATTGTTTTTAATTTGGGGGGCATTGTGTAAATATATTTTTTTAATCATATTTCATTTGCAGAAACCAGATCACATTATATTTTTCTTTAGCAGGTAGAACATCTGACTTAATGTTGCAAAATATTTAAATTAAAAAACTGTGAAATTAGTTGGCTTTCTGTTACTTGTAAGGATCACAGAAGTCTTATATTAAAGATTTCAATAGTAAAACTTATTGAGGGTTCTAGAAGTTTTTTCTGGTTATGTCAAAACTAATCACCAGTTTTTAAAATATAGGCATGCCTGAACAGAAATAAGTGTCAGAAAGTTAAAATAATTATAAGCTCAAATAAATTACAGCACAGAAATGGAAGTTTATAGTCAAAAGCTTATGAAGATTTTGGCCTCTTGTAGACCCTGGTCACAGATAACTTAAGCTAGAGATGCTTTTGTTCTCAGCCAATTAATATCTATACATCAGCCTTCCTAAGTCTCCGAACCCCTCACTCCTGCCCAGTCTCTGTGGCCTTATTTTCTCCTCAGCTTTCACTGTTCCTCACTCAGAGTAAGTCTCATGGTAAAAGCCTACCAGCTTATGCCTCGGCACCCGTTCTTGAGTAGATCTGGAAGCCACACCCTGACCTTAGACCTACAGGGCAGGAATAAACCTGCCCTTGGAGCTGTAGTTAAAAGAACTTCATCCTGACTAGAAGGTTCTGTTGTCCACTTGGTCTTGCTCACTCCAGCTTTGTTCTGTGCATACTGGTTGTACCCTGCCTGTATGTGTAATTTGTGTTGCCGTAGCAGAAGCATTTATTTGCCTAGGAAACCTTGGAGAAAAAAAATAACCCTAAAATGTTTGTTTTGATACAGCAATTTGTATATGAGCAAATGAGCAAAATGGTGGAGTCCAAAAAGAATCTCAAAACCGTACTCTGACAATATGACAGATACTTAATTTGCAGTTAAGTCGGGGAGTGTTTTGAGCCCATTTCAATTTGCCTTTGAAACAGTTTGTTCTTGATCTGTAGGTGAAGGAAACACATTAGAGTTTCTGTCATTATTTGAGTGCCATGGATTACTACGGAAGGTTTACTGGGCCTCCAGCCAGGTGCTTTAACGTCACCCCATTGTGTATGTTGGGATATTAGTATTGTAGAAAGATCTACTTTAATGTAATTAAAATATTGTGAAATGGAAAGAAACTGTTCAAGGAGAAAGAGAGACTGAGATGGGAGAAAGGAAGGAAGGGAAAAGAATATATATATATATATATATATATATATATATATATATATGATAGTTAACACAGTCATGCTACCAGTCCCTCAGTTCATTGAAAAGATAGGTTTGTGCTAATATTGTTTGAATAATTTTTCACACCTTATCTTGTACTCTCAGTAACTACTTTGAAGATAACGGTATACAATGTATTAATGATCGTTACCCTCCTATTACCTTGTTTTGAAATTTTGCAGTTTTGTATCTTTAAAATCAAAAAAATAAACCTTTAAGCAGGCAAAATGGTAAACACTTTTAGTCCTACTAGATGTTGAACACACATTTTCTATTTTTTTACTGATCAGAAGCGAGACAATTTCTTTCAAAGCAAAACCTGAGGCATCATTGATGTTTGTTTTCTGAATAAATAATAAGCAAATAACTAATACTAGTGAGTTTATCAAATATTCTTACCGTTCTATACATTTTGAGAAACTTGTTAATATCACAACTAAGAATATAACTGATTCTGCGAAGATTTCAAAAATTCTTTTACATTTTTCAATTCTTAAACTACATAAGACCTTAGATTTTTTAGCCACAGATATTTTAATTCATTCTCTTTTTTTCTTTAAATAGATCTTTTGAAAATAAGATTATACTCACTAATAACTATTGATGTGTAATTGTTTTAATTTGAAAATGTGATTCAGCTGACTGGTACTAGCAGTATAAACTTACACTTGTTAAACGTGATTGGTTTACACAGGGATTTTTTGAACAATTTCAACTTTTTGTTCACCACAAGAGATTTTTTTCATATTTTGTCTGACAGAAATTATCCTTGAGTTTGTAAATCATACAGGAAACCTTAGGTCACGTGCAAAAGTCTAACTTTCATGTGCAGTAAATTGATTATATAAAATTTATTAAAACTGTATCCTCAGTAGGAAGTCTAACCAGATACTTGTAGTTTCTGCAAGGCCTTAGTGAATCTTTGAGAATTTGAGAGGACTGCGGTGCGTTTTTGGCCAGTGAATCTGGTCGCTGAGTGTTCAGTCACATTCTGCACATCATTTGCAAACTATTTTCTATCGTCTTGTTCATAGAAAAAGCACTCACTTTTTGTGTACTTGCGTATGTATTTCCTTATGTAATTTAAATAAAGTGGATGATTACTAGCAGAATTTTAGTTCTACTTTCAAGTTTATCCAATTGCTAGACCTCCAGAAATCAGTGTATTTAAAAACTCTACAACTTTTCTCTACAACTTTTGAAGGTGAGAGGTTCCATTGTGGTTTTTTTTTTTTTTTAATAAAATCAAACAGCATGACTTAGAATGTGAGTCTTCTAATTAAAATGTGTCTGTGTGCATGATGTTTCCATTCAGGGCAGAAATGGTAAGGTAACATCCAGTCGTTAATGGTTGGTTTACTTTTAAAACACTGCATAAACATGGCTTTAGCAACTTTAGAAAAGTATCTTGAAGGGTTGTGAACTGTATCCACTTGAATGTTTGCCTAATATCCGAACATCTGCTCTTACACTGACTTTGTGCTTTGGGATTATCATCTAAGGTTTGATCACACCAGCTAACTGAAACATTTTAAAGAATCTTCTGCCATTTGCGTCCTTAGTAAATAAGTGAATGAATAAGTGAATAATAACTGAATAAAGAATTTATATTACCACTACTGATCTACACAAGGTTTTAGAAATAGATTTGTTCCTTTTATGTCCACTAGTACCAATGTGTGTTTTTGGTGTGTGATCCAGTCTTTCATCGGTGAAAATTATTACAAATATTATGCTTGTTTTCATACGTATATCAAGCTTCCTTTATACCAAACTTCCTTTTGCTTATTTTTGCTTTTAAAAAATAATCAAATAAGCAAACCTCACTTCTTTAGTGTTCTGTGCTTACCTGAAGTCATTTTTTTCTTTTATCTTATAGAATTTAACTCACACATTACCCATTTGTATTAGTAGCAAAGTAATTTGTTAAATTCTAATTCTAAGAAAGATCAGTTTATGTTACATGATTCTATCATATTGGATCATTATTTCTAAGAACCACTGGTCAGTAAGTAGTTTTCTAAGCATCTGTGTGTGTTTCTAAACTTCAACTATATTTATAGAACTTAGAAAAATGGTACATTATCTGCAGATTCAAGTCTTGTGAGAGTACTTACATTTGTTTTCTTGGTACTTTTACTTAAAACATTTAAAAGTCTAATTAAACCTATATTTTGTGATTGAAAAAAATTGGTTTGGCTCCTCTTTGAAATGTGGTTTTCCATATGAATGTTAATCAGTTAGTCAATTTACACACACACACACACACACACCAAAACAAAAAGCAACAATGAAAATTGTCAGTGGGTCTTGCATTGAATTTATTTGTTAATGTGGATCAAAGCAGTTTGTAAGCTACCACAATACTGAGACTTCTCACTTACAAAGCCATTTGTGAAACTTATTTGTTTACACAATATGTTTTTTATTTCTTTCATTAACTTTGATTATTATCCCTAAATCTTTGAATTATATCTTCTTAAATTAACTTATTGTTATTGTACACATTTTGTAGGTATTGTACTTGATATATTTTAAAGTAATATGGAATTAGAATAGAAGAATGTAAATTATTTTCATGTACTATTATATACAAGTACCTTATTACACTTTCTTGCTAGTACCAGTAGATATCTCCTAGACTGGTTAAAAAGAAAGTTTTTATATGTGTGTAGCTAATTGTTTGCTATAGAAAATAATAAAGTTTCACAGGTAATCCTGACTTTCTTTTTCTTTTTCTCCTCTTACTCTGTTGCGAGGATATCCAGGATAGATTCTTATCCTTTTATCAGATTAAGAATTCTTTACTTTCTCTTTGCTGATCAAGGATTTTTCATGGATGGGTAGCAGTTTTTTATTAATTCATTTTGTAGGCTTATGAAGTAAATCATATATTTTTTCTCTTAATTTTTTAATGAACATTTTCTCTGATGGAGATTTCTAATATTTAATAATCTTGAATTTGGGGACAAAGCCAGGTGTATAATGATGTATTTCTCTTTAAATTTTACTGAATATACATCATCTCTGTATTATTTTAGATTTTTCATTTTCATTAATAAACTTTGGCCTACATTGTTTCATTCTTTTATTATACTTGTTTATTTTTGTTGCTGACACAAACAAACCACATAAAATGAGTTGGAAACCATTTCTTTTTTCACTACAATAGTTTCTGGAATAGTTGGTAAAATATTGAGCTTTCCTTTCCTTTAAAAACATAGAATTTACTTCAAAATATTATTCTGAACTTGTTTATTGGTAGAAAGCTTTCAAACTACAAATTCAATTGTTAACAGTTTTAGTTGATTCAATTTCCTAGATCTTCATGAGTCAGTGTTAATACTTTTATATTTTTATGAAAATTATCCACACTGTGAGTTTTTCATATCTAACATTATAAACTGTTCTTACAGTTACTGAGTTTAAACCCTGTTTTATCTGTCATTAATACCATTTTTTTGTGACTTTCATTTTCTCCTTCTCTCTCTCTTTCTCCCTCTTACTCTCTCCTTTCTTTCCTTCCACAATATGGACTGGTTTCTTTCTATTAATCTGTCCAAAGAATTATCTTTTGAGTTTGGTGATTCTATCATTATTTTCAGTTTATTTCTCCTCTTTATTGTTTCTCTCGATTCTATTCAGCTTTACTCTCTCAACGCAACTGTAAATGTTGTAGTATGTTTTAAAGTAATCCGTTAGACTTTTATTTACCTACACTTATTTCTACAATGAAAATTCACCAAGAAAAATGTCTTTACTTGAGTTTCTGATTAAAGGTAAATCTGCACATAACTCCTTCAAATAGTTCACTGGAACTAGAACAGCAAAGTCAGAATGAAAGTTGCTGGTTAAAATAAATCTTGTCTGCTAAGTAGAGTAAGCAGTAAATTCAAATTTCTTCAAAAAGCATTCCCATAAATATAGTTTGCTAAGATAATCATCTTTAATGTTATAATTATGAGTTCTTAAAACTATTACAGCAAGGCTTTCCATATTCTTGCAAATTTCCCTGATCATTTTGGCAATAAACCAATGCAGAAACTTAACCTTAAAATCATGAAACTAAAAGTTAGTGTAGATTAAGCTAAAACTTTATTTACAGAGATGTTTCTTGATTTACATCTCAATAAACCACCAGAAGATGAAAATATCATAAATCAAACGTCACTTGCCGTATCTTATGTACTGTTTAGTATTGCTTAGCCTACTTTTTCTTAAATATAATCAGAGCACTTTGTTAGCCTACAATTAAGCAAAATCATCAGATAAAAAGTCCATTTCACAACAGATTGTTGAATATCTCATGATTGGTTCAATGATTGTGTCCAAAAAACAAAAACGAAAAGTGACCAGCAGTACAGTGAAATCGGACATCCATCCACACCCACAGATCAATTTTTAAAAATGCATCTTTACTACATACGCATGGTCCGTCTATGTCACTATTCCCTAAACCACACAGTGTAGCTCTTTACAGAGCATTCGCACTGTGTTAGGTGTTATAAATAATCTAAAGATGACTGATGCTAGAGGCTGTGCATAGCTCATATAAAACCACCATGTCATTGTATATAAGGGACTTGGGTGTTCACGGATTCTGATATCCTGGGGGCTGAGCTGGGGTTGGAGCTTCCTGGACCCAGGCCCCAGCATCCCCAGGAACAATGCAGATGTAGAGAACTTCTTGTTCACCACTGAGTCATATGGCAGGGTGTGGAGGAAGTTGCTCCCACTTCTGCTGTTAGCATCTAGAGATGATCATAACACATACGACCAACCCAGGGAAAAATCAAGCTTCAGAATCTGAAGTACGGTTTCTACTAAGTCCATAACCCTTTCATACCACCATAAAGTTGAAAATTCCTAAATGAAAGCACTGTGAGTCAGGGATTCAGTGTATATCCAACTTGGAAGGTCTCTTGAGTGGCTCAGCTTCTCCAGACATCTCTGTTGACAGCCTCATATTACACAAGTTTCTTATCAAACTGCTTTTGAGTTTCACTTTGAGTTTTAGCCAGAAATGAAATAAAGCAATACTGATTTATGTTTTTCTCACACTGCTAGGGAATGGAACCTAGGAGTTCATAATGAGTGCTCTGCCACAGAGCTGCAGCCCCAGACCACCTTCTGGTTTTGTTTTGAAAAAGGGTCTTGCTATGTAGTTCAGGCTGGCCTCAAACTCACAGTGATCCTCCTGCTTCAGTCACCCAGAGTGCTGGGATTACAGGTATGAGCCACCATGCCCAGCCTCGAATTATACTTTTCTGTTTCCAAACTCCCATCATTCTTTTGCTACTTTCTTCTACTGGAAACAACGCACTAATGTTCTACCTTTTCAGTTTTTTTCCACTGTAATAGTTCAAAATTGTAAGTCGCTCATAAGTAGCTGAATGACTGCATCTCATAATTTCACATTTCTGTTTTTGCCAGAGTTTAATCCAAATGATTCCCAATTATGCTATAATGTCTTCTTTAACTCATGCATGATTTTAAAGTGTTTTTATTTTGCTTTGAAGTACACATATGTTGATGGAAAACAGTACATTATCTTACTTCTGATTTCTTATTTAATTGTATCACTGTCAAGTAAAATTATTATCTTTGTAATACTTTGTGACTTAGTTCAATTTCATTCTTTTTATCCTTCCTTATTGACTTGATGGGTTTTCTGGCTGTTATGAAAACCCAACTATTCAGTAAGGCTCACAAACTCTTCATTCATCATTCCTTCATGTTTTCTGTGTACTGCTCCTGGATTAAATTTTCCTTATCCTCTAAAGAAATCATTTTGCTAAAAGTGTATCAGTAGCTAATTAAATTTGTTCAGAAGTAAGTTTACATTGCCCTCACGTTTTAATGGCAAAGTTCTAGGTAGTGTATAATTAGTATATAATTCTAAATTAGCAGCTATTTTCTCTAATAATGTTAAAGATATTTTTACAATGTTTTTCAATCTTTGTTCTTTGAAGATAATTTGTATTTTTACCTGTGCTCCATTTAAAATATGTTCACCTATTGATCTACAGTTTTAATTTGCAGATATGTGGCAAGGGATTTATTTTTTGCTACCTTCCCCGTACTTGAGATTGTTAACTCTGAGGATTTATAACTTTCAGAAGTTATGAAAAATTTCTGGGCATCATTTCATTGCCTGGCTTCTATTTTACATATCTTTCTTTCTAGAAAGATACATGTGAAATAATGAAAGAAAGGGAGCAAAAGAAGAAAAGAAGAAAGGAAAGGGAGATTGTTTGACATCAGTATACCAATTTGACATCAAAAAACAAATCCTGTGGCTTCCGTTTACACTCTTTGAGTTCTGATTTACATTTCCCATTGCACAAGGTTCCATCTAAGGTGCAATTGCTTCTCTTTGGGCCATTGGAAAAATTTCACAGTTCTTTGCAAGTTCAACTATGCATATTAAAGTAATATTTGTTATGTTATGTGGAAGGCTTCCAGGTGGAAATATCTTCAAATTGTCTAGTTCATAATATTTCTAGAAATGGAAATCAAAATTAAATTTTTGGGTGGAAAAAAGTTTTAATTGTATTAATAAGTTTGAACCACTTAATGCAGGCACAGTCCTTGACATTTTTAGGAAATATACTTGCTCCTAGGATTGAATCAGAAACAACCACCTAGTTGGCATAATATGAAATAATACTCAATTACCTCAAAACCTCATGCTCTGTAGATCTCATTATTAACGTTTAACATTTCAAACTCCCTTAAAACTTTTAGAATGAGTGGTTTAAGGCAATTTCATTACTCACTTTTATTGGTTTATTTTAATCATTCTCACTTTTTCTGTCTTGTGATAAATGAGAACAAAAGGAACATAAATATATTAGCTAAGTAAAGTGAGACTGGTGAAGGTGCACTAACCTTGATTCCTTTCAAATGGGCATCATAGAAGCAGGTCCTCCTCCAGATCCATTATACCTCACTCCAAATGAGACCACTTTTGTTAAAATGGTTTTGTAGAGATTATGCTTTTAGTATGACCTGGTAGTTTTGAGCCCCAGGATCAAAAGCTGCCCTTCCTGTTATGTATTCGGGTACTTTGTGTTCTCTCATTTTTATCCTTGAGTAGCATTTGCAGTTTTTATAGCATCTATTGTCCACAGCTGCTTTCCAGCCGTCCCAAGTTTCCTGGTTTTGCTTTCCCAAGAGTTACATAAACACTTCCAGAGCAGAGCAGTGCACAGGACTTTCACAGCTCTTCGCCCCAGAGCAGGTGCACACCAGCGCCAGACACACACCAAGGGAGACACGGGGCCTGTTGGCTTCCGCAGCGGCTCTGCCTGACACAGGTTTCCCTGGGCCCCGTGAGTGACAGGAGACAGAAGCAATGCGTGCTTATGAAATCCTCCAAACTCACTGTATTTAATTACAGACCCTGCTCACGGGCCACCTTGTGGAAGAAAGAGTTAGAGTGGGAAGAAATCAGAATCTCTATTAATTAGTCGCAAGGCAAGAAAACATCAGAGGGAAGAAGAACAGGCGGCGAGTATATCACCACTGTGGCGATTCCTCCTGTAATTTTGCCTGCATACCTAGAATTTTCCAACTCTCCCACAGCTGATATGAAGTTACTCAGCAAACGGCATGTGCCAGGCACTGTCCCATGGGTTTCGTATACAGCAGTAACTCCTGAAAATTCCTGTCTTCTGGCAGCTTATATTCTAGTTACGGGAAAGAGATAAGTAAATGCAGAGCCGCCAGGTAAATAAATAGAATGTAGACCCTGTCAGAGGCGTCATGAAGAAAGACACAAGCGACAAAGTGGTCCAGTGTCAGGAGAGTGTGGCCAGGGAGAGCCTCATTGAGAAAGAGACATTTGAGCCCACAAGAGCTGAAGAGGCGGGTCACAAGGACACCCAGGACAGGGATGCTCCAAGAGAAGAGAAGGGAAGTGCAGAACGAGTAGACAGGATGGAACTTGTGGTGTCCAAGGAACAACTAGAGAGGGCGCCACGGGCACCACGGCAGGAGCGGGCGAGGGAGGACCTCTGCAGAGACGTGGCTTTTCATCCTCCTCAAGAGGACACTTTCACTGTGCATCTCAAGCATTCTGGTTAGATGTTGGAAGCCACATGTGAGGAGTTATTTAAAGCCTGCCTTGTCATTTTTTTCTTTTTTCAGTTTTTTTATGAGTATATGCTCCTCGTCCTAAGTGATTACATTTCTCATGAGAATCGGTACGTGTAGATAACACATCTTATTTTTTCTGGCTCCTTCTCTTCCTTCTCTCTTCTCTTCCTCCATCTTTGGTCTCTTTCTCTTTTTCAAAAGGTCTATTTCTTTATTTCCTTTGATTTATCTTTTATTTTCCTCCTTATTTAAATTTTGGGTTTTCCATATAAAGAGACCATGTGATACTTCAGCTTGTGTGTCTGATTTAATTCACTTAACATTATAGTCTCAAGCTATACCTGTTTTCCTACAAATGACTCAAATTTTTCTTTCTTTATAGCAGAGTAGCACTCCACTGTGTGTAAATATCACATTTTCTTTACCCATTCATCTGTTGATGGCCACTTCTAAGATTTCATGAACTGTGCTGTTATAAACATTAGATTGAATTAAATTGTTTTTTCCAAACTTCAAAGCAATCTAGAACAGAGGGCCAATAGGGACAGCGGGCGGGAAGTTCCCGGGCAATACTGAAGTCACCGTAAACAGTTTGAATTTTCTCTTTAAGTGAGATGAAGACGCCACTGGCAGCACTTCTGTGGTGGAGATGAGCAGTTGACACAAGTATTACACACAGAAAATGCAGAAGCTGAAAGTCACTGGGGTCCAAAGAAGGTTTTTTAAGGGAGAAATTAAGGCACGCTTTTATATAAATGGGGAAAATCCGTAGAAGAAAAACAAACAGATGAATGAAATATACGAAAAGGAGAGAGAAATGGTAGTGGTACCTAAACTAGGGGAGAGGGAAAGAGATGCGGGCAGAATAGGAGGGTACAGGTCTGGGACGGGACCCTGGACAGTCCACACGTGGCAGCAGGAGCAGAGGCAGGAACACCAAGTGCACAGGAGGGTCGCGGCACCCGCGCGTGGGGGTTCAGGAGAGCTGTCTTCTCAGGGCTTTGTTGACCCTCTGGATGGGGTCCAAGGTCAGCTGAGCAGGAGCAAGGGAAGTGGCCCCCAAGGGGCTATGGGGACAACATGGTTACCAGCAAGGCTCACAGCCCAACTCTGCCTCCTGTCAGCCATGAGACCCGGGCCAGCTTTTCTGTCTTCCTGAACTCATTTTCTCATGCAAAAGGGGGAAATAAATCCCAATCTCACTGCCTTGTGGCAAGTGTGAAGCGAGGGATTGTAAAAGCGATTTCCACTCTCGCTATCACGGCAGGCACTTATTGTATGCGAGCTTTTAGCTGAAGTCACATGTTAGGCACCCAGTTATTTCTTGATGGTAGATTGTGATATGTTATCTCCACTCTCTTTTCAGGAGGTTTGTCCTCACCAAGCTTCGAGTCATCCCTAAAGGAGCCTTTTCAGGATTTGGGGACTTGGAGAAAATGTATGTACCTGACCCTGATGCTTGTGAATGTCTCACTAGGCTCCCAAGAGAAATCAGGTCCCATCTAGAGTGACACGTGTGCAGCTGGTCACCACTGCCACGGGCAGAATCGACCCGCTATGGATTGAAAGTATTCGGAAGACATGTTGTCTAGGGGACATGTATAGACATTTTGTCATTGTTCCTTAAAAATATAGAATAGCAATTTCCATAAATTTACGATATATTTAGTCATTACAACTAATCTAGAAATGATTTCTATGATAGTATATGGAAAAATATACAGGATATATGGAAATACTTCACCATTTTGTGTAAGGACTTGTGCTTCTGCAGATTACAGCATCTGAGTAGAGTTTATGGGGGTGACTGACTGCACTTCGAAGTCACACTGTTACGCCAAGCCAACCTTTTATATTTCCTCCCTTTTTGCTCTTTTCCATGCTTCCTAAAAAGTAGTGCAGAATCACTCTGGGTCTGCTGTTGAAATTAGCAAAAATTTAAGGCAAATGGTCCTCACTTGTGCATTGCTTAAGCAATCGCTCCCAGAGTCCCTGGGAGAAGAACTTTCAGAAACTAACGGCTATTTTTCCCTGATTACAATCTTTTGCTTTCAGAAATATTTTTCACTATTTCTGATTAAATTTTAATTGACCACAGAAACTAGTGATTGTATTTAGAGATTCCCTGAACTTCTTCCCAAGCCAATCACACAGACAAGGGGTCACTGGCACACAAACATTTAAAAGGATCAGGAGAGTTTATAGCACTCACTGATTTCTTTCAAAAAGAGAAAATTCTCACCACTGCAGCTTCTTACGTGATTGATTCAATTTGGAGCTTTCCCAAATAGGATTTTTCTTGAAGTGTGGTATAGGAGGGGAAAAGAGATTAAATCTCCCTGGCTTAAAGTACCCTGTCATTCCCTTGAAGACTTTCACTGCCACCCCAGACCTTAGCACAGAGCAGGTGTGTGCCCTTCACTGGCTCAGCCAGGATTCAGGATGTGAGTGCCAGGAAGGTCACAGAGAGACCAAATATTCAGAAAGCAATGATTTTTCTGTGGTCATTGTTTTTTGTTGTTGTCATAAGTGAAAACAATTCTCGGGTTCATATGTTTCTCCTTACTGAAGCTGTTCAATTTTTCTTATTTCTTTTACACACAGCCACCATCCAAAAGTTTTACCTGCTGAGGTCTGGCAAAGTGAGAAAGGGATCTATAACAAAGGGAATAGCAACTCGAGGGGTGACAATGTCTTACAGAAATTACACCACCTGCTTAGGGGAGAGCGGTCAGAAGCCTGAGTCTTGGTGTTAGTTTTAATATAAAGTCACAGTGTCACCCTGATTACACCACTTTGTCTTTCAGGGTCCTGGCTTTCTCATGTGTGTGTTAAGAGAGGAATTTTAAAGGAGTGCTTCTCTGGTCTTCCATTTTTATCCCCAAGTTGGATAAGAGCCTATTTAAGATATGCTGTTCTCCAAAGTTTATTCTCCAAATGTTGAGGACATTTAATAGCCACTAAGAGCTTGAGGCAAGGTGGTTGCCTAAACCCAGATCATCAGAGAAACCAGAGTCAGAGGAGAGCTTTGGGATCAAGGGAGATCCCCAGATGGAATAGCCATTGCCCTGCTGGGCACTAGCATAGACCAAGTGACTGCCAGTGTGTCCCCCTTGTCCCCAACAGTCTATACTGCATGGAAATATATTGTAAAGGCAGGAACATCAGGCATCACAAATAATTCACCTAAACAAATCCAGTCTGGAGAGTGGGCTGGCTCCTAACAGGTCACTCCCTGGCACACAAGACCTCCCTAGGGTTGGCCTTGTGACTCACTGGGCTGAACTGACCAGATGAACAGCTTGTCCATTTCTAACACGTCTTGACTAATCAGCCTTTACTCACATAGGGAGAGGTCAAAAACAAATTGAACCTTCCTTCTTAGCATTTTTTTCTGCCCTAAAGCATTCCCAAGTCCAGGGCCTGGAGCGGAAATGAAGCTCTGAGGAGAGCCTGCCCCTCCCTCTCCAGTCCACCTCCACTGCCGTGTTCTCGGTCACTGAGCCCCTCTCTCTGCTCCAGACCTGCAACACTGTCTATGTTCTCCCTCCACTTTTCCAGCAGTCTACTGAGTTTAATGAAGACTGGCCTCATCCTGCAGATCTCCCTCTCCACAAATCAGTCTCTGTCATGCCTTTGGCACAGGTGACCAGGTTCGCCCATCTTTCTAAAAAGAAGGATGATGAAAAGCCCTCGATGCCAAGCCCACCCTGTGCCCTGCTATCCCTGCGCCATTCCCCATCACGACCCCTCTTTTGAAAGAGTGGCCTAGGTTCACCGCCAACCCCCACCCTCACCCCACTGTCCCATCCTTTCAGCCACTCCTCAGGCTGTGCCATTTGCTTGTTGGTTACAAATTCTCCAGCCCTATTAAATTATTCTATCGAAGGTCCAAACAATGCTCTGATTGCCAGACCTAATGATTTCTACAGGGAGGGTGAAGACAAACGATAAATGTAACAGGCTTCCATCAGTGTCTGGCATACAGTTAGATCCTCGATAAACCTTAGCTACAGTGATAATAATTGTAATGAGAACGGCAATAATAGAGCTCCTGCCAGTATAAATTCTACTCATTTTCAAGTCAGTTTAATTCCTTTGCTAACCATACAGACCACAGAGACGTGACAATAGGATGCTTTCTTGCAGATACTAGTCATTCGTTCAAGTTACCAATACTTAACTTGTGTATCCCCCAGCGATAGCTTTAGTTTTTGTTTGTAGACCTTTCCTGTCTCACTTAGAGCATACAGTAGAGGAAGGCGTTTCCAGTTCCAAGGATGGAGGCCACGACTCAGGCGCAGTCAATCAGAGCATCTCGTTCTCTTAGCTGCCATGGTAACTCCAGGAATGGCAGTGTGATCTAAGAAAGTCAGAGAAAATCTTAAGATTTGTATGGGATTTTGCAAGGAAAATGGTCAGCTCCTTCTTTCTTTACAGAACCCCAAGAAAGATGTGAACCCCAGGGCCATCTTGTCAAACCCAAGGTTGGGGCTGAGGGATGAAACTGACATCGGAAGGGAAGTGAGAGAGAGGGAGAGAGGCTGGGGAGGGAGCTCAGTGGCACAGCGCCTTGCTAGCAGGCGTTCTGGCCGTGAGGATAGTCAAGCAGAGCTGTTTCTAAAGTTATTCTTCCTCACTGATCACCAAGATAAATGAGCCATTAAATTCTTTTCTTTAAGCCTGTTGGGAGATTCTTTTTTTCTTTTTTTGGACTCTCACAGTAAAATCCTACTCAATATAATGTCTGTATCATTTACTTTGTACATGTCCCTCTTGTGACTTTTTCGCCTTTTGTTACAGTATATATGTGTAATTGCCCACATTATAGTAGATTTTCACAAGTGTGTTCACAAGTCCGTAAATGCCTACATCATTATTATTATCATTCATATTATTCATTATATTCTACTCATATTTAGATATCTTGTCTCCCCTATAATTATATTTCTTAATTTATTTTATTCATCCACTTATATATTTATCATATGTACCTGATTCAAGGTGTCTGAATGAATTCAGTTCAATTGAATAGATTCAATGCTGAGTTACAAGCATCCTCTCGTCCTCATGGAATTTACAGTTCAATAGGGCTGTTAGGAGTTATCACATACATATATGGGTAAAGATATTCTAGAACAGAACATACATTATCTTCATGGAATTAGACTTAAATACACCATCTCAGTGAGTGGCACAACATGGGCATTGATGAGATTTTTTTTTTCTGAAAGTGCAACCCTGAACATGAGTCCTCCTCCTTTGTTAACTCAGCTCTCCCTTAATTCTACCAGAAATTAACAGAGAAAGGGTTTCTTTGGTTGAACCTGGGACAGGGAGCTTCTCCACTAGGAATGAACTGGGCACTTCAGCTTCCACCAGCAGCATGAACTGGTATCGCCTTACTCTTCATTGCTTTGAGACCTGCTGGGGGCAAAGGAAATCATGAGACTCTCTACAGCGTGAAGTGGCTTTGCAGAGTGCACTGTAAACTGTTTACATTGTCTTTAATTACTCCGGAGCCATATGTCAGCCTGGTACAAAGTGTGAAGATTACACTGAGCAGGGTGGGAGAGTAGGTGACAATGTGGTGATATATGGTAACTAGAAAAATTATGTATGGAAATGAGCACAATTTAAAAACATATCTCTGTGCTATTATAACACTGGAGGGGGAAGAAAAGCCAGTTTATAACAAAATATCTTTGAAAATAGGAGCATGATGAATATGTAAATGAGACCAATCAACATCAGCTGAGATATGGTATATGCAGATTAGATGGCAGTGAGCCAAAATGTGAAATAGCTCCCAAACCATAAATGGGAACCATATAAAATTCATTTTAAAATATTCATGATAACATAAGGACAAAAAAATATAATCGAGTGATTTATTTGCATATAAAAAATAAGAACTCTAGTCTGACACTTCAGCCTACATCTCCAGATCACTGCGGAAAGTTGATTTAACTGTGGGAATTTTAAAGGAAGAGATTTATTAAATAAGAACTACTGAAAACACACTAAAAATGTTTCAGATTATTCCAGTGCTTAGTTTTTTGAGTCCAGTCAGTATACATAAAAATAAAACAAATCATCTAACTCTAACAGGGATAAAAAAATTTAGTTCCAATCAGCTCCTTGAACACTTCTTTGATAGGTGACTTTTTAAGTCCTTTCTACCCAACCTCCTGTGACTCAGTCTTTCTGGGCAATGGAACTTAGAGTCCCAATTTCTAAAATTAAACAAGAATTCTAGAGGCTTCTGGCCAGGTGGGAGGTGGCAGTGTGCACTGGTTAGACTCTGGGAAGAAGGAATATAAGTCTCTGGACATAACTCGGATAATGAAGCTCTGTTTCTCATCTCAGGTCACACTTGAGCATTCCCAGCAGAGCTTTTAAAATAACCCATCTGCTTAATTGTCACACCCAGAGATTATATTCCATCTTTAAGAATGGGTACAAGCATTTTAAAATTTCCTTGATGATTCTAACTTACACCCAGAGTTGAAAACCACTTAGGTAGATGATAGTCTGAATCCAGTTTGTACCAGGAATATTTATGTTCACGCACAGTGTGTGAACATGATGTCACTAGAGCAAACCCAGAAAGAGGAGGTTGGTGGGACAGGAGGTTAAATGAATAGGAGTTAAAGTTAAGTTAAGGTTGAACAGGAGTCAAGGTTGTGCCTTATAGTTCTGGGAGACAAGTCTGAATCTCATTGTGTGATGGGAAGCAATAGGGAAGCTTTTAGCAACAAATTAAATTATTTGATTTGCATTTTCATTACAGACTGCTCATACATAGATTTTTATTGACTAGTATTTTAAAAGATTTTTGTACCTGTATTCAAAGGAATGTTTATATACTTTTTGTAATTTGTTTGGTTTTGTTTTACTAGTGTTACAAAATGAGCTAGGGAATACTCCTTCACTCTATGCACTTTGAAAGAATTCATTTTATAGAATTTAATAGAGGAAGAATCATTTTTGTCAGCAAATTTTGCCAAATCAACCAGGTAGCCACAGAAAAATATGAACACAAAATTAACTCTAAAGGAATCACAGGCTTAAATGTAAAAGTGTGAATGTTTAGAAAAGATCAAAAATTTTCACTTGACATAGGCAAAGATTTCTGTCAAATGAGCAAAAGAGGTGAAGGTCTTCCTAGAAAACATATGGTGGGCAATAGATATATGAAAATATGCCCCTCATTAGTCACTGGAGAAACGAAACTTAAAAGCATCATAAAGCACCGTTATACTCACTGGAATGACCTCAGTTAAAAACTGGTAATGCAAAGTATTCATGAGGCTATAAGGTAAGAGGGGAATCTTACCTTTCTGGTGAGCACTTAAAATAGGAGAACCTTTTCAGAAAATAATTTTTGTTTCTCATATTTATCCAAAAGAAATAAAAATATATGCCCACGCAAAGTCTTCTTCAAGAATGTCTCTAAGAGATATATTCATAATAGCTCAAAACTGAACAAAAATTAGCAGACAAATGGGTAAACAAATTGTGTTAAATCTATATAATAGACTACTAATTAGTAACAAAAAAGAGAGTAAACTGTTGGCACGTATAGCAACATGAAAACTCTCTGAAGATCATCAGTGGACTGCCGTTTTACAAAGCAGGATACTGACATGCAGAAAGGGCAAGCACCTAATGCATGTGTCTTAGTTACTGTTTACTCGTTGCTGAGACAAAATACCTGATGCCCAAAGTTTGGAAAGGAAAGGTTTATTTCTTACAGTTTTTGGAGGTTTCAGTCCATACTCAGTTGGCTCCAAGGCAGCATGGCATGGTGGGGCCGCAGTTCATGGCAGCTGCTAACAGCAAGGTAGAAATCGGCAAGAGAGAGAGACACGCCTTCTTCCTGCTATTACACTGTATGTTGGCTCCACCCCTAGGCGGGTGTAGCACTCACACCCCCAGTCCAAGTGCTAGACAATGAACCAATCACAAATGCATAATGCAGAGGCATGAGGCTTGGGGGCCACTGACATACACCATGACTGCATGTGAGAGGGTACTTTTGTGGCAAAGCTAGAATTTGAACCCAAGGCAGTCTGATTCTTTCTACTACACAAGGCTTCCTTTCTATTTGCATCTATCAGCTTGCAGAGTGATTCTGCTAGAGTGAAAGAAGGTCTAAGGGGAATACCAAGGTGATTAAATTTTCCTTTGGCATCATTGATAATTAGAAGAAAAGATGTCTTTGCCTTAGCATCTGGAACCTACAGAAACCAAAACCTAGAGTCATTTTCTACTGGGCCAGAGATAGCCAGAAGGAAATGTCTTTTAGGTACTTCTCTGCTTTCAAGTTTGGGTTCACCACGCTCTTTGCTGGGGAAGCTTCTGCTGAAAGGAGCCTTAGTCCAATGGTTTGCAGCCTGAACTGGCAGCTAAGTTGCAAATTAACTTAGCAGTTGGAAAACGTAAGAGTCAGGCCAATTAAATTACTGTTATTGACCCAAGCCAAGCATGAGTTAGTGTCTGGAAAGTGAGAGTTCTCTTCTTATTTCCTGTTCTCCATAAATTTCTAAAAATAAATATTTTTGTTGTATTTATTGCTTCAACAAAGAACACAAAAAGCTATTTTCTTGTCACTTTTTGTGTTAATATGGTTTTACTGTTTCCATTAAGTCTCTTTATTTTTCAACTATTTCTAGGTTGATCCTTAAAATAAACTCTACAATATTTAAGAGCTGCCCAGTTCAGAAAGCGAGAAATTTATTAACTTTGTATTGATGTGCATGGGTTTTTGTTTTGTTTTCTCTTTGCATGCTTGATTGGTTTTGTTTCTGTATCAATTTCTTTCCTATATTGGGATAAGGGAGTTCCTGAGATGTATGATTTTAAAGAGACTCCCAACCCTAAACTTATTTATTATAACTCTCCACAGTTCAGTCCCTTCCACTTTATCCATGAGGGGAGAGAGGGTTTACTTGCCTAGAAAGAGAAATAGGAAGGACACAAGCAAGAGCTCTTTTGTGAGCTAGCGAGCTTATAGAAACAAAAATAGGGGTCATAGATGGTCCCTGCCTTGAGAAAGCACAGATTTTCCCTCATTTACATCCTCCATGTGTAAGAGCACCCCCCAACACACACCCCGGCCATTTGATTCTCCAGCGTGGTCCTGGTTCCAGCGGCTTCTGTCTGCTGCCTTTTTATTCAGCAGCTAAGGCTCCCAGATGGCAAGATCCGGCTGAAGCTGCTCCAGGCTCTTCTAGTCTGCCATCAGACACAATCTTCTTCCATTTTCTAATCACCAGCCAAGCGAGGCCATCTTCTCTTATCTTTTACAATTTCTGCTTCAGCACTCTCGCCCTTTTGACCTTGCTGGACAAGGTGAGCTGTGGAAGAGAAATTCCAGTTGGTTACATTCACCACACTCACAGAGAGGCCAGAAAATGAGCTGGCCTTTTCCCTCCCTACCAGCAACTCGGCGTTTGTGTCTGCCCAGAGAAGATACAATTAAGGCGGCATAATACTGAAGTTATTAATATCCTCACGGCTCTGCTCTGGGGACTCTTGCTATGTTTTAATGGAATGGTATTAAAATGAAAAGATGCAATCTAAAGGTAAGCGCCAATCGATGCACAAACTATTTATTTTTATTTCCTCATTTAGCCCATGCCCATCATAACCACATCCACCTGGGCTGTTTATGACTCAGTAAGATGCTTTAAACAGTAAAAGACTCAAACGGAATATGGACCTCCCTTGCCCACCCCCCAAAAAATAAACTACATGAAGCTTACACTTCATAAACCTTCCTGCAGTGCTCAGATTCACCCTGGCTGGGCTTGCAGAAATCAAATGGCCAGGGATGAGTTTTTATAGTTCTGACCATTCTGGAAGCTAAACAGGCAGGGAGGGAAAGTACAAGAGTAAGAAATGAAGTGAATATTAACTTTCCCCTTGGGTAGGAGATTCAGAGAAAATTTAGGCACAGAGATAGCAATTGTTGATGCCAAATATTGTATAAGCATATCATTTGCACTTGGGTATGAGGGTGCTTTACAAAGTCAAAAATGCATACGAACGTAAGGTGTGAATAATGAGGCAACTCCCTTCCTGATCAACGGCTCAGCCAACCATGCTGACTACTGGTCTAACCTGTGCTCTTTTCATGCCTGCACAGCCCCTGGCTCCGGGGAATGTGACAGCAGGCCAAGTTTGCACTTTTTCCAGCTCTACCTTTGTTCTTTCCCAAACCTTCCTAACACTCCTGTCACCTTTTTCTATAGGAAAACCACTTCATTTTTTACTTCTATTATCATCCTTTTCCAGCCTTCCTGAGGCATGACTGTCACAAAACATGTATATGGCTAAGGTACTATGTTGATGTGTGCATATACATTGTGAGGTGATTAGTCCGTTGGTTACATACCCATCATTTCACCTTTCCTGAATCTGGTTCTCAATGTGTTTTTTTAATCCTATTACAAATTCTTCACCTCGGTAAGAATAAAAACATCTGAAGAACCTGATGACACCAAAAGTCTGTGGAACCCATGAACCAGCTTCTTCAAAGCACTTTGCCTTTTAACAATATGAGTAATTTCAAATCTGATTGAATCATTAACAGAGGAACTTCAGTGAATGTGGAACATATGCTGAAGGAGATTTGCTTTAAAATGTGAAAAACTGTATCTTAACTGGCTTCTTTGTCTAGACTACAGTATCCAAGGGTACAAATCTGACAGAAAGATGATCTCTCTGTGATCACATCGGTGGTAACGCTTTTGAGATCCAAGCTAAGGAGGCTGAACCGTTTACATGTACCCTGCTACTCTCCCCGAAATCTCCTCCCCTGGCTCACCCTACAGATACCTTATCTGCTCAGTCCAATCAAGTAAGACAGCTGAGATGAGACTTTTATTTAACAAACGAGGCATTTGTTTTGGGAAGAGGGATGATGCGAGTTTGCTATAGCACTGTCCTTCATAACAAACAAAAAAAGAAAAATCCCACATTGAAATTAAGTTCCACACTAACTTCAAGGAAGTAAAAAGGCAAATCAGAGATCACTGGCTGAGTCTTTTAAAAGGAGATTTATAGACTTCGGTCCCATACTGGGTACAAGTGCAGATGGGTAAATGACACCAGCTAATCCATCAGGTGATGTATGAGAGTTCACAGAGTAAGTGATGGCAGCTCCCCTCCCTCCCCACACATCTGTGAGGAGGGGACTTGTCGGGTTGAAGAGCTGCTGTGAGCTGGGCCCACCTATTCTCACTAGTACTTACATTGTGGAGCCTGCTCTGTGTTACTTGTTGAGCAACCAGAGAAACCACACAGACTACAGGACACGTGGATTATCATGCATCAACCACTCATTAAACAAATTTCTCTGGGGTCACAAAGTTAGTATTAATTATATGAGGAAAAGCTTTGATGATGTTTATGTGCCAGTCACTGCTAGATATTAGAGGCAAGAAAGATGAAGAAACACAGGACCTGCTCTTAAGAAATTCTTGTATTGCTTAACAATAAGATCAATCCCAGGGCCAAGTGTAGTGGCCCATGCTGGCAATCCCAGCACTTGGGAGGCTGAGGCAGGAGGATTGACAGAAGTTCCAGGCCAGCCTGGGCTACATAGCAAAACCCTGTCTCAAAACAACAAAAAAACAATAATACCATCTGCCATTTGTTGCATGATTATTTTTCCAGAACATGTTAAGTCACTTTACACACATTATTTATTTAATTATAATAATCTTATTATCATCTAATTTTACAACAAAGAGATTAAAACTAAAGTGTTTATGTGAATTTACCAACATAATAAATTTAACACATGGAAGAGCCAGGATTTGAACCCAGGGATTTTTACTCCAGAGTTATACTCTGGTATTTATGGGTGCAACAAGTGTAGCCCAGATAAGACATGGTATAGAAGGGTAGTTACTTTGATCTCTATCAGAAACAAGTTGTACATATATACACACACATTCATGGAGTTCTTGCCTAATTATTTGTAGTAGTAATTTGTTTGGGTATGCTATTTTATGCTTGCAAAATGCCTCTTATACTATTAACTCATTAAACTCCCACATCAACCCTTTAACAGAAGATGGGTCAAGTATTTATACCAATTTGTACACATTTCTTTCTTAGGTGAGCAAAAAAATTCATGTCATGGAGGTGGGTTCAAGCTTAACTCACAGAGGTGGGTTTCCTCTGAAATCACATCCGGTGCCCTTTATCCAGCCAACGCTTGGCTTCTGGCCGGTCACTTCGAAGCTTTAAAGTGAACCCAGATCCTGAGAGTCTCACAGTCGTGTTGGCAGAAGGAATAGAACCCAGGCAGAGGAAAATGGAACACTCATGTTTGTGCTAGCACGCAGCCTTTAGATGTAGGTGGTTTCACTCAGCCTTTCTCACACTCCCCATTTTCATACTTCAAGAGCATTTTGAGTCCTAAGCAGTGGGGGTAAAAAATATCCCTGAAGTGGATGGTGTCTGACCCAGGCAGTAAAACCCTCTAAGTACAAAACTGGACTTTTCTGAGGAGACATGCTCCCATGAGATATATTCATTACTGAGATTTGGGTCAAGCTATTCCAGAAAACACAATGTTTAAAAGACAGTTTCCTATGTCCAGTGGATTTATTCACTTTGTCTTGCTTTTGCCTTCTTTCCTGGGTTTCCCTTTGAAATTAACATTCTGGTGATACATAGATTCAATTAGATCCTCTTAGCCAGTACATAGAATCTCATCACTGCAAAAGAAGATATTTTTTCCTTTTAAATTCGGTGAGAATTTCATGAACTCCTGTACAGAGTCTCCATCAAGACACCTCAACTCTTACTGTGCACATAAACTGCCAGTATTATGGAGCCTGGATGGGTAGGTCTAGGGGAACCTGAGATCCTGCAATGCTAGGCAGCTTGCAGGTAATAGCAGTGTCACTAGTTCATGGACCACAGTGAGCAACAAGGTCCACAAAACACTGGCCCTGTGTTGGGAGCTGTGACATCCTATGTTAGGAGCTGGAAAAATGGCTCATGACCTCTGTGCCAATATAGCTTTTGATAAAACATACATGAAACAAGAGGGAAAAAAAGCACAGAACATACACACAGACACATGTTTCATAGCTGTTACACAAATAATAGATTATGCAAAATATTTTCTTCTATTTTTCATAGTTAGATCACATATGAGACTAAAGTGGGCCCAGATTTTAGTCACTTAGGAAAGCAAAGTTGTAGTTTCTGAAAGATTCTCTGCTGAAACTCTGGAAATCTGTCCTGACACTGGAAAAGGTGAAGACATGTAAGTTTCAGGAGTGTACCCATTATATAGTTTACCTGGGCAAATTGAACCCAAGCCCTTCCTCTTGTGGCAGGAAATCTATATCTCAGGCAAGAGCACAAAGATATTCACATTCAGGAAGTCTGAAGTAGGCTAAGGTTGGAGGGAAAATGCAAATCAAGGTAGTGCTGGGTTTTTTCCTTGTCAAACACAACTGGAATTGTAAGGGAGGTAGACTGAGGGTGGTATGATAGATAAAAGCAAGGAGGAATTCTAGAAAGAAACAAAGAAGCTTTTTTCACTCCTTCTCTCTCCATCCAAGGCCCAGTAACACACCTGGACACCAAATAGTGCCCACAGAAAGCCTAGAGCAGAATGAAACCTGTGTTGGTCCCCATGAATTCCAGCAGGGCTAATCCCTGGACTGAGATTGCCATCTAAGGCTCTTCCTCCACAAGCCCTCCATCAAGTCTATAGCAGCAGCAAGCATTCATTACTATGTTCCTACTTGGCACATTTGTGAACAAGACTATGCCTCCAACTGAAGTGTGGTGTATAAAACCAATGAGGGAAGATGGGAGGTCTCCAAGGTTTCTAGAGGAAAGAGGAATAAACAGAACAGGTGCTCCTTGCCAACTAAAAATAAGAGCCTCGCCACCTGTTCATGACTTTGTATAATCAGAAAGCTCAGCACATCTCTTGAGTTCTTAGATTCATTCTTATTAGGAGTTCCCAAACTGCTTTTGTGAATCCAGAATGCATCTCTCAGTCAGCCTTCCATCATTAGGAAGTAAAAGGACAGAATGTAGTCCTAACTCAAGAAGTGTATTGTATGTTTATAGAAATAGAAATTCACATGACACAAAACACAAACCAGAAAATAAGCCAACCGCTAAATGTTGCTGTCCAAGCTCTTGGTGCTGAAGCAGTTCGGAGAAAGTGGCATTAGAAAACCTACAGAAGGTTTAGTGGAAACCATGGGATTCCCAGAGTCAAAAGGGAAAGGTGAAAGCATTCTGTATGGTAGACATTAGTGAAAGCAGTTAAAACCACAAAGGGGTTCTGGGGTCTCCTTAAAAGGGCTACAGAATCCCTCTGTCCTTGTCCTTTGGCTCCAACTGAGCTTTAAAAGTGCAAATGCAAGTGTAGGGACAGAAGCTCCAGGCAGTGAGACAACTGTAACTGAATTCACCGTCATGTTGACTCCTCTTCTCCTCCACCAATAACTCTGTAGCAAGATGTGAAGAGCTTGGCTATTCGCATCCTTGTGTTGTAATGATCTCTATAGAATAGACAGTCTAGTGTGGCATCTAAAAGTGACTGATGTAGGAAAGCTAGTGTTAAGAATGCCAGCTTTCCATGTAAGACATATTTTAGGCAGAATTTAAGAAAATGAACAAAAATGAAAGATTTGTATGTATCCATTTATCTCAGCCTAATTACATAGTCAAAGCAGAACACATGGAAAATTCACTTCAGTGATTTCATTTTCCCAATTTTTCTGTTTTTGTGAGCTGCATTCTCTGAGTAATACACATGAGTGACACTTCCCCTTCCCACCCCACCAGAAGTGTATGAATACAAGCTGAGCCATACCTTGGGAAGTCTGTTGCACCAGGGCTTTGGTTTCAACAAGCAGGTCTTCTTTGGGAAAACAGAGTAACATTCCTCAGCCCTCACCAAATGTGGGCAGGCGTGACATCAGAAATGAAAATAGTTTGCTCCTGTCCAAAGAACAACAGTGATGCTCCCCCAGTTCCCTTTGGAGACAGTTAGGCGAATGTCTCCTGTCCTCATGCCTACTTCTCTCCATTATGGGAAGCTGGAAAGGCCTTGGTATGTTTCTTACAATGCTCTGGGACCTATTATGTTCTTCCCTTCTTTTCATAAACTGCAGTCAGTGTCAGACATAAAAGTAGGCTGTCTGGTAAATGAGTTCATGGGTAGCATAACATTACAGTTGGTCTCTTTCTCTTGGCAGTTCTCAATTTAAACAATGAAAATGGTAAGATTTAACTGAACTAAATTTGCTAAGTCCTGGAGACTTCCTCATTAATTCTGCCTCTTTGGCCCTAACCTGCTCCTGCCTCTGGAGTGTAGCAATGGCCAATCTTATAAATACAATTGTCTCTTTAAAGTTCCACATTTGAAACCATGAAAAACAGAAACTTCTGCTCTTGCATTCACAAATGTGTGCTTAAAAGCAAAACTTTGAAAGACCTCATAAGATATAGCAATAAAAACAGATGTGACAGTTCTGTGGAAACCCTCTGTTGAGGATAAAATGGTGATGGCAATGATTTTTTTAGCTCACTATTAGAGACACTGGTGAGTTTGATCTCTTACCTTTGTCAAATTTCCTCTGACCCCATGTAAAGCTTATCATACAGTTCTCGTGATCCCACTTTCAGGTCCTGAATTTTTCTGATCTTATTCTATCATCCTTTCTTCAGCACCAGATCTCCTCAGCTGCTCATCAATGTCCAGTCTGACCTCTTGCTTATTCCAAATAATCATAAAAGACAAGGATTACCACCTTTGAGCCATAGGTGAAATACCTCAGAACCAGTCCACTAGGCAAAAAAGATAAGGTGACATTTCAAAGGCACCCACACAAGACTCTATAGTGCAAGCTATGATATGGAAGCATGTGCGTTTTCTTTGCCTTTATCCTTTGAAATATTTCCAAAATGAGTTGCCATGGTCATAGTACTTTAAGTTGCTATCATAGCACCATTTCATTTGCGTGTTTTCTTTTCCTTGATTTCTAAAAATAAAATGACCCATGCAGGGAAGGGAAGGAAGCTCCCATCAGATATCAAAAGGGCCACCTGTGGTTCCAGCACTTGGGAGGTTGAGGCAGAATAACCATGAGTTCAAGGCCAGCCTGAGCTACAAAGTGAGTTCGAAGCCTGTCTGAACTATATAGTGACACTGAGACACTGTCTCAATAAAATGAAAACAAAGGAGGGATATAAAAGAAATAGTCTCAAGAAAACATTTCCTGGTCTAGACCTCCTCAGTCTCCCTTTCAGTTCTCTCCCATTGTGATCCTTCCCAGAGGCCCTTATCTTGAGTCTTCATCAGAATAATCTAGGCATGTTAAAATAAAATCCTCCAGGGTCATCAATCACACAACATGAGGACTGAAACAATTCTTCACGCAGCTTGAAAATCTTACAATAGATATGCCATGTCTGGAAAGAAGACAAGGTCTCAGTTCTGCCCAACCTAATTACAATTTCCATTTTCTAGTATAATTCATGATTTCTGCATGGCAGGAAGAACTCCCTGACATGTCATCCTCAAAAGCTGGACTGAGCAAAAAGGCATAGAGTCTCTTTCCAGAAACAGCAGAGATGTGCTCACTGTAGCATGCAAACATTTTATACTGAGTGAATTCCATCTCTATTCATATTCATCCCAAATGAGTGCCACCAAGATGCTCAAATACACAGTCGCAGTGTGCCTCCCAAATGCACTGCATGAAAAAAATCAGAGCTAAGGATGAGGTACAGATCCATTTCATTTAATTAGAGCTTCAGAGACACCTGAAGAAAAAGGTGTGTGTCTCCTAAAGGGTTGGATTTCAAACACATGTATCGCTGTCCTGAATGGTCAGGTGATTAAAATTGCAAATGATTCCAGATGCAAAGCCTAAAGTCCTGAGTGTTCAACTCAGGTAGTCTTAGCAGAGATAGGGAATAACAGAAACTACCTAATTCAGACCTGTTCCAAATCTTGTGCCAATGTCCATGTTAACTTCACTGTAAATCGGGGTGGGAGACTACTGCCCTCTGTTTCATGCTAAAGCCCTGACTTAAGGCCTTGCCAGGAAATACGGCATTGCTCTCAGCATATCTCCTGAGTGCCTTCTGTTATTTTCAAGCCCACTATTTATCATCTCTTCCCAGTCCAGCCACTAATCTTGTTCATTACCAAGAACACTTCCCTGCCAGCCAGGTAAGACTCCCCAAATCATGCTGCCCTCTTCCTTGCCTTTTCGTTGACCCACACCATTCCCCTGCCCCAAAGCTCCTGCCTTCCACACAGACAACCATTTCACATTGATTCCTTCCTTCAACACATATTTATGGAACACCTTCTGCAGAGATAACATGAACCAAAACAGACACAGATCCTTGCCCTTCTTGGGTTTAAAACCTTGTAGCAAAGACAGACAAAAAGCAATAAGCCTTTGTAAAAATCAAGGACCTGACATAAGATAATAAGTTCTGGAAATGGGGGACAGGAAGCACCTCTTCTACAGAGGCTGACTCTCTTGGTCTCGGTCTAGGTATGCAGCCCACACGAGGTGCTCAGAGTCTGCCCTGGTCGTAATATATCAATGGCTACCTCTGTAACAGTTTACCAGCCCTTTCTCTAAGAGTTTCTCAACTGGGACAGAATAGAAAACACCAAGACAGAAGCAACTTTGTTTTCCCAGTAGTTCCCCAAACCAGTGTGCATCGCTTCACCAAACACCATGTATAGCTTATCAGACACCGACTTCTCCAAAATGGGGATCCACGAAAGCTGATCTTGGAAACTGTTTTATATCTCACAATTGAGATAGGACATTACATACTTGCTGTAGAAACAAACAAATCAATAAATATGAAAGTTGTTTTATTTTATTTTATTCAATAGGATAGAACCAAGGAAAATAAAACAGAATAAAACCAATCAAAAATAAACCAGTGTAAGTGATACAGGACTTTAAAACCTTACAAATTCAACAATAGTTACCATAATGCTTTTTGTTGTCTTCAAAATAGCTGCACATACTTTCAGACACAGTAAAAATTGAGAACAGAATAGAATGGAAACAATAAAGCCAAAACAGTGAATGCAATAAAGGACTTCAAAACAAGCCACTAGTAAATCCAAAGCGGCTACGGTAACTGCCAGCAGATTTAACATAATCAAACAAACAAAAGAGGATAAAACCCAACCCAACAAAGCAATGAAAATGATATGGTTTCCTGGTGAGGCCCCCGGTTCTGTCCCCTCCACAGTCTGCGACTGATGCCGACTCATGGAGAGAGGCTTGGGTGTGGCTGTCCCCACTCCAGCCGCAGCTGACACGTGGCACAGCTTTCTAGGTGGGGATCACCTCCCTGTGAGACCCCGAAGTCCACAAAGGGCAAAGACTCCAAAAGATGTTTTAAAAAACAGTAATTTTTAAAAATTCTGTGATGAGATATTAATAATTAACAGTTTGATTAGCAGTTCTTCACAATTTTTTCTCTGTTTACATATATATTTTTTAAGAAAAAATGTAAATGGCATTATAATGTGTGAACTGATGTATAATGTATTTTTTCACCTAACTGTATGCTGGCAAAATATTTTCAAGTAAAATTGTAGCCATTAAAGTACTAAAAGAGATGGGCCAAGCAGCCCTAGATCATGAAAAGCAGAGTTCACACATGACTGTGAGAGTGAATCCAATACCAGTTTGGAGGGAAATCAGAGGCCACAAGGAATGTGTTACCTCTCATCTGACCCAAAAGCCAAACTCAAAATAAAACCACCAAGGAGACACATTTATGAGGAAATTAAAGTTCTGTTAATCAATTTGGAATGGCAACCAAAAAAGTGGGGTGCCATTTTCCTCTTTGAGCCATTGGCTGCCTCCTCCATAGCAGTTGAGTCTGGACGGTACTGCTGATAGAACCTCTCTGAAAGGGGCTTTGTTTTTATAGTCAGTAGACTTTGAATTCATTAGAGGAAAATCAATGTAAAAGATGCCAGGTGTCCAGAATACAAGCCTGACAGCATAAGAATAAAGAAGTCCTTGGGATCCTTCAAAAACTGACCAGAAAACTAGGATGTGCATGGGTCTCTAGAGGTGCTTGTAGCCTGGTTTTGCAGAGGTAGAGACTCTGTTGACTGTAGGAGCATGTGCAATTGGACTTGCTTCAGCAGAATAACCTTTGGACACTGCCAGTCTAGGAATGTGCATAGATTTTGCTTTAGATTTACAGTTAGGATGTGCACAGTGCAACATAGAAGCCAAGCAAATTTGTGAGCAATCAAAAGGCATCCAGTATCCACCACACGCACATACCTGTTCACAGCACACACATGCAGTAATAAAGCCTTTCCTGGTAATGCTTGAAAAGCCACCATTACAATTTGTCTAAGCCAATTTTTTTTCACTCTCTACTATTCTGAAGCTATACAATTCTGAAGCTATTACTTTACAATTACGAAGAGCAGATTTATGAAACTCTCAAGTTCATCAGAATTTCTTTGCTGTATATGAATGACATGGGAAACTTAGAATGCTTAACTCTGGTCCCTCTCTCTCTTGTAATTACCCGATATTTTATCTACCTTGTTTTAAAGTTCATCCAACTTTGTATTATTTAATTGAATAATGATTCAGTTCAATTCAATTTTGATTGCTGTCATTCACCAGAGGTGTTTTTTCCTTAAACTGTACTTGTTTCTTCTAGGCTCTATTTGTTCTTGTTAAGAAAATTGTTTTAGTGTCTTTTCAGTTAAAAAACTATGAGTTACAAGTTCTCTTCAGTCTTTGTGATATAGAGGGGAAAACTCCCAACCTTCCAGATATCTGGTACAAGTTCATGTTCTCTAAAATCAAAGAATAAATTTTAAGAACAATGGAGGTTAAGAGCACATATATTGACTGAAAGAAAGCTTCTGTCTGAGACAGAGAGACAGAAGGGGTCGTGAGTGGGTTGTCAAATACTCTGTCTTTTCTAAGGACTTTTATAGATCAAAAGTACAAAGTGAGGCCAGTCTAAGGTGGGAAAAATGGGGACTTGCAAGGTGAACATGAGGTGGGACAGAACTATGGCCAACCAATAAGATTATAATTGCTCACATAGAATTGATTAAATTGGGAACAAATGGTAAAGCCAGTAAAGTAGAAAGCAGGCATGAGTTCAGAACAGGGCCTTTGCTTGTAGGTGGTTGTTGGGTTAGTGACTCTTTTTGGCTTCCTCAGAGTTATAGAGAAATACTTAGAATATCAATTCCTGATGCTTATCCTTGGGAAGTACCTGGGTGTATTTGTTTTATCTTTTGTCTTAATGTCTGGCCCACAACAGAGGTGTCTGTCTCCCCCACAGTTGTAAGGTATCTGGTCTTCTGCACTGGCTCCTTTGAGGGCCCAGCCCTGACTGCTTATAATATTTCTATCTTATAGTTGCCTTCAACATTTGTGTATCTAAGAATATCTTCTCACCCCCTTCTGAACTAGTATTAATAGACTAGGTGAGTTTATAAATCTGGATTGACAGTCATTTCCATTAGGCAATTACTACTACTCTCTTTTGGTTGCTATTGTTGCTTGCCTGAAGTTGGCCATCAGTCTAATTTGGCAACCTGTGCTTCTTTTCATAGATTTAAGATTATTTCCCTTAGTCTATAGTTTCTATGTATAGTTTATGTTTTACACTTGTGATTTCATGGTCTCCTTAGACAGGCAATTGCCCTCAATTCTGGAAGAATTTTATTATTTACTGTCTTTCTTCTCTTCCTTATTCTTTCTTTGTTCCTTCTGGACCTCCTATTATACCTATGTTGGAACTTCTTCTACATTTCTTTACTTATTTTTCCTATTTTTTCATTTTTTGAGCTATGAATCATTCTTTTATTCATTTTGATTATATATTCTATTGTTTCATATTTATGAGAGTTTAAATTATGCTTTCTATTTTCTTGTATCATTTCTTGAATATTTCTCCATAATTCTTGAGTATTTCTTCTTTAGTTCTCAATAATTCTTTTTTTTTAGATCTCTCTAAAACTGCACTGTTTATCTTATGATTTTTAAATCTTTATCCCTGAGCACTCAAAAATTATCTTTACACTTCTTGCCCTCTTATACTAATCCCCAATTATTGAGGTATAAACACTGATCTGGGATAGCATTTCCTTGTACAGCCTGTGGCATTTGCTCTTCTCCCTGTCTTAAGACAGACGGGATGTGTTTACATGAATCCCATTCTCAGGACTGGAATATTCCATTTCCCATTAACCACCTTCAAGCATTTTTATTTCCTCATTTCTATGATGATGTTTTTATTAGTTTCTTAGGCTGAGGTCACTGAACACAATGATGCTGTGATTTTT
Source organism: Hydrochoerus hydrochaeris (assembly GCA_004027455.1). Lineage (NCBI taxonomy): Eukaryota > Metazoa > Chordata > Mammalia > Rodentia > Hydrochaeridae > Hydrochoerus > Hydrochoerus hydrochaeris. The sequence continues at coordinate 200,572 of PVLA01000915.1, read as the reverse complement.
CACCCAGTATAATCATGTGCCTCTTGAATAGTATTATTAACACTGCATGTAACTATTTCTACCCAGGGCCAGGCTGCTCCTTAGATGTTTTCTTCAGCTAGTGAAGAAGCCTCTTTTTTTTTATTTTGAAGGTAGTAGAAATACAACAGAACAAGACAGAACAAAGCCAATTGAGACAGTGCAGTGAAATTGGTACAGAACTTCACAGCAGGTTACTGGGATAACAGTAATAGGTACATAGTATATCTCATTATCACAATAGTTGCCTAGTCGATTAGGTATAGCAATATCAAACCAAAGACAGAACATTATAAGACCCATCAAAGGAGAATATTGAATAGAGTAAAGCAATTAATTATAATGAAACAAAACTGAAAACAACATTTGCTTTCAAACAGTAGAGGAGACTCCCCCATTTGCTATATTGCATACAGTCATCCTACCAAGAGATTCTCAGACCTCTGTCCCCAGTTGCTAATGGGGGTGGGGGATGGGATGTTTGATTCCAAGCCTGCACACTGGTAGGCTCACAGGAGACACTACTGGGTCTCCTCCTGGCACATGCCAGAAGAGGGCGCTTACCAAGAGGGCAGGTGTATTGCTTCTTTGTGCAGCCACCTGGATTTCACCATGGCTGTGGCGGGATCTCAGGGCCACTCACTAGTTCTCCTCCTGACTCTCGCTTACCAACAGGGTGGGCGAGTTGCTCCTTTGTGTAGCCACCTGGGTTCTGCCATGGCCATGGCCGGATCTCGGGGGCCACTCAAGAAGCCTCTTTGATTCTAGACTTTATACAGTTAGTTTAGCCCTAGCTTCTCAGATAGAGAAGTCTGCAACTTGAGTGCACTCTGTCACACAGGTTTTGAAGCTCCAAGACTTACCCATTACACTGATTAGAATTTCTCCTAGGTCTGACTTGAGAATGCACTCACCTTTCTAGCCATGTTGGGATTGGCTAAGTGGTTTTTAAATGTCTGATATATGTTATCCAGGATTTCCATGCACCTACAGGGGGTGAGGTCCTCATCTCAGACTTCTCCATCAGTAAGAACCCCCAGCATCACTGTTCCATCCCCTGTGATAATGCTGCACTCTTTCCTGCCTCTCTTTTAAGCTAGGAAGATGCCAAGCAGAGGTAACCAGTACTTTATTAAGATCTAGAGTTTAAATCACCTTCTGCCTGGTGATACTGAGTATCTAGACAAAAAAGAGAAGTTGAATTAAGATGCTGAGGACACCAACAGCAGATTTTTCCAGTTTTAGTTCTGGCTGTGCCCTATGTACTGATATTGATATATAGATATATACAAATATAGGGAGATATATAATATACATATTATATCTAAATATATGGATGTTATATAACTTTATATTATATATAAATATATATGCAGACAAAACTGCCACATAAATAATATCTTAATATCAAAGAATGTACCCATCAACAGAAACTAAACAGATTAAATTCTGTCCTCCATCTAAACCACAGGATGGAGAAACAGCTTCAAACTGCGGGGTGAGAAAGTAGGATAGGATAATGGATTTGAGATTGAGAATAAGTCTCATCAGAACTGAACAATTCACGCTGCCTTTGCAGTACCACCGCCACGCAATGCATTCTACCTGCATTAGTTATACACTTTGTAAACATGTAGCTTTGCAAATCACTTCCCTACTTACTGCTCATTTATCTATTCAGCACTTATTACTAAGTTGATACTCTGATCATCACAGAAAATAACAGAGGTATTACTATCTTCATGTAAATAATAAGACCAGGTAAAATCCATTTAATGTACATCCATGGTGAGCAGCTTATTTGTAGATTAGAAAGCAGGTCTCCCAACAATACACCTTCTTCTCTACACAGCGCCAGCATTACATTGCCTTTACCTGTTTACACATAGGCACCATTGAAGTGAAGTTAATTTTTAAAAAAATAGACAGAGGAGTATCGGTCAACTGCTGTTCTTCTTTTAAGATAGACTTCAGGCCAGCATCCTTAGCACCAAATTTATTCCTGTTTTCCCTTCATGAGCTCCAGGTGTTTCAAATTCAAGGGGCCTTTGTGTTTTGGGAAAAGAATCAAAAAGAATATGGACTCTGACTGGAACTGAACTCTTAGAACATAATAGAATATGAAATTTAGTGTTCAATCAGATTTTCCTAAGCTGAAGTTTCAAAGTAAGATGGCATTAAACTATAGGGACCAGCAAGAATCCTTAGTGAGAGTTCCAGCTAGGATTTTTTTGAATAAAGCTTTGGGGGACATTCAAAGCCTCACTATTTTATAATGTTTAAGTGGAGGACAAAAGGCAAACAAACAAACACAAAATGAATGTAAAGAATGGCTGGAGATGATAAAATTGAGATCAAAGGTAACAAGTCTAATCCTCCTTTGGCAGTGATAAATTTCAAATGCCCAAAGAGAGAGAAATGAATTTCCTTGAACAGCAAAGTATCAACCACTGTTTCTTCCATCACAATTTCTGGACATGGTTCTGTTGAGAAATATAAGCAACAAATATATTCATTGAGCTTTCGTGTACAATAGATAATTGTGGCTAAATGTTTTGGATAAAAGTTCATAGCAGAGAATCTAAGCATATGGTACATATATCTACCATTTTTATGGTTAGAATCTAGCATGAATGGTATCTATGTCTATTTATCCATACATGGATCAGGAGGAGAGAGAGAGAGAGAGAGAGAGAGAGAGAGAGAGAGAGAGAGAGAGAGAGAGAAGAAACATTGCTCAATTTTGGAAAAAAAATTATCCATGTTTGAACTTGCTAGTGAAGTTCACCAGAAGGAAAAGGTATCATGTTTGACATCTTGAAATCTAAAGAATACATACCTAAAAGCTTTCTTTAATCAAAGAGCTCTCCTACAGCCTGCCAAAGTGTTTGAAATCCTCTTCTTACTTATTGCTTAAGACTGCAGTATTTTTCCAAAATGCAAAGTTGTTGTCCGGAAATAGTAACATAAACTACCAGTACCTGTGACTATCTTGAGCTAGTAGGGGCCTTCTTGTGGCCTTAGATTCCTGAAAGAGTCAAAATAAATGATACCTTTCCTCTCATCCTCTAATATCTTTCCTCTCATCTAGAACTTTACTGTAATTCTGCAACAGAATTCACAGATTAGTTTTGTTGGAGGACTAGAAATCAGGGTAGTTTTGTAGCCTGAAATAGCACATTGAGTTACTGGGGTGAAAAGATGGTAAAGGCAATATAGGTATAGTCATAAAAATCTCTTGATTCAAAACACTTTCCTGGTGGAAATCAGCGAAGGAGAATTCACCAAGGAGCCCCACTCCGCAGCTTTGTCCTCTCGTTGGGCATAATGGTAATGTGCATAAAATCTCATTGTCCTTCATCTCTTTTTGTCACTAGCAAAGACCCTTTAATAGTGAAAGACAATATGAAATCAAACAGAACACTTGGGAAAACTATGCCAACTGGAGGAACTTGCACACGTCACCGTCTAAGGACATTGTTAGCATTTCTGTCCCCTTCCCTCTCCTATAACGGCCAGTGATTTTCAACAGCATAGGAGAAAGCAATTTATCTTTGTTACAGGCATCCAAAGCCTATAAAAATCAGCCTTGATGCTTAAACACATAGAGACACGTCAAATGTGACTGTGGGTAGCCATTTGTGCGAGCTGAGGAAGTGAGCCCAGCTGCAACATGGTATAAGGGTCACAGCAAGAGATCATTGCCACAAGAAAAAAACCGTAAAGCAAAACGCTTTCTCTGGTTTACCCTCAGTGACTCACTCCTCTCTCCCAAAATTATGTTATGCATTAAATGTCACCCTGGATCTCACCCCTCTATTTTTCCAAGGTAAAGAAGTGCTAGGTCTACAGAAATAACTCAGAGTGAATTCATCAGGCTGGTTCTGAGTTTCATCTAAAAAATGGGTGCCTAGAGGAGAAGCACGAGGAAAGAAGGAAAAGAAGTGCAGAATAAGGCAGAGAAGAGGGGTTTCAACAAAGAATAATGGGGGCCACCCTCCCCCCAATTATCTATAGTTCCATTTTCTTTGGTTTCAGTTGCTGAAATCAAAGGAAGTCTGAGAATATTAGAGGAAAATGCCCAAAACAAATTATTCATAAGTTTTAAACTGCATGTCATTCTGGGCAGCAGGATAAGATCTTATATTGTCCTTCTCTGTCCCTCCAGAAATATGAGCATCCACCCTGTATACATCACCAGCTCGTTAGTTATTTGGTTATAGATCAACTACGGTCAGAGCGAAAGAGCAAGAGAAAGAAAGAGGGTGAGAAAGAGAAGATTTACAAAAGCATTACTATAGTACATTATTTTAACTATTCTATTTTATTATTAATCACTGTCGTTAGTGTCTTATTCTAATTTATAAGTTAAACTTTATTCTCGGTGCATGTGTACAGGAAGAACCATAGTATATGTAAGGTTTGGAGCCATCCACAGCTTCAGGCCTCCACTGGAAGTCTTGGAACATTTTCCCCACACAGAAGGAATGGATTACAGCAATAACAATGGTAACAATCATTTGGAAAATGTATTTAATGCTTTGAAGTTCACCAAACACTTTCACAGGCATCATTTATTTTTTACCACATGGGTAGATAAGATAGAGTTTTTAATTCACTTTGCACATGAGATTTGGAGAAAGGCTCTTGTCTCAGGCCACACTACCAATAAATAAGTGGAAACCTAAACTAGATTCCATCCATTGTCTTCTACACCACTAGCCTTATACTAAGGGTGTCTTAAGAGTCACAAAGACTCTTGGTTAGAGGAGAGGGACTTGGCAGGGTTACCACAGGTTCAGCAGGTGAGTTTTCTCCACACTTGGGGTTGGGGGAGGGGTGGCAAGGGATTTCACCCAAAGCCCAGCTTGCCCAGCCCCTTCTATCCAGGCCAGCCTGGCGGTCACCTTCTCTCTTCCTCTCAAGTATCTTTTTTCCTTATCCAGGCTGAAAACAACTCTCCTGAGTTTGCCTCTGCATTCACTCCCCCTTCAGCTACTATTTATTCTCATTTTCACATTGGTGTTTTTCTCTCTTTACTTTTGCAAAGCATTCAGAGGTTGAAAGACAGAAAAACCTACTCCAGTGGAACATCTTCCATACCCGGGCTCTCGCTGGCAGGTTCTAAACTGTTGCTACTGGAAGCCTTATCTGTGGGCTATCCAGGCAGAGAGCAATGAAGGAATCGCACTCAGCTCTGGGGGAGATTTCCAATCATTTTCCCATTTCCTGGCTGCCCCTGAGCCTCTGCAGCTTTCTTTAAATACTGTGAGGCTCACACAGCCACTACTGACCTTGTCTAACCATACTGATTGTCAGCAATTGCGGTCTAATTGGAAAGCAAGTTGCTATAGTAATTCCTGTGTCTTATGCCTTACATTTAAAGATACAATGATCCTAAAAGGGGGAAAATTGCTTGTGGTTGGTGACAGAGAAAAAAATAGAATTAGATACACAAATTGTAAAACTAATGTATTCAAATGAATTCTGAAATCTAAATCAGGATTTAATGCAATAAATTGGTCCTAGCATTTCTACCAAAACGCATTTGGTCGGAAGGTATTCCTCCCACCCCTCAATGCTTATATGTTTAGGGGGAAAAGGAAACAAACAAAATATATCTTGGATAAGCAGTCATATAATGGGTATTCATAGCTGAAATCAGGTGAGATTCACAATGCTGGGAGCCACCAGACACCAACACGGAGTTCTCTCCTCACCTTGCTGTGTGGTCTGGGGTAAATCACCTAGACTTTCTATTCTGATCCTTCTTCTCTGGCAAATGAGATAATTTTTGCCTTTTTCATACAGTGTATCTACTGTCACTTACTGACTATTCACTGTGTTCAAAGAAAATTATACAAAGACTTAAAAATCTGCCTGATCACTGTACAATGCAGGAAGAACAGATGCTCTGGTAGTAGAATAGAAGCTTTTTGAAGTGGCCTGTGTGAGAATTTGAGATTCAGTACAGAAAATACTGCTAACCTATGTTCCCTCCAACTCTGTGGAAGTGGAAAGTCTGCCAGGTGTGACCCACGGCCCCAGCGCCATGAAGGGTGGGTGGACCGCTGCAGTCCAGCAGTTAGGGCCCATGGGGGTACAGCTGGTGCAGCTGCAGTCTGACTGTAGTGAAATACTAGGCAAAGCCACAGCAGTGTGCTGGGGAGGCGCAGAGGAGGGGAAACGACCTTGTTCTGGAGGTTAGAGAAGCCTCCCTGAGAAACAACGTCATGGTGAGGCTTTAATATTGGAATGGGGTTTCCTTCCTGCCCTACTGCTCAAGCGTGAGGGAAGAGTTTATGCTTCATGCACTCGGTATAGCACTGAGGACTTCCAGCCCTGCAGTTACCACTATCACTCAGCTCCTCTTCACAGGGGGCTGAGCTTGGGATGTGTGATCACTACCCTGGACTCTAGTAAGACACAATGACACCAGCTTTCCAGCACTACAACACAAGTAACATTATTCTCACTCAAAGATGAGCAAATTCAGGCTCCGAGAAGCTCAGGACACACATGAATTTTCCAACTAAATTATGTGCGCTCGCAACAGCACAGAAGACCCCTCCACTCCCGTGCTCCGAAGCAGTGAGGAAGGGGATCTGAACTCCCTTTTCCTGCCCCACGTGGCCAGCACCCTCCACCCTCAACAGGAGCCATTCTAGTCCTGACATCAATACTTTCCAAGCTTTCATTTAAACAAGAAGGCCTGAAAATACACTCAGTGATGCTGATGCTTTCCACCATCTTGGGTAGACTCAACCAGCTAAATCTACAGTTATGTGAAAACACAGCCCTCTTTCTCACCCCTCCCTGGAATGATAGCATTTTCTCCAGGCAACGGAAACATCTCATACAATAGGAAGCTTTAGGAAAAACACATTTCATTCCTGTTTTTCTGATCCTTCAAGTCTCTGCATTAAGGCTTTCCATTTTCACAGTAAGACTTTCCCTTCCTGATGCAAAGGAGTGCAGGACTGGGACTTTTTGACCATCGTGGGAGGGTGGAGGAGGGTGGTGTGTCTCTGCTCTTTCGAGACAGATATAAAACCAATTAGCTATAGTATCAGTGAATTTTTGACTGTTTTCCAAGAACAAGATGGATAACAGCTTTGCATGAGGGCATTACTAAGGTTGCTCTACCCAAGCATTCTGAAGAGGAAAATAAAACTATCAATGTAACTCAAATTCAGTAGTGGCTAAATGTGGGCTCCTTGTTCTTCACTGTGGCTCATAAGGAAACACTTTCATGCCAAGAGTAAGAGTTAATGAGGTGGAAAATGTAGGGGCATAAAAGATGGGGTAATAATGAATTACACAGTGAAAACACACTGGGAGAAGGAGGAAGTGCAGTTGGGGAAGGAGGGTTATGTTATAGCATAGTGGCAAGGATACCAAAAAGGTTCAATAAAACAGAGAAAGTGATTAAAAAGGTTTTGGAGTGCTGTGGGGTAAAAACAATGCCTCTCTCTCCCTCTCTTTCATACACACACACACACACACACACACACACACACACTTCTTGTTTCTCTGATAGAGACTCTGAATATATGTGGAGGGCAGAGGAAATCAACACTGGCTTACAGAAGTTACCAGCACAGCCCTCTTTAAGATGACAGTAAAACATATGTGGGCTTCAAGACGCTAATGGCTGAGGCCAGGATTCTTTCTTGCTTTGTTCAAGAACCAAAGCAAAGGCCCTGTGGCCACCTGCTGCTGCAGTGCCTTGGGAAGGCAACAGGCCCTTGCCCCAGCCTGTTAAAAACAAAGGCGGGCTGTGGTGAAGGGGCATTCATGATGTAGCTGGCTGTCTTTTAATAACAGAATCACAGAGTAAGAAAATCACAGAATTCTAGGGTCTAGAAAGGACCCCGGAGATTATTTGGGTCAGCAGTGTTGTTTGATCATTGAGAAGCAAATGCCCAGTGAAAGTAACTGATTTAATGCAAAGACAGTGGTTAATTAGTGGCTGGGTCAGGACTAGAACCTCAGTCTCCCAACTCCAGTGAGGCTCTGAAACAGTTGGGAGCACCACGACCTTTGATAGCACTCTGTGCTTTTCTCCTGATGTATGGCATGCACTATCACATGATCTTCGACAGCTGGCCAGCTACAGAGGACTGAAGGGCCAGTGTGCTGAGGGCCACGGGACCTCGGCAACCCCCTAAGCTGCAGCGACTGGCCAGGGTGAACAGCGTCCTCCTGACATTCAGGAGATGAAGGTCCCTCATGCAGCTCTGCATCTCAAGACTTTAGGGGACAGAGGGTTCCAATTTCTTAACTTGGCATCTCCCCAGGGTGTACATGCTAGCACTCTGCGGTCCCCACTGTTAAAGTGTTCTTTCTGGCAAATTGCAGATTTTGCTTAATTTTTTTTTATTTTGCTTTCTTTTGTTTTATTTTGTTTTTTCCTTTTCATGAAATCATTGAAAAGGGAGAGAAGCAGCCAAGGGCCCATCATTTCCTAAACACCAGTCACCTGGTGTGCTCGCCAAGCACACCTGACAAGCAGTCAGGAAATGTCATCACAGATAGAGAATAATATGTCACTAGGAAACAGAGTCCTTGTCTAAATGAGAAAAAAAATTTTAAATTGTTTATTTTCTTTTAATTGGCCAAGCAGTGCTCCTGTATGACTCCTAATTAATCAGATAATGAGAATCTTCTTAGCGCTCCTGCAAGTGCCCACATTTCACCAGGCGCAAAACTTACCCTGCTTCTGCAGGGGAGCATTTGTTGAGCAAACTCAAGAAGCACGCAAGCTGTTAGACTCTTTGCCTTAGGTAACAGAGCATGATCCATGCTAATGACAAACTCCAAAAGGTCAGGACTTAAATTCTTCCTTTCTCATCTAGCAGTCCAGGATGGAGTTCCTCTGCACTTTATTTAGAATCCCAGGCCAGCACAACTTCACCACCTTCATTCTGGCCTTCCAGTTTGGAACCAAAACTGGAAGGGAGGCAGAGAAAACAGAAAAACTGAGATAGCACATCACTCACGCTCCACGCCATGGGACAGGTTTTCTTCTCACAGTGCTACAACCTAACAGCAAGACTAGCTGAGAAATGTAGTCCGGTTATGAAAACAGGAACACAAGGAGAATATAGGTTTTTGAAAGACTGTAGAAATCTATCCTATGCCATATAGGATCTCCATGATTTCCACAAAATCCTAAAGGGTGGGCATAATTCTCTCCGTTAAAATAAACCAGTGTCATGAGCATTAACTGACTTGTCGAAGGTCATGCAGCGAGGCAGTAATAAAGCCAGACTTCAAATTCAGGCCTGGCTGGCTTTTGGATTCATGCTGCCGCCCACCACAGGAATGCAGTCTAAGACAAAAGCTGGCCATCAGTGCCTCGGCAAAGCAAGACCACTGGTGATGCCATCCGTGCGGTGAGCATGCTGGGCTGTGCCTACTGCACAGCAAATGTGCCAGAAAGGTTAACTGTCACCAGCAGCCTCACTGTCTCTATCTGCTTGTGTTATGCAGCTCAACTTGACACGTGTCCCGCAGCTACAGGCAGCTGAGGGTCCCTGTGTGTCACAGGCTGCATCTCTATGATCGCATCTCCCATTCTTGGGACCCTGCTGAAGCTGGCAGGCTACACCAAAGCCAGGGGACCAAAATGATGTCTCTTCCTTTTCTCCTCTCTATACAATGTTCCCTACTTTACTACACTACGAATTCTTCATTTCTCATCACTAAGACCTCAGGAAATTCCCGGTTAAGCTGTTTCAGACAGGCATACACAAAGCAATAAAGGAACTGTCTACCTTTCCTAGTATCCAGCCCTGATCTAGCATTATATCTAAAAACCTCTCTCTCCCCTTCACTTTTTCTCAACTTCTTTTAATTTTATTTGTTTTCCCTTCAAAATAACCCTCCACAGGACTGCAAACATAGGTACCAGCTCCATTTCTGTGTCCGGGAGACTCACACCACCAGCTCCCACTCACTGTTCCCTCCACTTGCCATTCCATTTTTACTGCCTTGCACATTACACATGCAACCTTGAGTCCACTCCAATTTTAAGAAAATCATTGAGACACTCAATTTGTTTGAAAAACAGTGACCCATGATCCACATCAAACTGCTTCTGAGTCACCAGAAGACTATTAAGAACTGCTGGACTAGCAGAAACTGCAGAGAACTATAATTACGATAATTATGACAGGAAATGCAGGGACATTTGCAAGAAACATGGAGAAAAGTAATTAAGAGGATTTAGGATCTGCTTGGACATTAAATGAAGAGTCACCAGAGATAAAAGCAAAGATAAAAACTTGGGTTAGTCCAACGGCCCAGTTAGGATGTCAGATGAAGCTGTTGGCTTGGGGTTGAGTTGAGGAGGGAAAGCAGAAATATAGAACATGTCTTTGGAAGTGGCAGGCATGGGACCCTTGTCCAAGAGGGAAGAATATCCACATGGTGAGTTCATTTGCAAGAGGTCTTACCTGGAAGGGTGTGTAGAGTGAAGCAGACCAAGGGGACTTCAACAAGAAAATTTGGAAGATTCCAAGATAGAGCTTAAGAAATCCTGATAGGGAGCATAAAATGGGGGAAATATGGTGTATGAGGGGAAATCACAAAAAGAATTGAATCCCCACTATTTACCTGGCTCTGTTGTTGTTTATCTTTTGTACATAAATCAAACTTCCAAATAGGAACTCATATGGTAAGGGCTTTTACCTACACTTGTATCCTAGTATAAACCATATAAAACAGTAAAAATTAGTTAGCCGGATAAACATGACGTGCATGAAGTGTTGACATCGCACAGCCTGTAGAACAAAAGCAAAGGAAAGAGGAGGAAGGATTCCACACGCTCAGTACAGAGAACTGCCAGAACTGAAATGCTGTGTCAGTCACTTTCCCAACACGCACACCTTAGAGCAGTTTATTTTGGCTCATGGTTCAGCCAATTTTCAGTTCATGCTCAGCTGGCTCCAAGGCAGAAGCACCACGAAGGAACAGCACAGTAGACAAAAGCTGCTCATTTCGGGGCATCCGGGAACTGGGGGAGAAAGGAGGAGCCCAGGAGAGAGACACATCTTCCAAAGGTGACCTAGTGACCTGCCTCCTCCAACCAGGCCACACCTCCTAGTAACACATCCAGCTACCAACACATCAATAGATTAAGGTACTGAGTATAGAAGCCCTTCTATCCAATCATAATTGGGGCATATGCTTCCATAAGCCCCCACCTCCAAACACAGACACTTTTGGGGAACAATGTAGATCTAAACAGTAGCATGCATGCAGAATCATGGGGAGGGTTGGTAAATAGTTTTTTAGAGGTATGTTGCTCCAAAAATTAGTTGTATTGCTATGGAAACTAAAATAGTAACAACTACAGAATTTTCTTAAGTGGAAATGGTTTCAGTCACTGGAAATGTGGTCTAGCAGATTTCTGCCTTTATTCTGAGGCCTCCTGAATGATAGGTCCATATTATAGGTTGACTTTGCATACTGGCTGGGTGGTACTAGGGGATTAGTTAACTGTGCACACCACTTTTTTCTCTTCTGCAAAATGGGCTAAAGGTGATACTTACCCCACCCTTACTGGACTGTGGTGAGGATTAAAACACTTAATAAATGTAAGGCACAGAAAATTGCCTTACACATAATAAGTGCTTAATAAGTGTAAGTTACTATAATTGTGGGGGAAAAGGGAAATATGCTAGAATGCAAATGACTTATTGTATTTAAGTCAAGATAAAATTGAATGGACACAATAGTTTTATCATTGATGCTTTTCAAAGTAAGTCAGATGAATTCCAATGTATAAATTAAGTCAAGCCCCTGAGGGTGATTTTATCTCAGTGTCCTTTGGGTGACATTTTTAGAGCACCTTAAGCAGAGACTCACCTTTCATGTGAGGAAGTAGCAGGTCTAAAATGTAGAACTGTGCCAGACATCAGGAAAGGAAAGGACGAACCTCCTCCCTCTGAGAGCAGTGTGCTTGCCCCAGCCTGAAGGAAAGCCATGCTTTTAAGGTTGTGGGTCCAGGGATGGGGTCACCGTACTGAAGCCTCTGTGTCACCTGCCTAATCACCGTGGTGTGGCCAGTGGACCACATGGTGGATCTCACTGTGAGACTCCGAATGGGCCGAGTTTGGGACGATGCCACAGCACAGTTTAAGTCTTTCATCTAAACATGGGGTTGGAGCACAGCCTAGATGTCTCTATTTAAAGCTTGTAGAAGTGGTCCTATGACCTCTGCTAACACAGCTCCTATCCACCAGCAAAGTTACCCAGCTCAGTAACCCCTAGCGACAGAAGAATTCAGTGCTAAACTCCACCAAAAGAAGAAGACAGGCTATCAGGCAGGCACGGTGATATTTGAGTTTACCATGGCACAAACATCATACTTTCACAGATATTAGTCTATTTAATCTCTTTGACACACCTGTGAAATAGTCACAGACAAGGATCTAGAGCTCAGAAACGCTGGGTAACATGCCCAGAGACTCTGAACTAGTAAAAAACAAAGCAGGATTCCAATTCAGGTCTCCACGTTATTGTAAAGACTCTGGATCCAACTTTTTTTTTTTTTTTTTTTTTACTTAAAGAGAAACAAAACCATGTAAAGGGTAGAGATAATACAGAATTTCAAAAAAAAAGATAAACAATAAGAAATTACTAGTTGATAAATTACATATTGTCCTTCTAGAAATAGTTGTTCAAGTTACAAAATTAAAGCATACAAAGTAGACATTCAAACAGTGAGAGTGTAAACAGCTACACATGCATGAGCCTCTACATATATTTCTACCCTTTCTGTATTAGAGGGAAAAACAAAACATAGCAAGATAAAACAAAACAAATTCCTTTAAAAACATGAAACCAAAAAGTCATATAAAACCACAGTGATCTACAATGATTACTGTGTTGTTTCTTATCATCTTCAATAGAATTGTCTATATCTTCAGGCATAATTGAATATAGTAGTATAATTGAATATAGCAGTACATAACAATAACAATATTAGTAAAAATAAAACATTGTAGACAGTATAAAACTTCAAAGGCAGGTAATAATCAAACCAGAGTGGATATTCTAGTGAATCTTGTCATCTTAAGTGCAGTTGCCTATACTCTCAGGCTTGATACTATCAATCGTAACAGCTTTGAATAAAATCTATCAATACAAAACAGCGATCCAACAAACCAGATTCCATTATGATCAGTCATGATAAAACAGTGTAGGTTATACAGAGCTTTAGATTAAGTTAATAGGAAATTAAGGATGATTACTGTACTATATCCTGTTATTTTTGCGATAACTATCTGTGCCCTCAAATCTAGTACAGGTAGAATGACTGGAACAGAATATAATACAGCTAAGCAGAGTAGTGTGAGTAATGTGGGTTTTAAATCCTGGTACACTATTAACAATATAGTGTATCAAGGCCATCTATGTTAGAGATTCTAGCCATCCTTCTTTGCCTCATTTCTGCTATGTTATTTTTCTGCCTGTTTGTCTAGTTTTTGCCTTCATTCTACTGCCTGCCCCACTCATTGAGGCCTTTCTGCCACTGTTCCTAAAATCCTCATATTTTTTTTCTCTCTCTAGAATGTCCTTCAGTATTTTCTGTAGGGTTGGATTGGTGGTCATGAACTCCCCCAGTTCCTCTTTGTCATGGAAGCATCTTGTTTTTCCATTAATTTTTAGTGACAGTTTTGCAGGGTACATCAATCTGGGCTGGAGGTTATTTTCTTTCAGGGCTTGGAATACTTCACTCCAAGCTCTTCTTGATCTGATGGTCTGTGTTGAGAAGTCAGCCACGATTCTGAGCGGCTTACCTTAATAGGTAATCTGTTTCTTTTCTCTGATGACTTTTAATATTGTTTTTATGTTTAATTTCTGGTATCTTGATTATTATATGTCTGGGTATAGCTCTGTTTTGGTTGTAGGTGGCTGGAGTTCTGTATGCCTCGCACAACCGAATGTCATTTTTTTTTCCCATGCTTGGGAAGTTTTCCTTAATTATTTCTGTGAATAGCCTTTGTAATTCACCTGTATGTATTCCTGCTTCTTTGTTCACATTTCTTATTCTAAAATTGGTAGATTCTCTTGTCATATTCTAGCCTTTGTATTGTTACTGCCTGTTTCCTTGTTATTTTTAAGAGATCTTTCCTTTCATGATCACACATTGCAAACTTGTCTTCAAGTTTTGATAGTCTATCCTTAGTTTCTTTTAAGGCATTTTTCCAGCTTTCAATGGGGTTTTTAATTTCCTGGTAGTCTCTTTGAATCTGCTTCATGTATTCTATATTTTCTTTATATTCTTTATCGAATGTTTCTCTCCTTTTTTTGTGTTCCTCCCTTCTTCCATCTGCATCATCCTGAGAGATGTTTCCTGAGAGCATTTCTTTTATTACTCTACTCATATCTTGCTTTACATGATTTAATATTTCAGTTTTGAGCTTGTCTGCAAGGTCCCAAAGAGATCTCTTAATGTCCATTGAAGCCATGTCTGATGTTGCATGTTTGCCGCCCTCAGTCTCCCTTGTTTTTCCCTCTCCTGGATCAGTGCTCTCAGGGTTCTGGGCTGGGGGCCTCCTCCTGCCTCTCTCTCCTGTCCTGGTCCCGGCTTCCTCCACACAGGTTACAGTGCAGGTCCAAGCCCCCTTCCCTGGCTGTGGTTCCTCTGAAGCATGCTGGCGAGGGACCTCCGCCCTCTCCTGCCTGCCACTCCCCACTGGGCCAGCCAAACTTCAGAGTCCTTCACCCAGTTAGTGCATGCTAGGTGCAGGGAATCGATTTGGGATGGCTCATTGGGTCCCGGCCAGGGGAGGCCCAGTCCAAGCAAATCCCATGAATCTGCTCTGGGGAGGGAGCAACCAACTGAAGTCACTGTTGCTCCCTGTTCAGGCTCCTCCTGCCTGATTCCAACATGTTGCCCATTTAGTCTCACCCTTCCCATGGAGGGGAGGTCTCATTCCCAGCACTGACCATGGATTAATGAAGGTCCCTTCACTGGCTCTGCTCTCCATTGGACTCACCAACACCAAACTTCAGCGCAGCTGTGGCTCCTGTGAGTGGCGGCGGGAATGAATTTGGGCAACTCTGCCTGCGGCACTGAATCAAGCTGGAGCAAATTCAGGCTGGCACAAACTTGGCAGATTGCAGTGAAAATGCTGTGTCCCATAATTTTTAGCTGTTTCAATTGTAGTCCCAATGTGTTTGATGAGCTTTTTTACATTTTAATTTCTTCCTGTGTCAAGAGGATCCATATCCCTCTGTCTGAGTCTCTCCAGGGTGTTCTATTCTGGCATATGAGTTGTTTCTCTGGGAGGCTTTGTATTTTGTTGCTCACTGATCGGCCATCTTGACTTCTTCCTGGATCTAACTTCAATGAGAGTAGGAGTGTCTATTTGATAAACTTTATGAATTTCTCTAGAATGCATTTTCATAGTAACTTTCACCTGCCCTTTTCTGCTTTTAAACTACATAGTATATTTTCAAAAGAATTAAAGGCATAAATGTGATAAAGGTATACTATGTGTGAAAGGATATCATATATGTTATATATATATCATTACATATACTATATATACATATATTGTTGAGTTATATACACTCTATGTCTTCAAATGTAGTTTTATATAATTGCACATCATATATAATTTATATATATTATATAATTATACATAAATGTTTATAATTTTACATTTAAGTAATAAATATGTGTGACATTATATACACTGAGCATATATATAATACAAATACATGTCATCCATGTTATATATAGTATATGTAGTATGTCAATATATTATATATCATTACATTAAAATTCAATACTATATGTCAAAAGTACATTTTAATTTTTGCTGTGGCTTAAACATGGGTTATCAAATAAAGGTAACACCCAGTTAAGGAAAGCCAAAAATACTAGACTTACTAGGTCAGAGATGATTGTTAAAACCCAGACCCTAGTTTATTCTCTAGATTCCCAGTACAAACAGCAAAAATAGAGAAGCTTGTCAATCACAATTTGTTGAACATTCGTCGATTTAGTTCTCCACTTTTGAAAAACTCTCATTCTAAGATTCAGCTAAACAAGAAGCTCCCCTCCTGTGCTAATATACAACTTAATTTGCAAAGGCTTTGTTTACTGCAAGTGTTCAAGAGCACAGCTTTATTGGGCAAAAATAAAGTTGGAAATTTTTTTATAGTTTTTCAAAGACTTTTCATTCATTTAGCAAAAACTTGGCTTGAGCAAGAATACTAAGATAAAAGACAAAGCCACTGCCCTCCAGAAGTTCTTCACCTAGAGAGGGAGCTTTATTTATTTATTTATTTATTTAAACTACGTAGCGCATCTGCAGAATGCAAACCTGGTGTAATATGTGACAGAGCGCATGGTCTCCTACACTGTAGAGGACTCAGGCGAGGAAAACAGTCCAAGACATTTTGCCTGAAGTTATTAAGAACAAAAGGAAGAAATTTAATACCGTGACAGTTACAAATAATTTAATGTAATTCAATCCCCTAACGTACCCATTCAGGAAGAAGTATGTTCGCTATGTTGGAGAAAAACTGCTAGGTGGAGAAGTGAAGGAGGAGAAAAAGAATGGAGACTGTTGGGTTAGAAAATATCTCCTGCACCAGAAATATAATTTCTGTGAGTGTTTTGGTCCATTTCGCATGGCGTGACAGCACACCAGGCGCTGGGTGACAAATAAAAGGCTCCTTGGCAAGAAAGTCCGCGCTGCATGGCGCCAGCACCTGGCCGTGCCTCAGCATGGCAGAGAGGCAGAAAAAGAACCGGCACCAGAACAAGACAAGGAGGGGCCACATGGAGTTTTTTTCTTAGCAGCACACTCTCAAGGGAACTACTCCACTCCTGTGAGATCTAACCCACTCTCTGAGACCAGCATTAATCCCTTCATACAGACACTCATGACCCAACCGCTTCCCACGACATCCTTCAAGTTCCCACCACCCCTCAGCATCACCACACACCAAAGCCACATCCAAACCACAGCAGGGAGCATTTAATTTCTTATTACGTCTTATTCTCCACATCACGGAAATGCTAGCGAGGTCTTTCACCACTGGTCACAGATCTTTAGCTGTTCTTAATCCTACCCATAAACTTGGAGCATCTCCATTTAAAACAATACCAACAATTGGCGACACGTTAATATCACCCCATGGTAGGAATAAAGTTTATGCAGGACTGTGTTCATTTACACCCTGAAGTTCTCCTCGCTAGGGAACAATTCACCCACTCCTCCTTCAAATGTGCTGGTGTATGAATACTACTCCAATGACACAGAAGAATGCAATTCTGGAGAACTGATAGCCCCCTGGAGCCCCCCTAGAAAGAAAGCATGCCCTGATAAACCCTAGTATTCACCCACGTTCGTTTTCCCTTCCTTCATGTAAACATGGAGTTTCTTGCACAGAGGAACTTTTAACCACCTTCTCTAATCCCCAACAAATATAAACCCCTATAGTCAGCAGTACTCTCCTTCCTTTACCCTGCCTGGTTCTTCTATCACTTCAGGGTCCTTGTCTGGCAGGCAGATGAGCTGGGGAAAGCGATGACACAGAGTCATGGGGATAAAGGTACCCAGATGCTAAATATATGTGCATTCATGTTTCCTGCACGTTGTATATTTTAAAAATCTCCAAGACAAAAGCCTAAGTCATAGACAAGGGAGGCTTGGCTGTCCTTTGCTGAAACTTGAACATGTTGCCAACAAAAAAAGAATACTGCAGACAAACTCCAACTCCTTTTGCAGTTTAGCAGATGCCATTCATACACTTGGACATTTTATTCATCTACTTACCCATCCATTCCTATACCTGCCCACCATTTACTGAGCGTTAAATGCATACCACCACTAGATATTGGAGATCCAGAGACAGATGAACAGGAGATCTTCCAGAAACCCAAAGTCAGGTTCAGAAGTCAGAAAATGGCCAAAATAAAAGAAGCAGTAACATAACAGTGAAAAATATCTTGTGAGGACAGGAAAACTTGGGTGATGATACAGAAACACTTTCCAGAGGGGATGCAAATTTTTTTTAAATCAAGTACTATAGTCCACGTGAGCTGTTGTATTTAGACTCCTGTAGCCTATTTTTCGCCCTAGCATACACACAGCTGTGGTGGTTTGTGTTCCTATGGCTCTACCCTAAACCTCACGCAATCATAGGCGCGACCAAATCTAGCATTTGTGATTGGTTCATTGTCTAGTGCTCAGATTGGTGGTGTGTGTTTCACCCGCCCAGAGGTGGAGCCAGGATACGATACATCCCTGGGAAGAAGGTGTCTCTCTCTCTCTTGCTGTTGGCACTTGCTGTTTATGGTGCCCGGGAACAGTGGCCCAGCCATGCCACTGTGCTGCTTGGAGCCAACTGAGTATGGACTGAAACTTCCCAAATTGTGGGAAATAAACCTTCTTTTCCCTAATTTTGGGTGTCAGGTATTTTGTCTCAACAAGAGAGAAAAGTAACTAAGACAAGTAGGATGTTATTACTGTTCTTCAAAGAATCTTGTTAGCCCAAGTATGGTCTTGAAATCAGCACCCATGGTGTACTCCCGGCCTCTCCAGTGGGAATTGATATTTTAACAATTCAGATAGCGCAACTGGTGACCAGCAGTGTGCTCGCAATTGAGAAGCTCTGTCCTGGAAGACAAGGGAAGCTTTATCTCTGGATACAACCTTCTGCAGTGGCCCTATTTAAAGACAAAGCTGACTGCACTGCTCTGGAAGGGCTGGATGAGCCATCTCATCTCACCCCTCATTTTATGCTGAAGAACCACAGGTCCAGAGAGGCCTCTTAGGTGACCCGGGAGGCAGAGCATGTCTAGGGAAATGCGTGAGCCTGCTGCCGGTCAGAACAGCGTTTGCACACAGGCAAAGCCATTTCTTAGCCAGACGAAAAAGACAGCTCCACACATGTGCCAAAAGCATTGGAGAGAAGTGTGCAAAGCAGCTGGTAAATCATAAACAGCTAAGCAGTGACAACAGAAATAACCAGCGATAAGGAACTGTGAGGAAGTGGAACAGAATCTCTGAATTTCTCAGTGATGCGTTTTTCTACCATGAATCCTCAGACGTGCCCCCTACCAACCCCAATGCCCTTCTCTGTCTTTGAAGTTGAGACTATTAAAATATGAACTCCCCTTTGAAATAATTAAATTGGAGTCTTTTCTTGATTGTTCTAATAACTTCAACATCCTTTGGAGGAAAAAAATACAGATAAGAGAATTCTCAATACCCGAAATCAGGTAGCAGAATCCCTTCTAATAATTAAGCTTTGTGATTACCATGAGTGGTGACCAAACCTATTGTTGGTGGACCCGGAAACAGTTCCTGGTCTCATTCAGATTTAAGTTCCTCTTTCCCCAATCTCTGCTCTGCGCTGGTCTCCACACAGGAAACTATTTCTCTGGAAACTTTGAAATGTTCAAACAGGTGCCTTCTTCCCTGCGATTGTGGAATAAGAAGCATTTTTCTCTCACAAAATGCCTCGTCTCAGGGATTGTAAGAAATAACCCTGCCACCACTCGGCTTCACAAGCCCAGATGTCTCTAGTTACCTCCCAAGTACAACTCACCACCTGCATTGTAAATACAGCTTAGCAGGAACCCAGCCAACCCATGGAGGTGTTAAACATGGGTTCTTTGGTACTGCAGTGTCCAGTTATGGCAGAGACCAAATGCCACCAGCACTAAGAAATATTTGTTTTCGGGACCTATAGACGTGTGCTGACCCTTGGTGTAGAGAACTTAAAGTTTGGTCTCATCATCTATGTTTCCTAAATATGTTTAAACGAGTCTCTTCCATTTCTACATCTGCAGGCTGGACAGTTTCTACAGTGAACCATTGCTCTGAATTTATTCTCCCATCTTCCCACAGTTATTAGCATCGAGTATGTTAGCTTTGTTCTGTGGCTGCAGCTGATCTCTTTGAGGGCCCGAAAGGAGTTGTGTGTGTCTCCTGAGTCTTCCTGGTACAAGGCTCTAGCTGAGCCCTAAAAGCATGTGTGGACTGTAATGGGACTGTCTTGAACTCTGTTTCTTTCTCTGCAGAGAGATCTCTCAGAATGATGCCTTGGAAGTGATAGAGGCGGATGTGTTCTCCAACCTGCCCAACCTACACGAAATGTAAGCAAGAAAGCTGGGGGGTTGTCTCATGACCAGTCTGCTCTAAAGTTCTCTTCTATTCCTGGGAAAGCCTGGCGCTGCTGTGTCCTCTGATCCTAGGCTATTACTACACGATGTGCTAGTCAACCTGAAAGAGATGCCTGTGTGTCTCTTCCTGGGAATCCAGGTACCAGCCCAGGGCCCAGAACCCTGCTCACTGCCTCCCACACATGCAGCACACTGGACTCAAGCACCTTGCCCTATGACTGTGAGAAAGTGCTTCTGTCTCCTCATCTCACTCAAAGCCATTCTGTATCAACACCTAAAATAATCCCACGCTGATGCCCATGAATTGGTAGATAGTCCTAGTCTGAATACCAGCCTGTACCACACGTTCATCATGAAACATTGACCAAGACACAGAGTCACCTGAGACTTGGCTATCTCATCTGTAAAACAGGAATAAAGTATACTAAAATATACTTTATGGAGTTACTGTAACGGGGAGAGGAAATGATAAGTGCAAATTAAATTTAGCCTATCAACTGGTATAAAGGACCTATGTTATAATGAACCTTAATTCCTCTGCTACCCAACCAAATTTTTTTCTTGCTGGCATTCCAGTCTTACATCTTACAAACATGCCAGCTCATACATATGCTTCTGATTCACACCAGTATGTTATTATTATAAATTAATTCATAAAGCCACAAACTACTAAGGCTGCAAGAGGCTGGTCCACAATTTTCCAAAGTATTTTCTGTGCATCATTAAGAACCCCCAAAATATGAGTTTAAAAAAAAACTAGAAAAGATTATATTAAAAAATAAGATTAGAAGGATCGGGAATACATCTCAGTGGTATAGTGCCTGCCTGGCAAGCGTGAGTCTTGAGTTTGATTCCCAATACCCACAAAAGGTAGATAAATAAATAAATAAATAAGATTAAAAAACACTGGTCAAATTAAGTTAAAGTTCACAAACTGGAAGAAAACTCAGAAAGTTTTTCAAGCTAATGCACATTTGGAAAATACAAGTAAGTATTGTTTCTCAACTAACATCGCTGGCAAAGTTTCCTTCTGCAGCATTTATTACCCTCTCACACAATCCCTGTGGAACGTTCAATGAGACACTCTTCTGATTGTACAGATGAGGCACAAAGAAAAGCACAGAGAAGTTGTGAGGCCTGTCTGAAGCCACCCAGCCAAACCTACAGCGGAATAAAGACTTACTCATAAATTTTGTGGCTTTTCTTAAACTTCTTCATAAATGAGGCATTTTTTTTAGCATTTCCCAAATATCAGCAGGTGTAAGTGTGTGTACACGTGCGTGTCAGGGAGCTTTTTAGGAAAGCACTCAGTCTGCCCATTTCAGCAGACTCTATTTCCTCATCCATTCGTCCTCCCTCCTGCCCACCATCTGGCCCTCATTTCTCTTCACTGTCACTGTCCTCGTGATATTTCCTTTCATCACTCTCTCTTCACTCTCGGCCTCCTTCTGCCCCAGTTGGGCAAAGAGACTGGCGAGGGTCTCAGAAGCCAGGGGGTGTATCAGAGAAGCGCACCGAAGAGCTGCCAGCCCTTTGAACAGCCAGGCAGGCAGGCCTCCCCCCGTCCAGTTCAGCGGGAAGTGGGGCACCAGCACGGCTCGTTCATCTCTTCCTTGCATGGAGAGGTGCTTGGCCTCATGCAACACCAGCTATGTTTAAAATGATTGTGGATCAGGATATCTCCAGGTCACAGCAACATAAAAGTTAATGAAACAGGGAGGAAGTCATTTTAAAAAGCATCTCTGCAAATAGACATTGATCCAACAAGATGAGCGAAAGACACACTCTGTGTTGGAATCTAAATGTGAACACGCTCACCTCCAGACAATTGATCTGACCTACAGCATCGCAGGCCAACACGGGGCAGAAGTCCCCACTTCCCCTGAGCTGAGAGGGAGCAGTCTTGGTCTACAGCGTGAAAGGAATCACTGGCCTCTTCCTAGCTGCTCTCTGTTGGAATTTCATGGTTAAAAAACAAGAGATACTGGTTTCATCCTAACCTTCATTTTCCTTTGCCATTTCACCCCTATTTCTTCATCTCCTCTTGCTGTCCCCCCTTCTTCACTACTCCCTCTCATCTTCTTTTCATGCTCTTTGGTTGCTTTTCATCTCCTCTCTTGTCTCTGGCACAAACGTTCAGTTCTAAATGTTACTCCCATCCCCTGCCCTCCAACCCTAGGAGAACTGCACTGGCTAAAGACAACTCTGTTTCAGCTTAAAATGACATTAGTAGGCAGGTCCCCAGTGGAGAGAATCTCATGGCACAGCGTTAGTATTCAGTATGCACAGTCGGCATAAGAAAAAATGCTATATGTTTGCTCAACATTTGTTCAAATGATGGATGGACAGATGGATGGATGGATGGATGGATGGATGGATGGATGGATGACTAAATAAATGTTTTATTGAAGTACTTTGCATAACATGAAAAACGTTAAGACATTCTTTGTACTCACATGTACTTTCCTGTTTTATAGTAGAATTGAAAAGGCTAACAACCTGCTGTACATCAATCCTGAGGCCTTCCAGAACCTTCCCAGCCTCCGATATCTGTAAGAATTCATATTTTTTGCTATTCCCTTTCTTATCAAATTATGCCTTCTTATTTTATTAAAACACTCTAAGGCTACTGTAGGAATAATTGCTCTTTGCCAAGAAATAGGGAGTAGATGTGGAGATGGGGGTGGCACTTGGTGGTATATTTTAGTTTACTTTAATAAGCAAATTCCACTAATATAACTGTATTTTGTTTTCATTTGCAAAAATAAGAACAAGGAATTGCATTGGCATTAATGGGGCTGTCACACAGACCTCTCACAAAACTCAGTCGTAACTTAGAGCTAATAAGGTGCACCCAAAATTTTTTCGATGGCTTAGTTTGTGACCTTGACCTCAGTGACATTCTCTTTCTTATTTTACATTTATGCAATTTTTTTTTCTCTGACAGATTACAGCTTTTTTAGTATATGTGCTGCCAAAGTGAGCACAACAACTTAAATTTTTTAAATTGTTTTTAATAACAGATTATTTGATCAGCAAAAGGAGTCCTGGAGTTTGAGCTCCATCCTGCGGGCTTACCTCTGTCAGTAAAATCACCACTTTCTTCACTCAAATGGCTGGCAAACTAGCTGAGGGCTTGAGTGTTACCATGAGTTCTCACAAATAACAGACAAGAATTTGGTTGCTAGGGCAAACTTTCTGGGTCTATTTACTAGTGTCTGATTACAGGCAATGATTTAGCCTCTTATAATCTGTTTCTTCATCAAGACAATTGTCCTGGTTACTTTTCTTTCATTGCTGGGACAAAACACGCAAAATGAGGGAAGGAAAGGTTTATTCAGCTCACTGTTTGTGGAAGTTTCAGCCCACAATCAGCTGGCTCCAAGGCAGGGTGGCATGACACTGGGGCAACACTTCAAGGCAGCAGGCAGAGCAAAAGGGGGAAGAGCAAGCCTCTTTTCCTCCCTTGTAGTGTGCACAGGCCACCCCCACACTCCCCTCTTCCAGGGCAGGTGTAGCACTCACAAAATCTCTGTGCCCTTCTCTAGCACAGGGTGAGGATATTTACTAAGTAAGGATCCTGGCTTCCTGCTGGGTCTCTTAGTTAAACTTCTAAACTTCTCAATGTATCCACCATAACAACAATGAAAATAATAATGTTTATTTTTTATCTATTAACATAATAATCATGAATTACCAACCACAGCCAGAGGCTTAAAGCACAATCCTGAATCATTTCTCACCTTTTCTTGCCTTGATCAACACAATGATTCTGCTGATTGGCTATGTATGATCCAAGCTAAGCTCACTGGTGCATCTGTAGTTAGCTGGCGGGTCAGTCGAGGGCTGTCAATCTGAATGGCCTCAGTAGGAATGACTCAGCTTTCCTCCAAGTGATGCTTATTTCCATGGAGCCAGCATCACCTTATTTTTATGGCCGTCCGGAGGTTCCAAGGAAGACAGCGGAAAAGCCCAAGCTTAGCATTTCTTCGATGCAATTTATTAGCTATAGACATGCACAGAACCAGCCTAGATACAAGATGTGGAGAATTGATGCCACTGTTCCAGAAACAGAAACCCAGTGTTTTCATTTTTACGCTGCAGCCTGCAAATTGTGTCATCTGCCCTATAGAGACTGGAGTTACAATTTTGTCTACATCCAGGCTGAATAAGGCTTCACTTCCTAAGTAGACTGAGGAATGGAGACCTCAGTGTGCACTCTGCAGAGGCTAACTTGGCTAAGCACAAAACAGTGGAGGAAACGCAGGAACAGAAAAAGTATCACCTTCAACCAGAAAATGTAGGACTTCACCTTGATCCTTCCTACCATTTGCTAGTTGAACAATCAGGCTACTCACTAGATTTCTGAGTAGCACATGTCTTGCATATCTTAGGGATGAAAGTATTCTATAAACTACACGGAGCTAAAAATTAATTGGTGTATTTGAAGGATGATTATTTCTAGTTGATAAACCAAATCCTACCAGGTAAATTCTAGTAAAGGTTGAACAGAGAATTCTGATAACCACTAAGACCTTCAGTTGTTCTAGAAAGTCTGACTTGGGTTCCAAAAAGGCAAGGTGAAATATAATTTTGTATTTAATGGAGGAATGCAAGAGAGAAAGAGAAAATGAAACTGCATCCACATGCAGAAGGACTGAAATCCAGAGGGGACACTGACATTTATTAACTACAGAACCTACCTTCTCTGAACCTCAGTTCTCACATCTGTAAAATGGGTGGTTATGAAAATCGAGTAAGCCTATTCCTGTTTTTAAAAAAAGTTTTAGTGTAAAACTATAAGTAAATAGATGAGTCTAAACTTATTAGTATCTGTACCCAGCTGGTTTCCTTCACCACTTCTACTCTTTTTCCCTTTTCCTCCCTTTTTCTCCCCACACCCTTAAGAAAATGCCTGAGAGAAATGTGGAGGCACAGAGCCTCCAGTCACAGGACAGAGGGACCATGGAAAAGAAACCCCAGGGCACCTCCCTTCTCCCCTCACAAATGATCCCATGTGTGGGGCCAACCACTCCTGCAGAGGACAGGCTCATGAAGAAAAGGGGCTCCTCACACCCATATCTTGTAGCCCCCAGTGAGCACAACATGTCTGGAAACAGTGGCTGCAGCAAGTAGATAAGGCATGAGGGGCCACGGCGAAGTTTGGAACCAAAGGATGCAGTGTTCCAGCCCGTGTGCGTCCACATCCATGGCCAGCATCAGTCATTCTTCCAGCGAGGATCTTCAGTGGACAAGGAACTCAGAAGAGTGAGGCATGGAAAGCAGGGTCCCACAGGGCACATGGGAGTTAGGAGCCCCTCGCCAGAACAAAAGAGACAAAGTTATGCCTTTGACCCCAGGAGAGACTGAATCTGTGTCACCTGTCCTCAATTCAGGTGTCCTTTTCTCACTTTGAGAGGAAAAGTCCTCCATCCCCTCTAGCTCCTCTGTTGGTTCACAGAAAACTGGAGGAGACTGATTCAGCCACATTCTTTTCTGAACAAAAGTTATGTCTCAGCTGCTGAGACATTTTAAAGCTGCTGTCTAATGGAGGAAAGAATAAAACCTAATAAGAATTTGGAAGGGATTATGTCATTGTCAAAGTGCTCTCCTTTTTTACTGTGAAGAATAAATTGCTGTTGTCTTAGTCAATTCCAGCTGCTATCACAGCCTGGATGGATTTGACAGGGAATTTCTATCTCGTGGTTCTGGAAGATGGAAGTCTGACATTAGCACAGTCAGCCCTCGGGGAGGGTCCTCTTCCTGATAAAGACGGCGGTCCTCATCCTCCATTGGTATCCTCACATGGTTTTGCCTTGATGTATGTACATAGCGAGAGGAAAAAGAGATCCTATGTTTCTTCCTTGCTTTATTAAGGCATTTGTCCCACTCATCAGGCAGGTCCCAACCTCATCTCACACTAACTGCCTTCTGCATGCCCTACCTCCAAATGCAATCATAGTGGGGGTTAAAGCTTCAACCTATAAACCCAAGGAGACACAAACAGTCAGTCCGGAGCAGTTATATAATCCATAGTGGCCAACATCCTCCCACATCTCCTGCTATGTGGGCCCCAACTCAAAGCCGAGATGAAGTGTGGCCTGTCGGAAACCCTTTGATCTCACACAGGTATAGGTGCTGATTCCACTTCACGCTGCCCATTCAAGACAGGGAGAAATCTGTGCCTTTCCCAGCACAGGGCACATGGTATCCACGGAAGTGAGCACAGCTCCCCTCTGATGTCATGTCCACCGGCTGCCCACCCCTCAGGGCTCCAATAGTAGCCCTTTGGAACATTTCCAAACCCCTCAGAGGGGTCTCATGATGTCAGGTTGGTCCTCTAATTTGAAAGATTGTATCAGGGAAATAACACCCAGTTGAGCTTTCGTCTTGTATTAGGCAGCTCTGACAAACAGACTGGGCAGGTGAGACCAAGGAAGTTTACTTCAGATCATTCTGAAGACTGGGAAGTCCAACATCAAGATACCAGCCAGTTTGCTTCCTGGTAATGGGTCTCATCCTAGCTTGTAGATGTCACCTTCTCTCTCACCCTCAGATGGCAGAGAGCACAGGCACTCGAATGAGTAAGTAAGAGTGAGTCTCAGTGTCACTTCTTGCGAGGACACTGATTCTATAGGATTGGTGCGCCCCTCTTTATTATTTCACCTAAACTTAACTGTCTCCTAAAGGTCCTAGCTCCAAATATAGTCATTATAAAGACTAGGGCTTCAACATGGGAATCTCGCAGTGGAAGGAACCCAGTTCGTTCCTTAGTACCCCTCCTTTCGTGCTTATTTGTACATGACCCCAGTCATAACCACTTTGTGATCTAGCCACCAGGAAGAGGCAGATGGCAAAAATTTCAGATACGCTTTGGGATGACTAACTCCTTGTTGCAAGGCAAGGCAAAAAATAAAAAGCCACAAAATGCATGAAGGAATCCAGTGGGGACCAGGAAGTGTGGAGGACCACCTGGATGACTCTCCTTGAAAGAGCAGTTATCTGCATTTTGGCTAAACCTGGCCCTATTTCTGTGTATTGATGTGTACAGAGCTGGTTAGGACCTTTCCTCATCCCTGCAATTGGCTTGAAGCACTGTAAATCAGTCTGGCCAAGGTGCTGATGTGCATTCTTTGAAGCCAGGTGACAGCTCTGTTTCCCTGCCCTGTGACTCCCAAAAACAGATTGAGGAGGAGGCTCCACACTGTCATCTGTGATAGAGCCTTAAAATAAGAGACTATGACTTCCCAGGGCATAAAAGATTACACATCAGAGCTGAAGAACCAACTCCAAAACTTTAGATGCTACCTCACGACTACTTTTTCTGCGTATGTTTCTCTCTGCCTGTGACAGAGGCGATTTCAGGCCTCCTACCTAGTTCAGCTCACAGCACTCACATTTCTCCTGCCATTATCACAGTCACTCACCCTTGAGCCACCTCCTTCTTCATGAGTGAACAAAACCCAAGTTTGGCCCTGGGTTGGGGTCTTTCTTCCAGCTAAGCATTGACCCAGCTGGACTCAAGGCTTCTTGACTCCCCGCGACTATAAACATATACGCCTTGGTGTCTTTAGTCTCACCGTGGGTTGCACTGAAAGTGGTAGCTTTGGAATTAACTTGCTAGAATTCCAATAACTCTTCTGTGAGTTACAAATATAAACTTCCTGGACAGCAACAAGGTTCATGATGGGCTTGATGGAAGGAGGGTGGAGTTATCAAGGTTGTTTTGTTTCTTAAGTCAGGATAAATGTTTAGCAGCAAAGCCGCCAAAGCAGGAGACTGAAAGGGCTTTTGGTAAACTGTTCGACTTGAGCATCCTAATTGCTGCACAAACTTAGAAATGTTGTGTTGATTCCTCTTCATGCTGCTTGTTTGATGGCACAGAATTCAGGACAACTAGAAATCAGGGCTCTTCATCAGTGCGTTCATGCTTCACCAAGGAACCTGAAGTGGGCAGGGAAAATATTCTTGAATAAAGAAATGTTTTTCAACTAGAAGAGTACGCATCAAAGTATTCATCCAGGTGGATTTTTTAAAGTCACTGTTGTATTTGCAGGCAATAGTTCCTTTTTTTACTGCTCTACCTGCCTGGAGTTGACCTTTTGTATGTGGAAGATTACCTATTGATCTGCAAATAAGGTTTATACAATATTCTCTTGACTTCGCATCCTGTCAGTATAATTCTCAGGCAGCTGGGTATTGCTCTTTGCTATTCAATAACCGTAATTCCATTTCAGCAAACGTCACGCAGCTGCATGAGCCCCACCCACAACCTCGCACTGAAAACTGTCTTCCACCCAGTCCCCACCATCCTGATAGTGGCTGCCCTGCCATCTGCTTTCTCCAGCTGGAGACAGTTTCAAGAGTCTCCTTCCCGTGATTCCCCTCAGAAATCCAGGCTTCTTTTTTCCCAGCTCTCTGCTAGTTTCAGTGTCTCAGTTCTGAGTTCTTCTCTTGCATTTGGCTTGATGAAGAGTAATGCAAGTAGCTTTTCTGTTGTGAAACCTGAATCACTTATGAGGATGCAAGTCAAATGTTCAAAGGGCAGGGACTCAAGTGACCACTCTGAATATTCAGGAAACACACTGGCCCCAGCATCTTTTGTCTGGGCTCAGGGCTCAGCCCCTTCCCTTGTTAATGATGAGACCTTGAGTGGCTGGCCAGTGTCTCTGCCTCCCAGTTCCCTTTCTGTAAAACAAGAATGTCACCACTGCCTGCATCGCTGAATTGTATTAAATGAGTGAAGCAAAGTGTCTGAGGAGGATGACTGACATCTAGAAAAATCTCCAAGAACATTAGCCATTCACATTAAATTCCTGACCCTGCCACTCACCAGCTAAGGGTCCCCACAGAAAGAGTTTTGTTTCTTTGTACATAAAACCTTACCTCTACTAAAAAAGGCTTAAAAGATGATGAAGATCCCTACCTTTCAAGATTAGAATAGGGATTGTGTGAGATACCAGTATTTCTGATCTGATGATGTCAATCACGGTAGTGCTAGTGGGGGTGGTGATGTCTCTCTGCTTTCAATATTTCTCCGATTCTGTAGGCCTCCTTAGCAGCTTCTGTTGGACAGAATCCACCAATCAACATTCAAACATGGAAATACATCCCTTGTGTTTCTCAAAGGACAAAACCATCCTTTAGAGCCTTGATGTATAAAGAAAGGTCTTACAGCAAGCAAAGCTCTACCAACCCTCAGAGTCCTAATAGCAGGCTTTCAGACTTGCCTGTTAATGTTTATTTTCAATATTAGTGGGCCATAGCTCCCTTAATTAATTCCAGGCCTTCCCTCAGACAGATGGTCGGATAATGCTTCCCATTTATGATGATTTATAATTTAATACTTTTTATACTTTATTGCATTTAAACTTCATAGTGATAAAAAGGATAGGCAGGGTACTAAAAGTGATTTTATAGGAGAAGCAAAACAACTTTCCTATACTCCTTGATTAAAGAGTTTTCTGACAAAAACACACAGCGCCTCTATAGAATGGATCACTCTGCCCCCTTTGGATCCAGCCATTCTTGCCTCCTGATGCCAGGTGAGAAAAAAGAGCCATACAACGATCTGTGTCCAGAAGGGATGGAAGTCATGTACACACTTCTCCATGTATCTCTATCACTTGGGTGTGATTTGGTCAATCAGTAAGGACCCAGTCATTCAGTCAGTCAGTGAGAAATCATTTACTGAGGGCGTGCAGCATCCTGAACTCTGGCATGGCTATCAGGCGCACCACCTATGACAGGAAAAATGAACTCACTGCCCTCACAGAGCAGGCCTTTCAGTTGAGGAGAAGGCTCATGTTAAATGATGTCAGGTGTTGGTTGTGATATCGGGAAAAGCATAGTGGGGACAAGTGGAGAGTCCTGATCTGGAAAGGATAGCATGGAAAGAGTGGGGTGAAAGACTGTGCACAAAGAGATGAAGCCCTTTCTATGGGCACCTGTAGGAGACAATTCTCACTTCAAGGAGCTCAAGAGTCGAAAAAAAAAAAGACTTGTGAGTTAATCCCTGAAGTTAACAGCATGTCTGTAAAGCTGTGTGGCACTGATCAGGCACGAAAGGATTCATCCAGCAGGCCAGACTAACAAGGAAAGATTCTTGAGGCCAGAGAGAATGTACTCACCAGCTTTTCTTTTGCTGGGACGGAATACCTGACTCTGCAACTTAAAGAAATTTACTTTAGTTCATGATTTCAGAGGTCTCAGTCCAGGGTCAGCCGGCTCCAAAACAGAAACAGAAAGGCTGAATGGACCAGGGAAGCTGGACAATTCATGGTGCCCAGGAACCAGAAAGCCAGGGAACAGTGCTTCAGAATAAGAGAAAGCACACAGTCCGGCTGAAGTCTCACAACTGTCACCCTCCCAGACCCATCCAGAGCTGTTCTTTACTAGTCTCCTAGGTCAATCAAGTTGGCAGTCAAGATTCATTATCACAGGAAATTTAAGTTAAACTTGATGGGAAAATATGATGTGGAAAAACATACTAGGAGCAGAAATGTCCTGTGAGAAAAAGAGGTGAATAGACGTGTAGTATATGAAAGACACATAAAGTAGGCAAAGAAGGGGGAGAGACTGGGTTTCCATAAACAAGAAGATGCACGAGGCAAGGAGTGTGACGGTCTGGATGAACGGGTCAGGTAGGAGTGTGGCGGTCTGGATGAACGGGTCGGGTAGGAGTGCAGGAAAATTCAGGCACAGCACAGTAGGAAAGAGCTTCTTGCGCAGCGGTGACATGATTGCAATAATTTAGACTGCAGATGAACCAGGGTACAGATTATCCTCAAGGGAGACCTGTTTAAGGAGTAAAGCAAGGTGACAAGAATAGAAAGGCATGGTTACCTATTTTTGGAAAGACATATTTCCACAAGTAAGTAAATAAATAAAAGCATCATTGCCATATGATTTATTCTTGGGTCGCACCTGAATTCAAGCGACTATGATTTTTGCCCAATCACTTCTGGTAACCCCCAAAGTCTCCCTCTAATATCTCCCCTAACCATCTCCAACCAAGTCATCCTTTACTCATCAAAAGTCCAGTCATCTTACACAGGAGCTCTGATTATTGGGAAGAAGTTATTAACCATCTCCCTGGCTGTCAGGTTGTAAATATCTAAGGATGTTTCCATGACTACAAAGATGCTTGGGCACAGTGGAGAGTACACAATGGCTTCTTTTCATCATAACCTATCTGGAAGACACACTGCCTGCCAGTGTTAACTCTAGGAAAATGTGGCCAGATTTTCTTTCTGGAACATTCATGTTAAAGGTGAGATTTTAGCCTGATCATATGAGCTCTAAAAAGACAATAACCTTCTCTTGGTTGTAAAGATGGTGATGTTTTCATACTGCTAACCTTTCCTCCCTGTTCAGTATGTCTTCTGCAGAGATCTCAAGTTTTTCCCATTACTGGAAATCATTCAGCTCACCAATAATATCAATGCATTCAGCTTTTGATATTCTTCTTTCTGGGAGAATTTGCATTTCCAAAAGAAGAATCTGGAAAAAGTAACACTAAAACCAGGAGTTGATAATGATGGACTCCCAAACATGGGGACTTTCAGGGAGAGAAATATCTGCAGAATCCATTCACCACTTATTCTGTCTGTTCGCAAATACTCTGCAGTAGGATTTCTCAGCATACACCTTCATACACAGTATGAATATCCCCACCTCATTAATTTAAAATAAAACCAGTCTTTTTCTTGTTATCAGAAGTTGGATTCAAGCACAAGGCTAGAGAAGCTCAGGGGAAAACAAGTGTCAGATTAGCAGAGTAAAACTCAACCAGATTATTTTCTTCATTGCAATTTTACCTCCATGTCCCAATCAACAACAATGTACTAATGTCTTTAAATTTCTTAATCTGGAAAATAGAAAGAGTAAACTGTGTTTCGAGAAACTAGTGAAAAGGAGATAAATGGTTCTATGCCCCCTAAGATCTCTTCTAGCTCTCCAGGGCTTGGTTTATGAATTGTGATCTTCACAAAGTTGGGACTGCTGTTGTCACTGCCTGCCTGGGTCTA
The DNA here is from genome assembly GCA_004027455.1 of Hydrochoerus hydrochaeris. Lineage (NCBI taxonomy): Eukaryota > Metazoa > Chordata > Mammalia > Rodentia > Hydrochaeridae > Hydrochoerus > Hydrochoerus hydrochaeris. The sequence goes on along the minus strand of PVLA01000915.1, from coordinate 168,361 downwards.
GAAAGTTCTGGTCCAGCACGCAGGGCCTCACACGAGAGGAGGAAGTCCCTGTGCAAGAATAGAGAGCCGGGATCTCGCAGACCTTTTCACCCCTTGGGTTCAAGTGGACCCTTTCAAGCTGAGATCCTATAGGTACATTAAGTAGCTTAAACCAGCTATAAATTGCTCTTAAATTAAATTCAGCTGAAACTCAACTCCTAGAGCTCAAGTACGGTCACAGGGTTCATCCTGCCATTTCAGTGCCTTACAAATGGGCACTACCTCCTTAGCAGAGCCTGAGAGGCACTGGGCATGGGGAGAGGTTCTCAGAGACTGACAGCACCCAGCAGCCCCTGGGCTTGGCTTGGGGGAGATGAGGCAGGGCCTGCTGTGAGTTCCAGCAGGAGAGGGGGCTTAGACAGCAGACGGAAGGTTCAAAGGGCTATTTTTGTCCTCACAAATGTAGACTTGAAGTTATTCCTGGGAGAAGCCACACATTAAGAACCACAGTCTCCTTAAGGATGGGCCGGAGGAGGTTGTGGGCAGCAAGGTTAGCCAGGACAGGAAGAGGAGGAATAGTGCCCCACAAGTTAATTCCTCCTCGCTCCCACCCCTTTGCACACGCTAGGGAATCCTGCTCGGGATGTAACACTAAAGAAGGCCTGTGCTCAGCCCACTCAGTAACATTTGTGGAGGCAGCTCTGCTATCTTGTTGCTTGCTTCCATACATTATCTTTCACAATATACATTCTCAGGTTGTCAGCTCCCAGAGCAGACGTGGCCTAGCTGAATATCCTAGTGGATCTCGGTCTCTTGACTTATCCAGCGGGGCGTGATTGCTTCCCCCTTGAGGTCACAGCTTCAGGAAGAGCACACCACTGACTCACCAGCAAGGTGGAGCCACTGGCTCAGAACTGAGGAGCAACAGGACGGAAGGAGGTGTCACCCCTGACTTCATGGACACCATGTCTAGGGCAAGGGCTGTGTTTGGTTCACTTCTTGGCCCACACAGGGCTCAGGGTCTGCTCACAGTAAGCCCTTCGTGGATGTGGGCCTGGCATGGAAACTCTGTGTCAGTAGAAGGCAGCAGCTGCTGTTTCTAGAGAAATATCTTGGGGCGTTGCAGAGTGTGAAGATCGAAGTGACAGATGCTGTGAGAAAGAATATTTCCATTTTCAACAGGCACCACAAAAATGTTCTGCTGTGGTTTAATCACAAGCTACCTACAGCAATGAGCCCACAAATAATGTCTAGTGCAAGAGGCAGCAGGTGAGTTCTTCCCTCACCCACTTAGGATGCGAAAACAGCAGATTGCTAGGGAGCCTGTGATTAAGGTAACCTGCCTCACAAAGTTCATCCAGCACCACCTCTCTGGCAAGCACCAAACCACAGGATTCACAGGAAAACAGAGTCACTCAGAAGTACTCCAGGGAAAAGCTCTTCTCTTGGTGAGAAAGTCCAAAAACCGGTTCCAGATCTGATCTTGCTTGTGAGAAAGTGCAAGCAAGTAACAAGACCACCCTAGGCCTCTGCCCTCTGTCCTGCAAAAACTCAGCATAAAGAGGGGAAGGGAGAAGAGACCAAGTATGGAAAGATTTGCAAGGGAAATGCAGCACACAAGAGCAAGTGCTCCTGTGTAAGGCACTGCAGGCTGAGATGTGATGGATAAGAAGCACTGAAATTAGGAAAACACTGTCACTTTCTAGTAATTTGCTTAGTCCTACAGAAGCCTGTGGGAGGGTTTCTGTTTTACAAATAAGTAGCTCAAGAATTGGAAATGCACCTAAATTACCAAAGCTCAAAACTTAGTTTGAGAAATTATTGGTTGGGGTGAGGGGCAAGGAAACCGATGCTACTTTTAAGCATCTATTACACGGCTGATTGTGAATTCTGCATTTGGTTCATGCCGTGTTACCTTCCTATCTTCCAAAACAATGAAGTGAGTATTTTTCCCAGTATACAGAAGACGATGAAATAGTTGATAGAATGGAAATCAGAAGCCAGCAGTGTCTGACGCTAACCCAGTCCATCACCTTCCAGCAGTACAGCTGCAAAGGTGTAAGATGTGGTACAAGCCTGTGTAAATGTGCCTGGTGTCCAGAGTACAGCACTGACCGCTTCATAATATATTTTCCATCCGTAATTTGTGATCATCTACTTGGGCAAAGTTGAAGTGTACCTAAGAAATAGCTTTCTAAGTAATTTATCCTGGACATGAGTTGTGGCAATGGAAATAAGGGTGTGCAAACTGTTTAAAGTATTAACTTTTCTTTGACTCCCGCATGTAATTTAAAAGTAGCTGCTAGGCACAAATTGGTAGTTTTGCTAAAGTTATTCTTATATCAGCATCCAAGGAGGTCCCTAAAGTTTGCCACCTGGCAACACTGTTTGCTGTGAATCCAACCAGAAAGATAAGGCTTTGAGCATGCTTTTGTAGCCAGTAGTAGAATGGGACTCTTCCCTTCCACGTGTGTCAGACAGATCAGTTTGATCTCACTAAGGCTGTTTCTTCATCTATAAAATGGAGCTAATAATCGTACCTTCCACATAAGGTTATAGATGGATTCACTGGCTTGAATTCATGTGAGGCATTTGCTGTCATGTCTCCTGTGTGGTAATATAATAGACAAATCTTAACCATAACTCTTTCTGGTTTTAAGTCTGTAAATTTGAGCAACGTCACTCAGCTCCTATGAGCCTTGCCTCTCTGATCTATAAAATGGGAAGCATTGTCATGTTCACCCTGGAAGTTCAGGGTAAGGCCAAGTGAAGTAATATGAAATAACTTTGTCATGCTGCACGCTCCATAAAGAGCCAAGCAAGGTCACTTTCAAGCATTTCCTTCTTAGGAGAAATAGCAAAGGCTCACAACCTGGGCAGCTAGTTCCAAGGCATGCAGCTACTTCTCAGAGAGCAGCCTTCAGGTCTGCAGCCACTTTGGCCAGTGTCTCCCTTGGGTCAAAGTCAGATACCAGTCTCTATATCCCCAAGATGAGAGGGACAGCAATGATACTTTCTAGTCTTCTTAAAGTATCTCTTTAGGACAAAGTGGAGGAGCCCTACTCTTGCCGGGGGTAAAGGGACAAAAACATTAATTTACAGCTCTCTCTAAAAGCTCTTCTCACGAATTCCTTCCCAAATTTGACTCTGATCTCCATATTCAGTGTGTGTGAGGGGTTAAGAATTGTGTGACCAGTTTCCAGAAACCTGGAGTGTAGCATCTCATACCTCATAGGACATTCCAAGTGTGATCTTCTGTTGCACTCCCTCTTCTCCATCTACCCACGAAGTCATCCTAGAGCATGCTCCAAGGTAAAGACAAGGGACAGCATCAGCGAGAGCTGCGTGGTGGCCCATGCCAATCCCTACTACAGTTACCACCAGTGGTATTGCTATTCCTACACTCGGCTCAGGCCCATTTGGTCAAAGATTTCCCCTCAGATTTTTTGCCTTTGGAGTCAGATTGCCATAATTTCTTCTTACCCCAACATAGCGATACACAGAAGTTGACAGCAGTCTAGGCCACCATTGATACTGGACCTGGTATTCTATACAACTTCAGGTGAGCTGTGCTGAAGATCTTGCCTTACCTGTTCTGGTCATAATCTAGAGGAGTCCATCCTAAAATTGTCTCAAGGTGCTAGTAGAAATGAACCAAAGTTCATTTGACACCACCATCTACATTTTGCCAATGCCATTTCTAATTTTGGTTCTAATTTTGGTTTGGTTAAATGTTCTGAGTTATCTCACTGTAAAAGGATGGAAAAGGATAATAGAATACTTTACCTAAGAGATATTTGCCAACCATTTCCCCATAGTATTAATGTCTATCATTTTAATTAGCCTCTAGTAAAAGAAACTGGCATAAATATTTTAGCTTCGGGTGGGGCTTCAGAGGTTAGGAAAGTCCAAGGTCAGTATGTTTGGGAACAGGCAGAATGTATGTTCTTTCTCTTAGAAATTTATAATAAATAATATTGTGTAAAATTTCTGACATTTTTGTAGGGAAGACATTGCCTAACTCTAACCTAGTATCTCACCACCACCGCCTTTCATTTTTAAAGAAAGCATTTCTTCCATTCTCTAGAAATTGTGTTTCTGGAAAGATGTTCATTTTCCAAGTCGGAGGATATTCTAAGGGTCACAATGCAATGCCCACTCATGATGGAAAATTTGTACACAGTTATTAGTGGCCACATTTCCAGAAATAGGAAATCAAGTACTTAGCAGTAGAATTCATTTTTTTCTATTTAGAAGTTCTCATACTGATACGCTGTCATGCCAGTCACAGATAAGGAAAAGAGCATGTGCTTTAGATTCAAAATGCTCTAGGTTCAGCCTCTAGCTTTGCCTCTTCTCATTTGGCTTTGAGAAAGTTTCTGTACCTCTCTCAGCCCTAGTCTGAGGTGGTAATACCTGCCTCCTAAGGTGAAGGAGAGGAATAAATAAAATAATCAATGCTAAGTGCTTGGTGTGGTACCTGGTAGATAGGAAATGTTCAATAAATGTTGACCATTACTATTATAAATCCTGTGTCCGCTTCCCAGAACAGCATAGCACAAATCTATTACCATTTCCACTTGGCAGCTCTTCAGAAACACTGCCTAGTTTTCCCAAGCAAGACATTTCCCCCCAACCTTAAAACATACACCTATGTCCCTTTTCCAAAATAATCTGATTTATTTACAAAGTAGCTCTACATACAATTGGGGAATTGTGTGCATTACAAACATTCACAAAATAAGAAAGAAGAAATAAAGATGAATAAATAATATGCTTTTTTATCTTTTATACTATTTTACATAGCATAAAAAATGTCTCACTAAATATGATATTTTAGAGAAAGATGTGCTTTATTATTTTTTAATCTTTAGTTTAGTGTTGGAAAAAACAATTCACAGGTTATATCAATACCAGATTTTAATGGCTATCACAGTGGAGAAGAAAAGTTCACTAAAACTAGTCAATCTGATGAAAAAAGAGCTCCATAGATTCAGACCTGAGTCTCGTTTCTGTATTCCTCTTAGGAAAATATTTTAACAAAATTCAGCTAATAAATTTCCTTCACTAATGTCAATCAAATGTTCTTACAAACTATCTAGAAGAGGTTATATTTTTATATTTTTAATAAAAACATTCAGAACCCCACAAAAACTTAAGCTGCTTAGAAAAATGTATTTTAGTTTTAAAATACTCAACGTGAGTTTTTGCACATAATGACATACTTAGATCATTGTCAGCACCAAAATAACCATTTCCAATTTTTTTTTCAAAAGCTCTCTTCATAGCATACATTTCTTTCAAATGCTATTATATTCCTCCCCCTCATTATTAATACATCAAATGTGAAAATATCTGTTCTGCCACATTATTTCTGGTAGCTGTTTGTCATCACAGAAAAAGACAAATTTGGGTCACTTGTCTTTTTTTGCAAAAGAAAAATTAAGCATCTTTAATTTTATCAAGTCTGTAATTTTTCTCACCAAACCTCCAAGTGGTGGTATAACCCTGACCTAAAAAGGACAGCACTCACAGACTAAACAGAGTCAGATAAATAAGGTTGAGCAGGCAGGTTTATCAGAAGGAAGCAGGGAGCAATTAGAGGCAGGAGGCATAAGGAATCTAGAAAGTTCAGGAGGAGCCTGTTAATCAGGGGCCTCGGGGGTCTCCCAGGGACTTGGACATAGAAGCAGTATTTCTGCACCAAAAGAACTGCAGAAATATGAGCTGCGACCCAGGGCCTAGCTGAACTGAAAAATTAAGTGTCTCAGTTATGTTTGCTAGAAGAAAAAGCTGGAACTACAACAGTGCATAGACAAGACACCACATATTCTTAGCAAGTCTATCTTACTTCTCTGGACCAAAAGTGAAGGATTTGAGTCCTAGATATTTCAAATAACCTCTAAGGCTACATATCAAATGATGCAGCCAGAACTTGAACCCAGACCTTCTGATGCTAAAGTGGTACCTTTGAAGCAATGCTACATGTCCTAAGCCCCAGACAGAAGCTTATCGTTAAACTTGGACACTGGATCAAAATGGAACCTTGAGCCAAGAAGAAGCTTTGTTGAGTGAGACAGCACACGCTGGTGCCTTTCATCATGTTGCAGACAGATACATAAATCACCAGTTAATCAGGTTCTGTAGTTAATAGACATCTCACCATCACCAAGCCTCATACAATGTCTTTTCATACACCCTTGATCCTCACTATTTGCAGAGTCTATATTTGCTAACTGACCTACTTGCTGAAATGTATCTGAAACCTCAAAGCAATACTTATAATACTGGCAGGACGTACACCCTAAGTCAATTGGCCCAAAGCATCTTAAAGGTCTGTCTGAGCCATGGCATGAACCATGTGCTTGTCTCAAGTCTTAAACTAAAAGAAAGCTGATTTGCAGTCTCGGAATTGATCATTTCATGTCATGGTGGGTTTGAGGCAGAACCGAGCTGAAGAATTTTGTTACTAGGTGGCATATGTCATGGGGAGGGATTTCTTGCCCTTTTCCCGACTTTTCTCGGTCTAGTAGATTAACTATTTGCTGCCACCGTAGGTTCTCAGTTACCACCTACTAGTTTGGCCTGATTGCTACTAGGAAGTATGGAAGTGGCAGTTCAGTGGGAGCAATCTCTACACAGAGAACCCCACGCTTTCCTAGTCCTCCTATTACAATCCTAAAGCAGCTTCCAGTGAGTGTCTCTCAAGCTTTCTCCTCAACCTAAAGATTCTTGAGATTCTGCTCTCTTCCTCCTTTTCGGTTGTTTTATGACTTCTGCCTTCTTGTACCTACCTGTGCAAACCTGCAGCTTTTAGCTCAGGCCAGGAGGCTCTGTACTAAGTCGGACACCTGGTTAGCTTCTTTGCCCAGAAGTGTCCTTTCTGGTTGCTCCTTCCCACACTGCTCTCTCCCTTCTCTGTACCCTGAAAGCATCCATGAAGAGTATTATACAGTTCAGCACCACATCGCTCTCTGCATGTGTCAGCAGCGTTAGTCCTAAATACCTGCAAGCACCCTCAGGCCAGGATACTGTCTGTGGATTTCTCTCTTGGACACATGGAGGTTTTATTTGGAAGGTAATTTAATACAGTAACACAGAGACCCTGTTACTTTAGGAGAAAACAAGTACCCACTGTGACTATTAAAGATTAATGAACCCTCATTCCACAATGAGCCTTAGAAGTACAGGGCTACCTGTTCATAAAGTTCCACATCATGATCCCATGCAGGACAGGTGGGAACAGTTCCCAGAAATGGCAGGGACCCCACTAAGTTCATCCAGACTGGAAAGGTGGTTGCTTTCAACATTGCAACCTAAAGCTTAGGGACAATCAGGCATAAAAGGTGCTAACACTTGCTTAGAATGTGAAATTCGCTGTTGAGAGGGGAAAGCTCTGATCCAGTCACTTTTCCTTAAAAGACCTATTTGCAGAACTTAAATTTGCTGACATTGTACCCTCAGGCCTTTAACTGTTTTTGAAGATAAACCATGGTTGACTGAATCAAAATAATTTTGCTGCAAACAGTCATTTGACCAAAGCAAACTCATTGAGACATAGAGCTTCTAGCTGATTACCCACTTCCAGCCTCCATCAGACAGGAATTTATTGATCAGAGGGGAAAAATGAATTGAAAACTAAGTGTTCATCCAAACTCCATTTCCTGGGTTAGCTTGGGGTTATAGAGAGTCTCTGTTACAGAGTTATAACCAATAATCCATCTTGCTAGATGGTCACTAGATCTTTTTGAGTGTCTTAGACTGGGCACCACAGGAATAATTTTAGTCCTTTTTGCAATGTGTTTTCTTTTCTGTAAAGACCATGGATTTCTATGTGCTTCTATAGATATCTATAAATAGTCCTTAAGTATAGAGGTTACAGAAACTCATGTTGTTAATATTAGTTAAATGATGCATCTGTGCCATTGTTGTCAGAAAATCAATTATTCTTTGTTTCTTCAATTGTACAAGACTCATAGTCATTCAATCAGAGAGATGACCAAATTGTTACCCAGGTAATACTAGGTCAGTTAGGCGTGATGAACACAGGGAGTCTATAACCCTCACATACTCACTCACTGACAGCAAACAGTACATTACTTGGCCCTAAAAGCTTGGTAGCATCAAGCACATCAGATGCGCAAACCACTGTGCCCACATGGGGTTCCCACAAAAATTAAGGCTTCCGCTCTCAGATCCCTCACAACCTGGTTGGACACACAGACACTGGATGATAAGCACAAAATGATACGCAGCTCGGAATTCTGATAAATGACCAAAAAAAGGAATAGTGCTTAAAATGATACCATGGTACCAGAAATAAATCAGGAGCTATAATTTAGACTGGCAGCCATGGAACTCTTCTCTGAGGAAATACAATTTATGACTGAATTCTGAAGGTTAAATTGAAATTATCTCAGAAAAGAAGGATGTGAGCCTTCCAGATAACGCATGTGCAAACACCCTGAGATGGAAGAACTTGGTGTGTCTGAGGACGTCAGCAAGAGCTACTGGAGTTAAGGTGGGCTGATGGAAGACAAGAGAGGAGGGTGAAGAGTATAAATCTCACCCTAAGTGTTATGGAAGAAAGAGTAAATCCCCCACAGCAGAGGAGAAAAGCAGTCTGGTCTACATTTTTAAAAATAATGCTCTATGCACTCTCTGGAGACTGGACTAGAAAAGAGTGGGATTAAATATGTGGAAAGCAGGAGACCACTACAGAAACCAGGAAGAATGATGGTGACTTGTTTTAGAATGGTGTCCGTGGCGACAGAGAAAATTACAGTCAAGACATACCTTGGAAGTGGAAACGAGGAAGACTTCCAGCTGGACTGTACGTTGGCGAGCAAGGAAGAAGTAGCCACATTTATCAAATTTCAAACAACTGATGAATGGCAATGCTATTTTGGAGAAGATCGAGTGAGGAACAGTTTGGTGAAGTGGTAAACAGGACAAGCCTAGCTGTTATCAGTGAGACACTCGGAGGGCACATGCAGCAAGCTTCTCTGTGACGGAGAGAACGCAGTATGAACCTAGGCGTAACCGTATTGATACTGTTTCAAGCTACTGCAAACAAGACCTAAACGCCTGCCCAAGACAATAAGAAAAGAGGTAAAAACCCCTGGTACAATCAAGGAAGGGGAATAAAAGAGGAACCTTGGTGCCTTGGCCCATGAACACTTTCATTTGCTAAAAGTTGGATTCACAAACAAGCGCTTGGCAAAATTCTGTTTCTGTTTGTGAACTGTGACTTGGGTGACAAACACAAGCACAGCCATCTTTCCCGCATGGACACAAACGTGGCCACCTTTTCCAGAACTGTGGAAGGAATTGGGCCCATGAACCGAAGTACCACCGTAACAGAGAAGTAGTAATAAAAGAAGCATGGCTCCCTAAAGAAACCAACAGAAGAGAGACAGACTGACAAAGAGCGCTGAATCACCCGAAGGTCTAGTAAAATGAGAATTTTAGTGTTTGATTTTGCTGGTAGTGGTTTGTGGATTTTTGGCATGACAGTAGATATTCTAATGAAGAGATATAAGATGAAAAACAGATTGGAATAGGTTGAAGATAAGTAAGATAAGGGAAAATGATTATCACATGTGTAGAAGACCCTTTTAAAATCCTTTTAAAATAGGCCTGGGGTGCAACTGGAAATAGAGATGGAGTAAAAAGAGATGACAACCATTGATAATTTACACAAAATGTGAAAATTCAGCTCAAGTCAGCACCTAATCTAATACTAAGTTCTCTTAGGCTAAAAAATATCAAAGCAAAGACATACTATGTAAATAATTTACTTATGTATCCAAAGCTAGGAATTTGGGTGAATGATTAGGAAAACAACAATGGAAAGAGGGAAAGATTTTTCGAGACTGTTTTATCACGAGGAATACTCCTGGGTAACTGAGGCTCTTCTAAGTTATCATGTGGACCATATCCAGAATTGTTCACCCAAAGAATGGAGCACTCCTATGGAGTGCTAACTCCCTAGCACTTGTAGAACTGCAAAAGCCTTAGAATGATTGAACAGATTTCTATAAGTTCTTCACTGAAAAGTAGCAAAAAAAAAAAAAAAAACCCACAGGTCAGAAAATGAAAAGCACCCAGCATAGCCCAGGCAAGTTAAATTGGATGGTAGCTTATTGCCATAGTAACAACTAGAGTAAAAGTTGGACCACGGGATTGTGAAGCAGGGGACAGAGACACTTGAGATGATGTCTACTTTGATAGAGACAGTCTACATCCAATCTGATCTTGTCTCAAGATCTCTATAAAATGACCCCGCAGGTCTGCTGATTCCTGTCCTCTAGACCTCACTGCCTCTGTGTAGAAATAATTACCCCAAATAGTACTGATACCTGACAAGTAAATTAACTAACTCTGGATTTTGATACATTTTTGGTGACAGAAGTAAGAAATGCTTTAGAAACATCAACCAATTAGGCCGGTATTTTAGGAGCATATACTGCATTCCAAACCTACACAGTAGAAAAGGAGTGTCAGAAAATATTAAAATGGTTCCTGGTTTGATGTCTCATTAAGGGAAAACTGCATAAAGACATGGGAAGAGATCTAAAATTAGAAGGAAGATATGATTAAATAGCCAATGTGGAATAGGTCTCTGTCATGTAGTGTGTATTTAAAGTTGTGGCAGTTATTCTGATGGGAATGAGTAGACTCTCAGGGGTTATGGAGAGTAATCATGAAAGTTATTTTGGCAAACACTTCCATCTTCAAACGTTAGCAGACTCTCTGGAGTAAAATTACAGGTGATCTCTGCTTTCTTATGTAGCTGTTTCTATACTTTCATAAATCCTACAGTAAGTATATATTATATATGAAGAATATATATATTTTTTTAAAGCAGAAGAAACAGAACTGAATGCATTGCTGGTGAGAATTCAGAATGACACAACCACTTAGTAAAAAACTGCCAAGTTGTTCAACTGTGTGCTTACCATAAGATCCAACAATCCCACTCCTAGGGCTTCACCTAAGAATAAGGCAAGCCTCCCCTCTCATGCATAAAAATGTTTAAATAAGCTTTTATACATATGTTGTATATAAACATAAATATATCTAATACATATGTTTTCCATAAAAACTGGAAATATCCCAGATATCCTTCAACCTGTAAATGGATAACAAACTGGGACATTCACAGGATGTAGTACTGCTAAGCAACTGAAAACAATGAAGTACTGATACACATAACAACATGGAAGGATGAAAAATGAATATTCTAAATGCAAAGAAGCCGGATTCTGAACTTATACACTAGATGATTCCATTGACATGACATTTCAGAAAAGGCAAAATTATAAAAACAGAACCTTGATTGGTAGTCATAAGAATTAATGGTCCAGGAAGAGGTTAACTACCAAGGAGAAACAAAGGCATTCAGAGGGTGGTGGCATCATCCTGTATCTGAATGGTGCTTGGGTCACATGGCTATATGCACTGGTCCTCATGGACCTCTGTGCCAAAAAGTTCATTTTTATGCATGTAAATGTTTTTAAAAAAAATGAAAGCATACATAGCCTTCAAAAGACTGTATTAACAACTGCTTTCCCGCTGGTCATGTCAGTGAGTGCCCCAATCCCCGTGTGCAGGAGACCAAGGCACATATTTAAGGTCAGCCTAGACTCCATTGTGAGTTTGAGATTAGCTTAGACTACAGAGTGAGACCTTGTCTCAAGAACAATAGTAATAATGAAATAATAATAACCCTTTGCTGTGTAAAAAGTAAGAGGCCATCTCAGGGGCTACTGTAGTAATCCAAAGAAGAGCTGATCAAGAGAACAGTTTGTGAATCACTGGGGACCACGCAGAAACAAAACATCTGAGAACCAGTTGAGAACCCATAAACAGATTCACTGATTCTCTATGGAGAGATGCAGAGAACAAGACCAAAAGTGATAAAATCAAAGAGACATACAATCCTTCACAATAATGGATCCACCATTAAGATTTTTTAGGCTTCCAGAAGCCAAGATTGACTCTGCCTTAGGTAAGTTAGTCGCTTAAGAAGGAAATTAGAGTAGAGATACCAAGGAGTTTTAGAGTAACTCATAGGCATCAAAGAAGTGGCAAAGAACAGTGGGTTGGACAATTCTCACGAGCTACTTGAGAACCTAAGCCTCTGTGGCGGCAGTTCCTTCCAGCTGAATTGCACCCAGATTAATGTGAGTGCACTGGGAAACACCTAGTCTAGCTTTATATACTTCTCACTCCTGCTCTGGGCCTGTGTGGACACCACAGTAAGAGACGGCCAATCAGGAATTCCCTTGGGTGTTCACAAATGTACAAGCTAGAAGCCAGGCATCAATACATCAATACCACAGTGTCACCTTTGACCCACAAGAAGTAGAAGTCTACAGATGAGTCATTCCTTTCACTCTTTTCTGCTCACAATGACAGTTCTGACATATGTTTTGAAACTCTCCTAAATCTCGTCTTTGGGACTAGGGAGCCATCACCAGCAGTGGGATCCAGCTCAGTAATTCATCCTGACATTGATTAGCTTTCCTCGATGCCTGTTTCACACTTCCTGTCTTGGAAACTCTGAACTCATATTAGCAAAATTGCATTCCGCACCACAACCTTCATGGCAAACTCTCAGGCTCTGCTTCCTAAGGAAACCAAGCCAAGACAAGCAGGTCTTGGAAAAGATCAAGAGTAGGTCTGGCTTTGTTGTGTAGAGGCACTTATGGACCATGTCCATAAATGTCCATGGGCTGAGCTTGGGTTACATGCACACTTTTAAGTTCAGGGGCACTGAATTTCACAGTTAAATGTCAACAGAGTTACTTGGAGTGGGGGAAAGAGAGGTTTCTAACAAGGAAGGCTGGAAATGGGGAATAACAGGAGAATTTTGTCACCCAGTTGGAAAGTATGCTTAGATCATGTTCACGTATCAATCTTTAGAAAAAATATGTGTTATGACAGCCTATCTTCTTTGTACCTGAAGTTTAAATTTCTTCACTCTTAGCCATCAATTGTTTACTAGAGCCTGGTTATAATGTTAAGTATAATTCAGATATATGATAGGGTTATCTGATAGATTCTTCTGATACGTCAAAATTGGTATTTTGAATGTACAAAGTTCGTACTCTAACAACTGTTTAAATGGAGTTTCTTGCCTTCTCACTCTCATTTCGTCCCTCTCTAGGTTAATATCCAACACGGGTATTAAGCACTTGCCAGCTGTTCACAAGATTCAATCTCTTCAAAAGGTTTTACTGTAAGTTCTTGGTTCAGAAGTGTGTCCATCAGCTTTCTGTCACTATAAAAAAAAGTGCCTGAAACAACTGATAAAGAGAAAAGGTTTGTTTTCACACTAGTTTTAGGGGCTGTAGTCCATGATTGGTGAGCCCCACTGCTTTGTGCTGTGAAAATGGGTCATGGCAGGAGGAGGTAGAAGAGAAAACCACTCACCTCACTGCCAGGAAATGAAAGAGAAACCAAGGAAGAGCCCAAGGCACCACAATGTCCTTAAGAGTCATGCCCCAGTGACCCAAAGACCTCACATGGGCCCACCTTTTAAAGCTTCTATCACTTTCCAACAGCACCAAGCTGGGGACCAAGCTTTTAACATATGGGCTTTAGGGGGACACTTGGGCTCCAAATCTTAGCAGGAAGTTACCAGCTCTCCCTAGGGCTGTCTTACCCAACAGCCTTCCAGGCCTCTGACATGTGGTAAGCAAGCTACATCCTCCAAAGCATTCCCCTGGATGAGCATAGGTAGGAATACATGCAGCGAGGTCCTTAGTTTGACCTACAGGCAGCCAGCTTCAGCCTGGAGGAAGTCAGCAACCTCCTCACCAAGGGTACCGACAAAGCAAGCTTGTAGCAAAATCAGTGTCTCTCTTTCTCTCTGTCTTTCTCTGTCTCTGTCTCTCTCTCTCTCTCTCTCTCCTTACTAATTAATGCTTTATTACTGATCCCCTACAACTTCCCCATATCCTATCATCCTTCCTCTTTCTCTCAGAGTTCCTATGCTGCTTTATACATAGAGATTATCTGAACAATTCCTACTGATGCATCAGTGGATGTGCTGGCCTCTTCCCAAGGTAGCCAGAATTTGAAAGAGGAGGAGAAAAGGCAATGTGTAATGGTAACTTTATTTTCAACAGTGAAATTACAAGAATATGGCAGACCCTGAAGGAACAGGAGAGAGAGAGAGAGAGTTCTAGAATTTCTCAAACTGTCTTCGGGTGTTTGCTCATTCTGCATTTATATGTTAGATCAGACCTAACAGGGAAGTATGATGAAACAACAAGGAATATAAGCAGAAGCATAAGACTTTCTCCATTCTCTAATTCAGGAAAAGAGAAGTCAACAATAAAATCGTTCTTTGACCAAAGAAAATAGACAGAAGGAAAGTAGCTAGAAGACGGAGAGTGAGATGGGAGACAGAAGGCCCAACTGAGAAAAACAGGGAAAGTGGGACGGAGGTGACAGTTTCATGTTTTTATCATGTTGAGTAGAGAGAGACCTGGAGCTAACATGACTGGAGGTATTAGCTAAGAAAACTGCAGATGGAGATGAAACTACTGCCTATGGTTCCATCTTTAAGAATTCATTTATTAAAGACAAGTGTGCTTTCCAGACTCTGAGCTCATTATCATTTGAACAAAAACCATGTAAAAATATTACCTCAACTAAAAATCACATCACGCCAAGTCGAGCAATGTGGAAAAGTTACACGAGTGAACACAAATATCTAACTTGTCTGTACTTTCTTCTAGAGACATTCAAGATAACATAAACATCCACACAGTTGAAAGAAATTCTTTCCTGGGGCTGAGTTCTGAAAGTGTGATTCTGTAAGTAAAAGTGGAAAGTCCAGCAGAGCAACATTTGATTTTTCGCTCAATGACATCTTTATCATAATAGGATACTATTTGTCTGTCTGAGTAATTTTGGTGTTTCACCATTTAAATCACTCTCTGGTTCTGTGTTTTTCCCTCATCTTTACATTTCAGAATCACAACACGAAGTCGTGCTAATAATTTATGATTCTATAGTGGGATTTAAGAATCTAAAATTGCTCTTTGAATGATGGTCTCCTGTGATCTAACATCTGTTCCAAAGGACAGAATAATTCATGCATCAATAAAGCTAGCTAGTGCCCCGCAAGGCTTCCGTTGCCCAAACAAAAGACCAGGAAGGAGGCTGTGTGGAAACCAGGGCTCTCCCATCCTAACCACATGGAGCAACTCCTGCTCAGGCCCACGCTGAGTATGACTTCCCATTTTCTTGGAATGATCACATTTTTTTTAAATGAGCTTGAGTTACTCCCTCTGACTTCCGGGCAAGTTTTTAAGTGCCATTTGCATTCTTAATAAACATCTTAACCTCCTGTGCCAGTAGTCAACTTAGTTTATTCAATCTCCAGGCAGGATGGCCAAAAAAACAGTTATTATGGGCTACCTGAGTGTTCCAACGGCCCACAGAAGTTAGACGCACACCATGATATTTGGGAAACCAGTAATTTCAATTACATCTGTAAGAAAAGTATTTTATCTTTTCATTTTACAAATCGTTGGGGGAGGTTGGTTTTGTTTCACTTTGTTTTTTGTGACATGATTTCTCATTTTTTTAAAACATCAACCTGATTGTGTATATTTAACTGAAAGCTACAAAAAGTGCACACATCCTATCTGCTCTTTGCTGACTCTCCAGCATTTAGGAGCATGCTTTGTAGGAGAGGATGGTTTGCTTTTAAGAGTCAACACTTTTCAGAAGTGTTTCTAAAGGATAGATTTGCACTTGTGAGGATGACACCTATTTTTCTCACCTTGGCTGTCCCTTAATCCACAGATAATAGAATGAAAAGAGTCACGCTCAACACCGCCTAAGCCTCCACCTGTTCTCGGTGCTTCCAACCGGGACAGCAGAGAGAACTCAGGGAAAAACACATTGCAAAATACCACGAGGACTGGAAAAGCTTTCTATCCAGGAGCAGATTTCAAACTTCTGAAGCCTATCCTGAGACTAAATATAAATATATTGCTATGTTTTAAATAGTGCAACAATGAATGATTATCTGAAGCTCGGTTAGCGGCTCAAGGAAAGGAGCCTAATCACCCATCGTGTAGGGGCCTCTGAGCCCTTCCTGCCTCCAGCAAGCAGAGGGGTTGGATAGGAACAGCACGAAGCTACAGCCAGCCACGTGAATGACCTGAGTCAGGAGACATAACGAGGTCACAGGACCGCTCACAGGACACTTTGGCCTCAAGAGAGCCTTACTTTCCGTGCTCGCCCTCTGTCCCCTCCTAGGCTGGCTTGTATCCCACTTGCCAGGCTCAGTGGCCTAATGGGCCAGGTCCCTGCACCCTCATTCTTTAGAAGGAGCAGCCCTTGCTGGTAGAATCCGCGGTCTTGTCCCAGGCACTCAGAGTGCTCAGGCTTTGGGTAAACCCTGCTGCGGTTATTCCTCAGCCGGCGCTCTCTGCCCAGGTCGATGTTGTCCTCATCATCTGGTTTAAAACAGGCATTTCCTGTCTTACACTAGAAGTGCACTTCACAAATGCCAGCTTCCCTTTGTTAGTAGTCTGAGTCTCCTACCACCCAACATCTCAAAAGCAGGCACTCTAAACATGATTTGTTTCTTGAGTGGTGATCCATTGTTGACAAAAAATATGGTCCTTCTCTCCAGATGATATCTGTTGACTGTCAAATGCATAAAGACAAGGGTGACTTTAGCAAACTGTAGCAAACCCTCCAAATCAGTCTGTACCTTAGTTAATCATAACAATGTCTGTTTATAGGACATACATGTGCGGGAAAGATCAATCACACAGCCTGTAGAAAAATAGAAAGAGGCTGTGTAGATTTGTGAAGCTATAGTTGTAAATTAAGGGTCAACCTACTATGGTCCACAGGCTAAATCAAGCCTATATTCTGCAATTCACTAATTTTTACAGCTGAACACTCTCGTGATAGGTAACACTAATATTGAACCTAATTTAAGTGAAATGTTACCTTTCCACCCCCCCAAAAAATTCCACTATTTTCAATAACAAAACTATATTACAAAAGAAAAAAATAAATTGTGCTCAATTATTATTATGTTTTGAATTTGGTCAACAAAAATTTGTGAAAATTATTTTGTAAGAATTAAACATGTCTCTTGACCCCTAAAACCTATAGTTTACTATCTGGCACTTTACAGAAAAATTTTGCTGGTCCATGGGTTTGATCCAAGACTCCCAGGGATGTACATCCCCCAAGTCAGTCCCCACCAGCCTGGGACAGAGTGACAAGGAAGCCAGGAGCTGTCCCTGGGAGGAGCGTCCCCTGGGCAGGGGGTAGTGATCTGAATGGCACTGCACAGCTGAGTGGTCACAACTTTGAAAAAGATTTATCTTGCTCTCTCTGGATTTTTTTTTTTTTTTCTCACACTGGGCTGAGAAGCAAACCTCCCCAGCATTTCCACAGCGAGCTCAGCTCTCCTAACGCTTTCTGCACCTGCTCACACCACCTTACTCAGCCACAGCCCACGGTCTCTGTAATTGATTTCTCCTCCTTTCTGGCTTAACCTAGAGCCACCTCCGCAAACCTGGAAAAACCAGGGCCCTGTGGGGCACCGGCAATGCTCAGGCTGCCTGACAACTTAATTAAATCACTTTCTGATGACATCCAGGTTGCTGCTGGGGTGAGCATGGGCAGAAGGCTAAAGGCCTTAGATAAAGGTGACACACAATGTGCCTTCTCTGTCTTAGACACATTGCTTCAGTAATTTTACGATTTCTGCTCTACAGGGCAGGAACTGTCTTCACCTGCTCCTCCCATAGCATCTTCTTTACACATGAGGGGATGTGTGCCAAAGCCTCACACTTGCGGGATTCACACAGCTGCCTAAGTGTGTCTTTTTAAAATTCAGTTTCACTTATTCCTTTTCACATGAACCTCATTTATTCCACTGAGTAGATAGTACATGCATATAATACAAACTTCAAAAGTTACAAAAGGTTATTCAGTGATAAATTAGTCTCCCCCCCTCCACTGATCCCGAGCTTTAAGGGCGATGTTTTACTTATGCCACTAACGTGCGCTATCTGACCTTGCCCCAGTGCTTCCAATTATGAAACTCTTGTATTGCTGGCATCTGACATTATTGGTTTTTTTAATGGCCCATTTGTTTCAGACGGTTGAATAAGAATGGGATTCAAGAAATACAGAACTGTGCATTCAACGGAACCCAGCTAGATGACCTGTAAGTAGCCCTGACTGTGTTTCCAGGCCATTTGCAGGGAAACAGTTCTTACAACAAAGGTATTTATGCAGCTCTGCATTTCTCTTTTTCTTTCCTCACTTAATCCCCAGGAATTTAAGTGATAACGATAATTTGGAAGAATTGCCCGATGGCGTTTTCCAGGGAGCTTCGGGACCAGTCATTCTGTGAGTAATGTCCTTCTTTCCGTGCAAAAGCACTGAGTTTGTGGAAGCGACAAGTCACTTCTCTCCTGTTCAAAGACACTTCCAAGGTTGGGCTGGTAGTCCAAGTTGATTTTTATTCATGCTACCAATAAAGATGTACAGGGACAATCTAAGGCTGATCCATGGTCTGACTGTCAATAAAATGGCAGTGATAACAGTAACATGTAATGAGCGCTTGAAAAGTACCAAACAGTGTTGTAAGACTTTAACCGCATCTTCCATTACTCTTCACCCTAACCTGGTAACGGGAGCTATAAGAGGTTACCTCACTCCATCTGGCTTGTGCAAGTTTTGTAGCAGGATTTAAAGTTAAACTGGCCTGACTGATGGTACAGATTGACCCCTCTGCTGTTCCTCTCTTCCTGGAAGGGAAGACGCAAGTCTCCTTCCTCACCCTCAACACCCAGGAGACCTGGACACATACCCACCTCATTGCTCATTGTCCCTGGGTCCTTTTTCAGTCCCCTCGTGACATATTCAGCACCTCCTCCCTTGGCACTTGGGTTCCCCAGCCTTTGCAGAGTGCTTTTCCCCTCTTCCTTTCGGATCGGTGCTGCTTTTCCCATTGAGGGTCATGCTGAGTTCTTCTCCCTCTTCCAGTCTGTCTGACCGCCCCAGTCATTGGAGGCTCTTGTAGCTTAGGACATGGAGGAGGCTAGACTTTTAAGTGTGTTTTCCTGAATTTTAAACAAGACCTACAAAATCCCTGAAGAATGCACTTCAGGAAAAAGAAAGACACTCGTAAGGGAGAAATGAGAAGCAAGGAGAAATGGTGAATAAAAGATCAAATGTGTACATATAACTTTATTACATGATCCTATGTGTTCAGTTTAAAGTCATTATGGCATCTGAGACCACACACTGCACTTCCTAGCTAGTCAGCATGGACTACGTGTGGCTCTCTCCTCTCTCTCTCTCTCTCTCTCTCTCTCTCTCCTCTCTCTCTCCCCTTCCCTCTCTCTTTCTCTCTTTCTCTGTCTCCTTCCCCTCTCTCTACTATCTATCAGCATCACTTTTATTTTCACCAAATGGCTTATATTGTCTTTCAGGATGGAATCTGTGTATCTCTAAAACTTTATCCTGTGTGGTACAGAAGGAATTACACAAATGCTCGTTATCAATGGTAATAATTAAAGAGGGATTCAGTGGGAAAACAATATATGTTTTGAGAAAGATTTACCATGCTGACCAAGTTCAAAGGATGCCTAGCCAAGGACAGGCAGAATAATGCCAAAGGGCATAGCACTGAGGTGCAGAGAGGACTGCTCCGGTTTAAAACCGGCCCCTTCTCTCTAAGCCTCAATTTCTTCACACAAAAGCTGGCAAAATCAGTAGTATCTATTTCCTATTATTATCTGAACTTCAAAATTACATAAATCTTTTTCACTCACTGAACAGATGTTAAGCACCAGCTTCATGCAGTGTGGTACTGGAAACAAAAGAAATTCTTCCCTGCAGAAAGTTAATATTCTCATGGGGTGAGGGGGACTCATAGAATAATTACATGCACAACAAAATATACCAGGTCACAATATACAAGTAGGACACAGGCCTACAAAAGGAGAATGCTAGGCATATAGTCCAAGGGTTCAAGAATATAAATTATTTACATCTTATAATGCTTAAGTTTCCCTATTCTTAGAATATTTTTGAAACCAATGGACTTTGACAAAGCATTTCTGATATACTTTGAATAGATGACATCTTTTCAGTTTCACTCAGAGGCCTGAGAGTATTGAATGTTCCTAAATAGGTACCACTATCTGTTCAGAAGATGTCAATATTTCCATATGTGACTTGTGACAGGTTCAATCCTGATCCAGTAGCAACTTAACCCACTGTCTACTCCTGAAAATGTTTGCGTTGGACACAATCCCCACTAGCTCATTAGTCAGTTGAGGAAACCAGAACCAAAGAGGGGAAAGAGATCCTTTAGAGACCACACCACAGCTGTGACAGAGCTCAGGCAAGAAATCAGCTCTTCTCTCTCATTCCCATGTGTTCCCACCATAACATCTAGCCATGAACACATCTGACAGCATCTGAAAGTTACTCAGTAAGGTACCCTCTAACTGGTGGTGGAGTGAAAGAGAGGTGAGGATCATTATGAACACCAGCCTTTTGGCCTAAGAACACAAGTCAGTCACATTTGAACACAGCACAGAATCTCTCCTGAGGTGGTGTAAGTGGGTTCCAGGCCAAGTGTGGTACAACCTGTCTCACCAGAATGTTTAATAGAAAACACAAAATGCAAATCTCCCAGCCTGCACAGCTGTGGGTGCAGACACACAGAGGGACACCACCAAAAGGAGCGGTTCAGCTGGGTCCCAGCTACAGGTCCGTGTTCCACCCCTTTACTATAGGAGCATACACGGGTAGTGTTAAGTGAATGAAATTTATAGAAATCCGGTGGAATAAAGAAGCACTGCTCATGACTCTAAGTGCTGAGAATAATAATCCATTCCCCACTCTTTCATCTCAGTGTATGGGAATAGATGTCTGAGACCCTGGCTGAAAGCCCAGACTGTAATTGCTGCTTTCATATCCTCCCCTCACTTTTCCATCAAGCCTCCCCTCTAGGGCTGTGGGGCTAATCCAGATGTCCTTCAGGCCTTTACACATGCTGCCCCAAGATGCAGAGAGGAAAGGCCCAGACCATGTCCTGCACCCCGACTTCTCCAGGCCTCAGGGCTGCTCATGTGAAGTGTGCGGAAGACCAGCCCACCCCAGTGCTAGGAGAGAGTGTCTGCGTGGACAGCTCAGCACACAGTAGATGCTGTTCAAGCTGGGACAGTGGCCATGCCTTTGGTCAGATTCTCTCTTCCCCATAAGCTACATCTGGGCTCCTGAATCCAGGAGGCTTGCTGAAACCAGTCCTCAGAGTTTAATGGGGAATGATTGGTGGAAGCAGAAATCTTGCTCAGGGGGAAATTGAGCAGCAATGAATTTTTCAAAGAAGGCTCAGCTGATCCCACAGAGAGCAGGTACCCTGCAGTACAGATGGGTCTTCAGAATTTTATTGAATTGAGGAAGAGGCCAAGCTTCTATTGAAAGAATCTTTGGGTACTAGGATGGAGATGCCACTAGGAAGGAGTTAAATCTTCAGTAAGTCAGTTCAGAATTCTGAGTACAACCCTGTTAAAAGCTGCCTCTGGGGCCATAAGTGGTTCTCAACTGACCTACGGCAGTGTTTCCAAATTTGGTTGTGCACCAAAATCACCTGGAGATCTTGCAAGGCCTCCAGCCAGGGATTTTCGATTCTTTGGGTCAGGGTTGGAGCCTGAGAATTGGTGTCACTAACACCTTTCCCTGTGGAATTGATGCTGCTGGATCCAGAGAGCACGCTGAAAACTGGGAAGCCTCGCCCCGTCTCCAGTGGGCTCCTCCATTAGTCCTCCCCTTCCCATAGACTTACCCTGTGTCCACAGCAGACATCCGAACCGATAGCAGTTCCTTTCCTACAGGTAAAATTTCTATTTGAGTAAGAACAGGAGCTTCTGGACCTGAGAGTCCAGAGCCATCCGGGACTGTAAGAATGAGCTGTTCCAATGCCAAGAGAAACAGGTGTGGCAAAACTAGAGCCACGCAGGTGAGCTCCACGGGGTCCCAAGGGAACAGGCCGACAATCTCGTTTCCCCCTGGTGAGTCCTGACCTTGAACCTCGGCAGCCATCTAAGTTTTCACCTGATCATCTGAACTCACTCAGCAATCCAGCAGTTGCTGTTTCCTTAGGAAACAGTTTCCTGTGGGGAAAATTTAATGCATTGCCTTTGCAGGCGGGAGCCGGCACAATCATATTCCGATGGTTTATCAAATTGATTTGGCTATAGCTCAGATTCATTTGATAGTTCAGATTCAAACACTGAGTTATTTGTATAAGAATGATTCTCTTCCATTACCCGTGTACCCACAGTCCTATAGATAGTAAATTGCCTTTTTATCCCACCCGGGATCATGAAAGAGAGGTCTTCTAGCCATCTGTCAGTGCGGTCTGCACCAGAAATGTGCTCTCACTTATGGAAATGATTGACCTGTAATAACATCTTTTCTGGGAAACATAGAAATTGTTCAAATCAAATTTGTGGCAGTGGCTATAACACACTTTATTAAACGGGGCACAGAGTGCTCCTTAACTCCTGCCTTTCCTGACTCAGAGTCATTACCTACTGCTGTCTCCCTGGCCATTTAACTCAAAACCAAGAATACAAACAAGATGGAAGCAATTTAGGATTACAGAATCTGTTCTGGACAAAGCCATCAACCCATGGTGTCTGTGTTAGTACATTTCAGGATATAAATTCTCAAAACCCCTCATTGCCAGAATTTAGTGTGCATTGAAATGTTAACTGATAGGATTTTTTTTTCAATAAAAATACCATCGTTGTTAGACCTGATCAGTCTAAAAGACAAGTATTAAGAATATCAGACCATAACTAGCCCATCTCCCTTATCACACTAACCCCAGGACCAAGGACAGAAACAAACATTCTTAAACACTCACTGAGGATACCTGAGCTTCCCGGGAGTATGTTCAGTAGATGTTGACAACTGAGCACTGATTACACGTCCGGCACTGGTCAGGTGAAAGAGATGGAAATACTTAGAAACGAAGGGACAGATGCACGCACTGAAAGAATTTTCAGGAAGGCTATCACGGCTCAAAGCAGGTGCCCAGTGAATCCTTGTCATCTGTGATGCAGTGACATCTAACAGGTGAAGTGACTGTGTGAGGACTGAGACTATCATCTTAAGCCCGAGTTTCTACAAAAACCACTCTGTTCTCTTTCTGCTTTGAATTCTTTTTCCTTCTCATTCATTTAGCAGCTATTTATTGAGTACCTACTATATCCCAGTCTTAAGATTTTTTAAGACAGATTGTACAAAAATACAGATTGCAGTTAAGCCATTCTTCAGTTCATGTGAATTCTAAACTCTTTTGCTTGGCTCTTAAGGTTTAGAGACTCCTATGATTTCCTTTATTCTTCAAACTATTATTGCTCAGAAAAACTCTTCTGTATGTTCCCCAGGGTCTGTTTTTATCCAGTAGTCACTGTGCTAGCCAGGGTTCCCCAGAGAAACAGAGCCAACAGGATACAGACATGTACACAGATAAACAGAGGATAGGATCTGTTAGGCAAATTGGATTATGTCAATGTGGAGGCTGAGAAGTCCCACAGTTTGAGCTAGAGAACCAGGGTAGTTAGTTGTATGTCTCCATCCAAGATTAAAGACCTTGGGACTGGGGAGCCATGGCTGTTATTCTTGCCTGGTGGATTTTCCTTTCCTCTTTTTATTCTCTGCAAGCAACAGCCTATCAGATAACGCTCACCTACACTGGGTGAGGGCAGGTCTCCTTACGGTCCGCCGATCGAAGTGTCAGTCTTATCTGGAAACAGTCCACCACATACACCCAGAAATAATATTCTATCAGCTATCTATATATCTTTTAATCCCAAACTGACACCTATTTATGCTAAGATCTTTTTGTTACCCCCCCACCCAGAGACATTTGCATTCTAAGAGCAGAGTGTCTTTTTATGAAGGAATTATAAAAGTAAACATCATATTGCCAGCCCTTGTAGAAGGGTCTATGTATGTGTGTATTTTCAGAGAGTAAAACTGGGAACATTACTATAGGTAAATCTCAAACATAACTGAACCAAGACTTAGGTACCTTTTTGTCTTTGCTGAATTAAATTTGTATGGATTTTTCTTTACCCATGGAAATACTAGAGAAAGGTATTTGGGGGATCTAAAAGTGGGAAACTCTGACATGCTCAGTATTTGGTCACTCCAGTAAGTGTATAGTAAGACTTCTACAGTATCTTTCACTCCTCTTTCATTCAGGAACCACTTTTGCTAAAGAATTTGTTTCTCTGTACTGTATTTTAAGTGACCTTGTATCTCCTACTAACCATTCCCTTCCTCGTTATCTACCAGCATCTGAATCCTAGGGCAGCAACAAAATGCTTTAATCTCAAAGCAACAAGGCTACCTCATGGAAATGGCAGCAACCCACGTATTTTGTAGCCTGAATATAGAAGAATCCAAAATAACAGAACAATGAGCAGGCAGACAGGAACCCAAGTTTCCCAAGAGGGATTACACCTAATCCAGCACCTAAACAATGGATTGCATTTAAACTACGCCATCCAATACATCAGTCTGCTTTTTCCCAGTGCGTGTTTCTCCTTGTGGATCTCACACAATGTCACTTCCTTCCTTGATGGCTTTGACACTCTTGGCTGCATATAATAACTGCGGCAGAAACATCATTTTGCTGAACTCGCTTTAAATCCAGATTTTCCTTCTCAGTCTGCTTTGCACCTCTCTCCCTTTAGAATGAGCTCATTCATAAGACTTTCTCCAGCCTCTCATGAGTATTACACTGTTGAGGCATCCCTGCTGATCAAACAACTACCTACTGAATAGACTCCATGAGCCCATTCCCATGCCAGACACACACAACACAGAATCTCTCCTTTGAGGCATGTGAGATGTAGCAGAGGAAATAAACACGGAGGATACTTCAAAAAGTATAAAACAATAGAAGAGATCATATAAGGTAAGAGATTCTTCATAACTGCTCAAAGTCTAGGGGCATCACAGCTGGCGGGGATAATCCATCTACTCTGTTCCCCAGCCCTTCTCCAGTGTCGCTCCCCAGCACATCTTTAAACCAAGCAATAATTTCCTGAGTGCTGGCTACACGAACGGCATTGCTGAGAATGTTAGAGCCTTCTACCCTCAAGGAGGGATAAAATGTGAATAAAAATAGCTGTAACCTAAAGCAAGAGTAGGTAATAAGAGTCAGAAAGCATACAAAACATAATAGCTTTGTACTTATAATAGTTGCCAAGAAAAATAAGTTTCTCAACAGTTGTTTAAAAAAAAACAGAGATGATGAAGTCATGAAGACTTCAGTAGAGTCTCTTACAGTTCTTTATTGCTGCATTAAAATTTAGTGGCTTAAAAATCATTCCATTTTGCTCTGAATTTTATGTGTCAGAAATTTAGATGGGTTGTCTTTGATCCATACGAGGTCAGTTCAAATAGCTTAGGGAATTAACTTCCAAGTTATCTGCTTTGTTCACATGCGCAAAACACCTATGCTCACTGGTATGGGGTGGGAGATAGTGTGTGTGTGTGTGTGTGTGTGTGTGTGTGTGTGTGTGTGGGTGGGTGTGTGTGTGTTTTCTTCCTCTCGATCCACATGATACCCATTACTCATTCTCTACATTCTCTACATGGCTTGGGTTTGTACCAGTGTGGTAGCCTCAGGGGAGTCTGAAATTCTTTCATGGCAGCTCAGGAGTCCATGAGACCAAGATAGAAGCTGCAGGTACTCTTAGAAGCTGGATCCAGAATTTGACAAGCAATACTTCCCTCTATGTTCTGTGGTCCAAAGACATCACAGTTCAGCCCAGTTTTGAGAGAAATGCAAAGAGACTCTTCATGGAAAGAGTTTTGAAGAATTTGCAAATATCTTCAGTCCACCACAGAGCATATTAGAAAATAAAATGATACTCCATAGATGGGACAAAACATCTGTTTATCATTAGAAAAATATATAGGAAGAAGACATAATTAAAGAAAAATAGTTTTTTGTACTGCTTGCTTCTGGAAAATGTTCATGACAGGTAATGATTGCTTTCATTTAAAACTTTAAATGTTCTTGAAGGATTTCTTTAAATGTTCTTATCTCATTCTTTGGAGGGATCCTTGAACTACTGTAGATAAAACAGGGAGTTAGATCACAGCTTGTGTGTCTTTCACATCTGAGGGGGAAAGGAGGAAACCAAAGGCCAGAAGACATGAAAACTTAGTCACAGAGAACAGAGCAAGTGTCAAGAGCAGAGCAGGTTAGAAGAGGGCTCACCTAACAAAAGAAGTCAGGTGTTCCAGAGGCTGAGAAAAGAACTGAGACAACTGAACTATTTATCTACAGAGCGTGAAGACTCAGTCTTCACAGGGCATGAGGTCAGAGGACCCCAACTCTGAAGAATTACAATATAAAACAAAAGGGTGAACTGGAAAAGTTACATTTGGACACTAGAATGTGTGCACTACAGTGGTAGCAATGAGTGCTATTTAAAACAAAAAAGTAAGCATTGGCCCTATTAGTACCTGGACCAAAGAGGTTGCTGAGAGGTTGGATATGGCAGCTGAACTGGGTTCCGTGTTCATAAGCTGTCAGCGTATTCCGGACCCTTGAAACTAAGTGAGTAGGTAAGATCCCCTGGAAAGAGCATACGCATCCTGAGTTTGGAGAAACATCAGTGTTTAAAGGACAGAGACAACTTCATAGAAAAGAAGTAAAACTAACAAAAAATTAGAAAAAATTCAAAGGAGAAATCAGAAGAAATTAAAGAAAATGTGGTATGGAAAGGCTTTTCCCAGAGAGAAGGAGTGTTTAGCTGTGAAACATAATTGAGAATTCAAATACCTGGAGTGAGCATTGCTTTTCAAGTGCTAAGAGAGAAACTCAACTCAATTGGAAGGTCAATTGGACATGTATAGGTAGGCTACAGAAGAAGAGGTAGATAATTCTACTCAAAAGTAATTCTACTCAGAATTCTACTCACAAACATTGGACCTCAGATCAATCAGGGTGCAAGTATGTCCAGCAATCAGGGAAGCCTGCCAACACTTCCTACCAGGAATGCAAGTACCAGGGCTCCTACACAAGCTCAATGTCCTGTTAGCTAAATATTGACCTGACTGAGGTGCAGTGGATAAGCTTGAGTCCCCTTTGTGCCCGTGTAAAAATAACAATACATTAGAATGTCCACTATTTTGACTACTGACAGCAGAAAAATGAAGCTCACAATAATCATGTTTTATTTCTCTTTTCTCCTAATAGAGACATTTCAAGAACCAGGATCAATTCTCTGCCCAGCCATGGTTTAGAAAATCTTAAGAAGTTGAGGGCCAGGTTGACATACAACTTAAAGAAGCTCCCCAGCCTAGAAAAGCTTGCTGCCCTCGTGGAAGCCAGCCTCACCTACCCTAGCCATTGCTGTGCTTTTGCAAACTGGAGACGGCAAATGTGAGTTCTCCCATGTTCATCCCTGGGGCCTGGCCTGGGTGTTTCCTCAGCGTAAAGCTCAGCCTACAATTTCTACCTATCTGATACATGAGAAGACTCCACACGCAGAGCTACCTCTCTGGCTGAAGCCATGAGGCATGTATCAGTTCAAAGATGTAGTTTTGTGAAGGGTGAATGAGGGCTTGAATCGTAATTATGTTTGAAAATGGGTCCGCAGAAGAACATTACTCATATGGTACAAAATATTAAATTGGAAAACATCAAACATAGTATCTGACTCAGACAATGCTTTATATTTATTCCTTTTGTACCAGTATCAATTTATGCTTCAAATCCCAAACTCTGCACCCCATAAGTGTCCCATCCTATTAGCTTTGGAAATGAGGAGCAAAAATGCCACAACTAAGACGGATGTGCACATCTGTATCACACCCCAACCATGCTCAGCCTGTTATTTTGTTCCCAGATGTTAGCCACTCGTGAGGAGAACAAAGATGGAGACATCTTTTCACTTTGGTTTTCAAGGAAGGCCAGTGCAAGCATGTGCAGGCTTAAAGACGATAATCTAAACAGAATCAAGTCCTGGTAGATAACTGGCTTAAAAATTGTAATCATAGACGGCTCTGGAGAGAATAGACATGAGTGGCTCTGAAGATCGCACATGTTTCAGATATTTCAAAGACTGTTGGAGCTGAGAATTCATGGGGTGTTAGTTCTTGAAGCCCCTCCTCTCTCTTGCGCTCTCTGATAAAAGACACACCATGCAGCTGTCCTCAATCACAGGATGCCTTTTCTCTGTGCTTCTCCAGTAATTCAGCACTAACGCAGCTGCCCTGTGGCAGTACTTTACTATTCAACAGTCTCCTCGATTATCCCATCTTCAACATACGGTGAGCTAGAAAGGTACATATGTTCCTAGTTTAAGTACAAAACAAACAACAACAAAAAGCAACAAAACAGTTCAGACCCTAAGATGCCTTCAGAGTCACTGGGAGCACTCAGACCCATAGGAAAGATCTGCAGAAAAAGTACTGCTTCTAGGAACGGGCATGCGTTGCTGGGAGGCTAGTCAGAATTGGGAGCTCCTCTCAGAATAGCTCCAGGGCCAATGAGTTTCTTCCTGACCATGAGAATTCTTAAGGGCTTGGGATGAGTAAAGGGCTTGCTTCTTTTATATTCCAGACAAGAATTATTCTAGCCAGGGTGAGAAGATACCAACTGAATACCCCTTGGGCAACATCTCAAAGGATGCTGAGTGGAAGAGCAGGGTGTGGCATGCTGCTCGGCCCAATGCCAGCCTGCCACAGGGATCTCTCATCTTACTGTGTTGTTCAGATGCCCATCTCTTGCCACCTCATAGCTGTGTAGTCATAGCCTTGGCGCTGAGCCAATCAGAAATTGTAAGATGACCTGACGTGGTTTCATGAGGAGCCTTCTGTGACCCCAGAGGATTACTCGGTCCTCACCTTCTCACCAAGTGCCTGCTGTTTCTTACCATCAGGGCCTGTTGGGACGCAATTCCTCCTTCACATATCCAAGTATGGATGTTTGATTTTTTTTTTAATTTAGCAAATTCACACAGATAACCACTATACAAAATAATTACACTTCTCAGAAGAAAATCCCAAGATCTATTCCTGCAACAGTCTCGTTTCATTATGTATCATAGGAGATGTGGTTTGATGATGGGGTTCAAGTTGAAAGTTGTGTCTTCACCTGGAAGTAATGTCCACGGTATAGCTATGAGGCCTTTGTTCCTGCGAGGTTTATTTAGCCAATGGCCCTCTTGGAATCTTGTCCCAAGGCTGGGTCCACCACACTCCTCACTTGTCACTGGACCAGATGCAGTATTTCTCATCACAGTTCTATATTCAGCTTGTGTTGTTTCACTTATTTACTCTTTAATTTTTCTTGTGTTGAGGCCATTTCTTCACAATGGGATTTCAGACCGACACACTGTGGGATGTGCTTCTGAGCACCATGCAAGGCTCTCTAAATTAACCATCCTCACCTGCCTCCCTGCAGCTGACACTTGCTGGGTACTCACTGCCAGGCACTAAAATATGCTGCATCTTTTCCTCTAATATTTTACATCATACATACATCCTCATTGTTAATATTATCCCCTTCCTACACAGGCAGAAATTAAGGTTTGGAGATACTTGATAAACACTTACTAAACTCAGATCCAACCTTGTTCTGTGATTGATCAGGGTCCAGGAGTAACTCTGTGTATAGCAACCCTAAGCCAATTCACGACTCTGCCACACTTAGGGAGCCAAAGTACTGCAGAGACAAGACTTCCTTTCCCTCGGGTCCACCTTTGCTGTTGTTCTTATCTCAGAGCCACCCATCACTCATTTTGCCCCACCTCACATCGAGGGTCATTTGTTTCAGGGAAGGGAAGCGTCCATGTTTGAAACATGTTGGTGGCAGCACCAAGAATCAGCAGCTGCACAGAAACCAACAATCAGCTCCAGGAAGTAAAAGCCATCGAGATGGTTAAGTTCAGTTCCATTCCAGTAACCCAAATTTGTGATCCACAAGCACCAAGTTACTTATTTTCTACTCCTAAAGTTGGGTTGTAGCCCATTCAGTGACAGGATGTGAGAGTCAAGAGCCAGACCAAGGGCCAACACATGGCCCTCCTGACCTCTCTATGCCCACCTCAGAGCTTGCCTGAGCTTTCTTCTAAGATCCCTGATTAAATCAGATTTTCAAACTCTGATTCCACTCATTTGCAATTACCCACATGCTAATTATTTAGCCCTCTTAGAGCAAACCATGACAGATTTGAGAAGACTTACTAGTTTCTAAAACAAAAGATCACATTTTTTTGGAAAAAGAAAAAAATATGGCCCTTGGATCAAACCAAAAATGACTTACTGACAATTCCCTTCACTTCTCACAGATGAGAGAGGAGGAGAGCTTTCTCTCTCACAGCCCCTGCTCACGGGAGCGGTGGAAAGCTCAGTCCATGGCTCAGGCCCTGAACAAGCACTCATCTTTAGAACCAGGTGGAGCTGCACGTCACCTACTCCTCCAGCACCTGTCTCCTTCCTACAAGGGCTTTCAAAGGTGTTTAACACTCGCATCCCTGATCACTGAGGTTACGATAATGTTTGAAAAAATGCTGTCATTTAAACTTACTGTGAATTTGCCCTTTGGTGAGACAAGGAGAGGTAGAGATGGATGGATAAATAGACAAATACACAGATAGACAATGTTTTTTCCATTCAAAACTATTCCCAGTGCAAAACATTCCCACTTCTTAAAGCTTCGTTTCAAAACAGAAGCATTTCCTTCCGTGTTTACATGCAAACAACTGACAGAATATGAAGGCATATCCTACCAATAACTATTCATGGTTGAATATTTATCATCTGGATTTCGTTGAAGTCTTGTAAATCCCTCTATCCTGTTGACAAGGCCTCCTGTATGTTTAGGCTTAAAGGGGAAACTGAGGCAGGAAAGCAAACCCATGAAGAACAAGGCTCTTAGAGGACATCACAGTCTTGTAATAAAGTAGGCCCCTTCGCAGCCTGTGTTTGCTCTGTTAGGAACTCACTAGGGAACTATTTAGCATGAACCAAGTTTACCTTGAAAGAAGAACACATGCATAAGGTTTACTGTGGTCCCTGGAGCATGAGATAAAGAATAGAGCCCAGATGCCATTTCAGGCAAATTAGCTTGTCTCCCAGGAGTCAGGTGCCAAAGACTACGGGATAGGACCAGCTGAGAGCCAGCTACAATCTCTGATTCTCTAATTGGTGGACACAAAACAAACAAACAATTTCCATGTGTGTCAGAGAATGAACTGATCTTTCAGCGATTAGAGTATAGCACACATGTCCTCCCCGGGCATATTTAGGGATAGCTGAATGGAGATGGGGGAAAGAAAGTGTAGAGATGAGATGAGGTCTGTAAATTATTTGCACTTAACAGCAAGGTTTGGCTACTCCCAGGCGCCTTCCTCCCCACAGTCAGGTTGTGGCCAGCTGGTTTCCCCCGTGGGTCATCTGACTCTAGAAATATAGATACAAGTTGTTCTGTTCATTTACAGTAAGCAAGATTAACCCTTGAGCCCAGCCTCAAGGGCAAACAAGATGTTAGAAGAGGAGAAAACAATTTCAGGAAGAAACTCCATTATTTCTACCTGAAAAACAACGGCGATATATTTGCCATTCTAGATCCGGGATGTTGATTCTATTCGCTTTTTCTAATTTTTCTAGCTCTGAACTTCATCCAATTTGCAACAAATCTATTTTAAGGCAAGAAGTCAATGATATAACTCAGGCTGGGGCTCCGAGAGTCTCTCTGGCAGAGGATGATGAATCCAGTTACAGCAGGGGCTCTGACACGATGTACAGTGAATTTGATTATGACTTATGCAAAGAAGTGGTGGATGTGACCTGCTCCCCTAAACCAGATGCATTCAACCCGTGTGAAGATATAATGGGGTACAACATCCTCAGAGTCTTGATATGGTTTATTAGCATCCTGGCGGTCACTGGAAACGTTGCTGTGCTGGTGGTCCTCACCACCAGCCAGTACAAGCTCACAGTCCCCCGTTTCCTTATGTGCAATCTGGCCTTTGCTGACCTCTGCATTGGAATCTACCTGCTGCTCATAGCGTCAGTCGATGTCCACACCAAGACTCTGTACCACAACTACGCCATTGATTGGCAAACTGGAGCAGGCTGTGCCGCTGCTGGCTTTTTCACCGTGTTTGCCAGTGAGCTCTCAGTCTATACGCTGACAGCCATCACCCTGGAGAGGTGGCACACCATTACCCACGCCATGCAGCTGGACTGCAAGGTGCAGCTCCGCCATGCTGCCAGCGTCATGGCGATAGGCTGGATCTTCTCTTCCGCAGCCGCCCTCTTTCCCATCTTCGGCATCAGCAGCTACATGAAGGTAAGTATCTGCCTCCCCATGGATATTGACAGCCCTCTGTCACAGCTGTACGTCATGTTTCTCCTGGTGCTCAACGTCCTGGCCTTTGTGGTCATCTGTGGCTGCTACCTGCACATCTACCTCACAGTGAGGAATCCTAACATCGTGTCCTCTGCTAGTGACACCAGGATCGCAAAGCGCATGGCCATGCTCATCTTCACCGACTTCCTCTGCATGGCGCCCATTTCTTTCTTTGCCATTTCAGCCTCCCTCAAGGTGCCCCTCATCACTGTGTCCAAGGCAAAGATTCTGCTGGTCCTGTTCTACCCCATCAACTCCTGTGCCAACCCATTCCTCTATGCCATCTTTACCAAGAATTTTCGCAGGGATTTCTTTATTCTGCTGAGTAAGTTTGGCTGCTATGAAATGCAAGCCCAGATTTACAGGACTGAAACCTCATCCACTGCTCACAACTCCCACCCAAGAAACAGTCACATCTCTTCAGTTTCCAGAGTCACCAATGGTTCAAGTTATATACTTGCCCCTCTGAACCATTTAGCTCAGCACTAAGCCATGATGTGACAAGTATGTGCATATTGAATGAGAGTTCAGCCCTCCCTTTGAAGAGTACGCCATGGGACAGCTGACAGGGAGCTTCTACACATTTCACCTAATTGAATCTTCCTGGCTACCTGAAAGGTAAATTCAACAGAAACTATCAATTTTAGGGGACACATTAGGAAACTGAATTCTATTTTAATAATAATAATTACATTATGATACTACATCTTACTTGTATGCCTTATAATGTGCAAAGTGTTTTGCTCAAATTATTTCAAGTGATCCTCATGCAGGGATTATTCTTGGTACTTTACAAATGAGGAAACCAAAAACTGAACAAGATCAGTGGCCTGTTTAAAGTTGGTTAGCCTGTGAGAGACAGAACCAGGATGAGGCATTCTGACTCCTGGGTAACTTCCAAGAAAAGCACCAACACAACAAGCTTTCATTCAACATTTATTGAGTGCAATAGCATTACAGTGGGTCAACTGGGGTAGGCTGACCAGACCAACCGTCCCCAGAATTTCCTTTCCCATGTAGAGTAGACCACAAAGAAAGTTCTTGCGGAGATGAGAAGACAGAATAAAGTAACAGCCATTTTGTAGTTCACCTTAAGTGATACCTCAGTTCATAAATTTGATTCTTTCCACAATTCTGGTCACAAACCAAGTTAGGTGAGAAGCACTCAGAATTAATGGCTGGGTTCAGTGCTTACCTGATGAGGAAATTTGGTTCAGTTCTCATCCAGTTCAGTGTGTGACCAGAATCATAGAGGAAATCGAGTTGGTGAATCGAGGCACCACTGTACTTTGCTGCTGATCTGGTTTGGCTTATTGCTATGAAGGAGCAGCTGGGTCAGGGACTACTCTACCCTCCCTGGTCCTCGCTCAGGTTCTCTGACTCCTGGGCCATGTGAGTGAGTGTGTGTGAGTGTGAGTGTGTATGTGTGAGCTTCTTGATGAATGACCCGACTTCTACAGGATATTTTGTCACAAGATCAGAGCAACAGGAATGGAAACAGCCCTCCCTTTGTCTCCCTGGAGTGGCACCTTGCACCACCCCTACAGCATGCCCATGATCTTTCCTGTATGACTAGGCTGTGCCTGGGGACATTTGGCCTCAGCATCAGATGTGGAAACAACTTCCTTGCAGAGAGTGCTCAGCCAGCCCCCAACTGTGCATGCCGGATCCCCACAATGAACCCTTACCAGCTGTGCATGCCTACACACCTATGTCCACGTGACTCTGCTTCTCTCCTAAATAACAGAAAATATCCCGATTATTTGATATGCATGTGTATTTTAATGTTAAAGACATCACATCTTGGGAATTAAACAGAGCTGAAACTCACTCAGACTCCATGATCATCCAGGACTCAACTTTTCCAGCCTCAGCTTCTTCATCTATGAACTAAAGTTGGTCGTGTAACTAAATATTAGCCTCATCACAGGAAGCAGATAAGGAAGTGGCCAGTTCTATAACTGGTTTAATGTATATTCATTTACTTCTTTCCTCCCAGGCCAGTGCCTGGACTAGTAATCCCCCCCTCCTGACACTCAGTCTAGAACTCATTCCATTACAGCACATTGCTCCTGATAAATAACCACTCCACCCCCATCTATCCTCGTAAATGACCCCATCCAGATAATTGAATCATAAATATGCACCATAAATTTCACCAAGCACTGTGCCTTGGCCAGCCCACAAAACTCTGAGTCTCCTGTCTGAATATCCTCTTGCAATGTCAAAATCAGTCCTTCCTCCTCTTGCCCTTTGGCAAACATTTCAAAAGTTGATCCCAATTCCATTAATGAGGAAGTCCTTGTATAGCCAGAAGAAAAAGCAATCATCTCTACCCATCTTGCCTGGCACCACCTCCATATATTGTGAGCATCAAATGAAAAACGAATTTTCCTTTTCAATAGGTTACATCATGACCCAAAGAAAGAAAGAAAGAAAGAAAGAAAGAAAGAAAGAAAGAAAGAAAGAAAGAAAGAAAGAAAGAAAACCACCTTAAAAAATAGTCTAGAGTTCTGCCCTCTAGCAGGATGACCACTAGACACATGTGGCTGCGAAGCACTTAGCATGCAGCCTGAACTGAGATGTGATACAAGTGGAAATGCACACGGGATTTCAAAGTACTGAGTACAAAAACAAGCCTGTAAAATAGCTCAATAATTCTTACGTTGGTTACATAACATAATAATACCATTTTGTTATATTGAGACAAATATATAATGCATTTAAAATTAGTTTCGCCTATTTCTTTTTACAAATTTATGTGCTTCTAGAACAATGAAAATTACATATGTGGCATGCATTTGTGGTTTGCATTACATTTGTATTGGGCAGCACCGACCTAAAGTTCTCTGAAAACAATGGATTTGCATCTAGTATTTTCCTCCACACCCCGGTTTGCTGCACTATTCGGCTGTCACAGCTCCATCTGCAGTCATTCTTCTTTCTTATTGTGGCCAGAGGCAAAGTATTTTTGAATCTGGACTCAAAACCAAGTAGAAGTTAAATTATAAATATGATCGAGTGGTAATTATCTCACAACATAGCTGCTAATGACACATTGGTTTAAAAGACTGTGCCTCTGACTGGCAAGAAAATATTCAGAGACAAACACACACCAAGGGCTCCAAAGAACCCCTCCCAGCACCCTGTCACTAGGATGCTGCCTGGTGAAAAATGGGACTTTTCTGAAATAAGAAAACACATTTTTGGACAGCTAAATTACCTTTAGATGAGTCTCAAGGGAAAGAAGTATGTCCCGCACTTCTGTATTCTGGAATACTTCCTACATTTCCTATAGTGGAAAAAAAACCACTGGAAGTCAATATATTAATCCCTCCTAAGAGTAGTTGTCCAGGTAACAGGTCTAAAGCATGGTGGCTCAGTCCCAGAGTAGTGACCCAAATGGAAACACACACACACACTCAAAGGAAGCTTCAGAATAGGGCTGGGAGAGTTACTCAGTGGCAAAGCATCTCCTAGCATGTGGAAAGCCCTTGGGTTCAATCCCTAGCACTGCAGAAAGGAGTTTCAAATTACTATAAGAAATAATAAAAGGTTCCAGGGTTTCTTCAAGCTTTTATTTCACTTCTCAAACACCATTAAAGAACTAATAACACTCAAAGATCTCTTATAGTACCCATCTCTGAGGTTAAGGGAATTAAAATATTATCAGCTGGTTTAGCCCAGGTACTGATCTCTCAGGATGGATGGATGCCAGCTGTGAATGTCCGTGGGGCCATCCTGGTGCAAACAGCATCAGTTCTAGTCCTGCGTGTCTTCCTCCTGCCTGGCCTCACCCTGCACTGCCCCCTTGTTTCAAGCATTTCCCTCCCCCAGCCTCTTCCTGATGGCCTCTTCCTGGCCTCTCTCTCTCCTCCCCTTCCTCAGCTTACAGAACTACAAGGAACTTAGGATCTTTCTTGGAAGGATCATAACAATAAACTAAATAGATAAATATAGAAGCTCTTGGGGGCAGAGTAAAAAGAATAGTTAGGTATGTACATTGAGTTTGTCTTGCAGCACCCAGCAGTAAGGCAGGGAGTGGCCCTGGAGACTGTTACTTCACCATGGGACCCCGGGCATTGAAACAGAGATGACTTCCGACCTTGTCTTTGAAAGGAGTGAGTGAGCTAGGGGGAAATCTTGCCTTGTCAACATGCTTTAGCTCTTCCCACAAGTGTCACTGTGTTTAATTAGTCTGGCATCATAGGGCACTCATAAGAAAATCAGGAAATGATAGCTACAAATGACGGCCTCAACCTTTGGGTTCATACAGGATTTTTTTCTTAGGAAAGTTTAGAGAGGCCCAAGCAAGAAAAGAATGCTCAATGTCTATGTAGGAGAACGAGAACGGGAGAGAGCAGAAAAATATGCAGAATGTTGTGTTGGTTTGTGTATTTCATATACACCCTAGTCCATTAAATACACTAAGTAAATATCAGCACACAAAGTTCAACTGTGAAGTTGTGCTTATTGGTTTTCGTCAAACATGTTTTCAGTGGGTCGGCAGCAGCATAAGCACCTACCTGGCAAGCACAAGGTCCTGAGTTCAATTCCTGGTACCAAAAACAAAAGCAATGCTTTCAGCTACAAGAAGCAAAAAGTCCTGCAACAAAGAATTTAAACAACACAGTTATATAATATCATCCTGGCTTAGACAAGAAACTTAATGATCTCAAGGACCCAGGACCTTTCTATCCTTCTCCCATGGTAGCAAGGTTGCTTCTGCAGTTCAGGATACCACATGCAGTCATGACCAAATCCAGAAACAGGAGAGGTCTTTCTTTCCATGCATCTTTTCAAAGGAAAGACCATTTCTCCTACCCATTCACCAAGCCTGCTCCCCTGGCTGCAAGCCGTCCCACAATGAGCCTCTGCCACATTCAGCCTCTGTAGGGGCAGGCAGGCTCTTCCAGCAGGAAAGTGAAAGGGGAAGCTGTATTGAAGGAAATGGTTGGGTGGTGACTGACCCCCACCTGAGTCAACCTGAATTCTCTTCCATGGGATGAAGCCAATGGGACTCAAGATTAGTGTGATGGTTGTACTGGATTGTTAGTTTGATCGACTTCAGAGTCACATAGGGCATTAGTATGCACACTCTGGATATGTCCAAGTGGGTCACAGACATGTGATGTCAGGGATTATAATGTGTCTTTGACCTTTCCTCTCTGACACTGCTCCCATTTGCTGACTGCCATGATGTGAGCAGCTTTCTTCCACTACACCATGATGTTCCTGCCTTGGAGTCAGCTGGCCTTGGACTAAACCTCTTCCACCAAATAAAATTCCCATCCTTTATATTATGTGTATCAGGTACAGTAATGCAGTATCTCACTTAATAAAGAGAAACATCTGGCAAAATTTTGTTTCAGTTTGCAAACTCAACATAGGATGGTGAACATGATCAGATCCATCTTCCCTGCATCAACATGAATGTGGCCATCTTCCCAGGAGCATGTAATGAATTAAGTTCATGAACTAAGCACTACTGTGTTTTGTCCAAGTTATAGGAAAGCTGACCAACACAGCCAGGATATACATGGCACCCTCATCTCTCTCATTTCCTGTGCTCACCTTTCTCACTTCTTCCTCTGCTTACCATCTGCTGTCTTGTTCCTCCTCCCACCTTGGTGTGCTCCCTCCTGGAACCAAGCCTCATGTTGCTCAGATTTAACAGCAAACACTAGAGGCAGCTACTGTCAAAGAAAGCCCCTGTTTAAGGCAAGTTTTCAAAAAGGAAAAAAATAGCTAGAAGAAAAAGAGAAGCAATACACAAAAATATCTAAATTAGGGGAAGAAGAAGAAGAGACACGTGAAGAGAATAAAAAGTCCAGAAAATCAAACAAATGGGTAATGGGAAAGAAGCCAAGCCCTGGCCTGGCCCATCGTGTGAGCAGCTGTGCATTTTTGTCTTAAGAAAACTCTTTCAGCTCATTGCAGTGTCAACACCAAAGAAGCTCAGTCTCAGACCCCAGGGGAAAGGGGTGATGGTTCGCGTGATGTTCCAAGTTCCCCCAGAGATCCACGCTGCGTGGTCCGGCCCTCCAGATCTAAAGAGTAGTTGGCAAGCATTCCCGAAAATTTCAGAGCCTACTTCTCTCGAGCTTAAGATAAGGTCAAGACAACTTGATTCTTCTCATGACCGGAGGCTTCCATCATCTTCTCTCCTCTCCAAGTTCATCAGCCATGGTCCCAGAGCATGCTGGATGAGCTAAATCCCCAAGGTGCTACAATGTCTCTCCAAAGCATCATGCACTTATAGGTGGAGCTTTGGGGGATGATTGTACCATGGAGGTGTAAACTTATCAGGCCATTGGTCCACTGATGACTATTTAGTTTAATGTGATGTTGGAAGGAGAAACCCAACCTCCTTCAAATGAGGGAGGTGGCTGATCACTAGCAGTGTGGCCCGGAAACATTTACCTCCCTCCTTCCTCCCTTGACTGCTCATCCTATAAGCAATTCCTCTCTGCCATGCTTTCTCTGCCACGCCACCCTGCGTTAGAGCCAGCCAACTGTGGACTGAAACCTCTTCAAACTGTGACCCAAAATAGGCCCCTGCTCCTGTAAATTGTGCACATCAGGTATTGTGTCCTCACAACAAAGAAAGTGACTAAAACAAGTGATAAGAGTCTATCTGTTGTATTCTTGCTTCTTTTCTTCTATTTTCTTTATAACACAGTATTGGTTGAACTTTAGATATTTCTGTTAAGCACACACAAAGGAGAATATCATGTAAAATCATCCTACCTCCAGTGATATTCTCCACATAATAAGATGCAAAGAACCATTGTTAGCTCTGCATATGAAGAAATTTCAAGTGATTTTTCCCCCAGATATCATTAGCTAAAGTCATTTAAACTGCCAGGTGTTAGTGAGTACGTAAAGATGGAATTTGGCTAGAGAAGACTTTAAGTTGTTTCACAAACAGCCAAAGCTATATTGCAAGGTTCTTCTTATCTCCAAAGCATGAATCCACCAAACAGCTTGGTGCTTTCCTGATAGCAGTCAAGAAATGATGAAGGTGAAGAGCACGCAAGGCCCCTGATAAGACTCTGGCCACCCCACAACCCCCAGCTTCCTGCAATTTACCAAGTGAGAAGACTTTGTGTTCCAGGAACAAAAGACATTCTGTGCTCTCCTTATGGGTCAGCCCAGATGATGAGACTGAGAAGGAGGAGAATTGTACCCAGAACCGTCTACTATTCAGCACAGTCTTGCTTCACTCTCCGTTGCACATAGGATGGAATTACAGACACCAGGGACTTCTTGATCCAGGGCTCTCATTCAAAGATAAAAAACAAAGGCACAAAGAAAGGAGGACACTTGTCCAAGGTCACAGGCGGAGAGTGAGCAATGGAGATCTGGAATTCAGTTGTGACTTCCAGCCAGAGCTCATCTGCAATTCTCTCCTTAAATCATGGAACTTGGCAGCACACACCGCACACACACCACTCAAACAGAGCCAGTTTACCTAACTGAGAGGTCACCCTAAAACACTGGCCATTCTGGATAATTAAATACCAAGGCTGGTTTTATAAGAACTTTCAAAAGTTATAAGAATTCACATTCTTCTCCTTTCCATTTGTATTGATTCCCAATCTCTGTTTACTCAAAATGCTCCACTGGAAAAGGAAAAATCAGTTGCACTGAAGTTAGTAACCACCATAGGTAGGTAAAGATGTAACTTGACCAGGAAAGAGTTTAAACTGTTTCATAATCAGCAGAAGCTATATTGTGTCTCCACCTAACATGTGCTTTTAAATCTCCTTAAGGCACCTGCTAACCTTCTCCCTCAAATAGATTTAGAAGGGAACAGAAAGGGAAGGGAAGGGAAAAGGATTGATAGAAGAAAGAAAAATAAGAAAGAAGGGAGGGAAAGAAAAAAAAGATTGAGGAAAATAGGGAAATAACCAGGGCATGCTGGTGTAAGCCTGTAATTCCAGCACTGGGGAGGCTGAGGCAAGAGGATCCTTGCAAGTTCCATACCAGCCCGGGCTGCAAAGTGAGCTCAAGGCCAGCCTGAACTGCATAGTGAGACCCTGTCTCAAAAAGACAAAAAAGAAAAAAATAGGGAAAGTAGGGATGAAGAAAGAAGAGAAAAAAACTGTAATAATACTAGGAAGAATAGACCTCCTCTGTCCATGAAGTGATGGGAACCTTTACCTACCACAGCCCCTCAGAGAGTGCAGCCAAACTCTCCTGCCCATTGCTCCTTGTGAATCAAGAGCGACTTCCAGTCTAAGCCCCAAACGCCACAGCCAGGGCACACTGCTTGAGCAAGTGGCTGGCGGAGGGGGGTGCCCCTGGTCCCCTCAGGCTGCTGGAGCTCCCGTTGTGCATTAATCAGGCTGATGTACCACACCTGCACCCCTCGGACATTCGGAACACTTTAGGCAGCTTGGCTTTCTGCATGTTTCGGTGAACAGCTTTAGATCACAATTCAGGACCAAACTCATTCTGAGAGAGGGACCTTAATCAAAGGATATAAGTACTAATATTTAGAATTGTGCAAATATTTGGTGTTGGGGTTAAGTATATCACTAGTAGCCACCTCCAGAAATCAAAATCTAATTGTGAATAAGCTCACACAATTTAGTTTCCACTTATTTATTCATTCATTTGACAAATATTTACTGAGTTCCTATGATAACACAAACCCCTTTCCTATTACCGGAAGTACACTAGCAAATAGACAAAAACTTTAGCTGTTCGAAGACTTCACATTCTAGTAAAGATGACAAATCTCCCAAGCTAAATGAGTAAATGCATTGATACTAATCAATAACAAGGACTGGTAACAAAAACAATACCAGGAGGAAAA
The DNA here is from genome assembly GCA_004027455.1 of Hydrochoerus hydrochaeris. Classification (NCBI taxonomy): domain Eukaryota; kingdom Metazoa; phylum Chordata; class Mammalia; order Rodentia; family Hydrochaeridae; genus Hydrochoerus; species Hydrochoerus hydrochaeris. Next base: position 127,082 of record PVLA01000915.1, on the reverse strand, counting down.
AATACATTAAACATCAAGATACTATTTTAAACATAAAGGTCTCTCTAACAAGATGACTTTTGACCTAAAGTGAGACGTGCACATATTGAACCAACAAGTGCTCAGGCTTGAATGGTCAAGTGGTCAGAATGTTCCAGAAAAACATCGGGTGCACTGTAGCTGAGATTAGAGAATCAGAAGAATGGTAAGAGACACAACAAAAAATGTTCAGGGAACTAGGTTATTTGAATTTCCTTTTTGAAAAAAATGATGAGAGATAAGTAGAAAGAAAAACACCTAAAGATTGTGGTATTAACCGAATGGCTTGTGTGGGCTGCCTAGCCTAGGATTTAACCCTTCAGCTCTTGAATTGCGGTTACTTTTCATTTGCTGGAACAGCCTCCCAGCCTCACTCTCCTGCTTTCCCACCCTCCTGGGGCCCAGCCCCCTACACTAGTCCTCCACACCCCCCCTCCACCCTCCCTGCAGCAAAGCTGCTTTCCTAGGCAGCTGTCCTTTTGGGAAGGACATGATAAATGGCTCACGCAACAGTGATAATAATCTCTTGTATTTCAATGGGCTTTTACACATTTCTGAAGACTTGGGCTTGCATTGGCTCATTAGATCCTCCAAACATTTGCATGAGGTAAGATAAGGTTTTCTTGTTATAAAAGAAGGAACTCCAGGATCACGCAGCTGGAAATGGTAGAATAAGAGGAGAATTCAAGTCCCAGAGTTACATTCTGGACTATGACTTCAATGGCTATCAGAACTGTTTGAATTACAGAAAAGCAGAGCAATGAATCGCCAGGCTTAGCCTGACAAAGGGCTCTGACCTGGCTCAGGCATCCAGGAGCGCGATGGTCACACTGAGACCACGATGGTGCGAATTTACTCAAACGGCAAAGGACCATGGAGCATTGTTACTAAGGCCACTTCCCCTCCTGACCCTAAACACAGGGGCCCCCACCTGGCGTGCAAGTTAAGTTCAGCTAAAGGCAATGAAAGAGAAACCCAAAGCCCGTGAAGTATACTCTGCCCAGGAGAGCCCTAAGTCATGGGCCAAAATTGACTATGGACCAACATGGCTAAAAAGAATTTGAAAATTCTAAGGTGTTTCCTCAAGAGGAGAATAAGTGTATCTTTCTTCATCCCTAAAATAGCGCATTTGTTGGAAGACAATAAGACCATTTCAGACTCTAGGCCAATTTTCCTGCTGAAATCATTCATTTCACAATTAGTGCTGGTTGGTAATGAAGCACTATGTGGGCACAGGTGCCCAAGAGCTTGACAGCAGGCCCCTTTGCTGTACAGAGCCCCACTAAGGCCACCTCTGGCCACATTCCACCCACAGGCAAGGAGTCAAGGAGGCTAAAAGCCCAAGGGGTCCTGACCACCCAATCCTGAACATGAATCATCCCACCTCAACACTCAGAGTTGGCTGTGTCCTTCCCGTGGCAGGGGGGCCTGCACCTCAATGCACATGCCACATGCCTAGCGATGCTGTTTGAGGGGTGCTGGTGGAGCTCAGAGACACAGCTTGGGTGGCCCCATGGATGCTGCACAGATTTAGGACAGGAAGAAGAAAGAGGCACTATTGGTCAGTATTTCCATGTGCACACTTGCTACAGATCTCAGCGGTTGGAATTCATGAAGAAGTGGTGGCTGGTGTGATTCCGTCAGTATTTCCTACTGACTCCAGCAGCTGTCAGCCCTCCTCGGCTTCAGCCTGCAGTGCTCTGACTTATTCCTCATGTCGCCAAGGACTTGCATAACCTGTAACCACATTCTGATCTTGAGGTCTCAGAAATAGCTTTCTCCTCTCTGAAGCCTTCTGCTTCAGAAATCCACTCCCTGCAGAGTATCGTGGTGCACACCTGTAATCACAGCACAGAGAGGCTGAGGCAGGAGAACCGCAAGTTCAACCAGCCTTGACAACTGCTACTTAATGAGACCTTGCCTCGCAGCTTAAAACGAAAAAGGTCTAGGGATATATCTCTGGGTGAAGGCTCTGGGTCCAAGCCTCAGGACCAATAAGAAAAAAAAAAATGAAATGGAAGAGAGGGAGAAGAGAGAGGAGGGAAAAAGAAAAAGAAATATAAAAGAAGAAAGAAAAGAAGGGAAGAGAGAAGAGAAAAGAAGAGAGAAGGGGAGGGGGAGGAGGAGGAGAGGGGAGGGGAAGGAGGGGAGGGGAGGGGAGGGGAGGGAGAAGAGAGGAGCACTCTTTCCCCCAGCCAAGTCTCTGGTGACTCACCACCCTTCAAAACCTTTCTTCCAGAGCACGCCCTGTCTTCCAGGCAGCTGTGCCTTTGCACATGCCACGCCCCCTGCCTAGCGTCTGCTGGGCAAAACTTCATCATAAGCCAAAAAGCTCAAGCCTCACTTTTCATACAGTATACAGCAATTAAGCTTCAGGGAAGTGTGTGCTGTGCTAGGCAGCATTACACAGCTTAGTAGAATGCCTTCCTCTCCCCACCAAAATTAACTCAGGAAACAGACAAGTCAACTTATGAGTCTATGTGGTCATTTAAAGAAGCAACCATAGAAGCACAGGTTTTTACTAGGTTCAATTTTACCAGACCAGGACCTGTAAGAAATATATCTCCTTGGAATTCTATGTGTACATTTACCTTCCTCAAAATATGTATCTACTACAGTTAACAGGGGAACATCCCAGTCTGATTTCTAATGTTAAACAACTTGAACAATTCATCTTAGGAAATAAAGGAGCCAATATTAACTCAGCTCTTGCTGCATATGCATGATATACTATGACATTATCCTGTGATTTCAAATAATTATACCAAAAATCTACCAGTCAAGTATTTAGGTGCTATGCAATTTTACAAATGCAAAAACTGAAGTTGACAAGTGTGCGCATCACCTGGCTTGCATTTGGTCAAAACAGGATTCTCTCCTTCCTTCCTTCATTCATTCAATAGCTACTGAGTTATCTGAGTGCATTCTGAAGAACAGTACATCAAGAAAGAAGCAGCATCATAGATTGGGACTATGCAATGAATTAATTATTAATGTGATCAAGAGATCTGGGGAAAGGCAGATGCTGTCTGAGACAGGACAGTCAGGGATCTGTCTGTTTGCAAAGAATAGCTCTTCTCAGAATCCCTTCCACCTCTGCAGTTTCTGTGACAATCAATCCTGGTTCCATGTATTCTACCACTTACTCCAAGTCTAGCAAACATTTGCAAAGATCACAATCACTGTGGACTCAGATTATCTTCCTAAGATGCTGTGGAAGTTCTATAATGCTTCTGACCTTTGACAAAATACAAAACAAAAATCTTTGCTGGTATTGATGTATAAAAGAGGGGGAATCACAAAGAAGCTGATGACTATAGTATGCTTCATCGATGTGGATAAATTATTTAGCTCATTGTGGTCTGCAGAGGCACCCCTTCATGATGTGGGGTGGAGGAGGTTAAACCTCACTATCCTCCTTACTCTCCTTTCCTCCTCACCCCAAATCTACACTCCCCTCCCTATCGTTATCCTCCAACACCTGAAATCCCTACCTGTATTAATCAGCTTTTCACCACTATAACAAAACACCTGAGTCAATTAACTTAAAGAGAGTTTATTTTGGTTAATACTCCCAAATGTTCCATCCCAAGATCAAGTGACCTAATTTGGTGGAGTCTCTGGCAAGGGTCCCACAGTGGTGGAAGCAAGGTGTGGCAGAGCAAACAGTTCATGCCACAATGCCCTGAAAGGCTCAACTAGAACATCTCCCAAGGTCCCACCTGGAACAGGTTTCACCACCTCCCTATAGCTTCACGCTGGGAACCAAGTCTTTAATACATGGCCCTTTGGAGGAAATTCAGCCTAAAAGTCGAAGGGTGGTACCCTATTAATCAAACACAAAACATGCCAGAAAACCCAGTTTGAAGTTTGCACTTTCACCAGTTTCTGGTCTTATGACCTTGAAGAAATCACTAAATGCCTAGGATTCTAATTTCTGCCAGCATAAATTGGGGAGAAATGCCCTATAATAAAAGGACATGTGAATTAAAGCAGATGAAAGAATGCTAGAAAATGAAGAACATCTGAGAAAATGTAGTTACATGTTGATTCTTTTTAAAATAACTATTTTTCAATTGCTTGAGAAACAACACCAAGATTATTACGGTATTACACCGAGTAGTATAACCTTGTGATGCTTTTGATTGGAAAATAGATAAAACAACTTAAGATGTTGATAAAAGTAGTAATGAAAAATATAAGCTAAAAATGAAAGAGCCACTATTAAGTAGAAATGTCACCAAGTATAACTTATTTTATAAAAACTAGGGGAAGATGACAGTAGGAAAAAGGGAAAAACGCATGTCAGTTAAACTATTAGTGTCTCTTAGTTCTTATTAGTTGTGCTGATATCAGTTAGAGAAATTTTCATTCCCCTATCTCAGACTCTGAGCAACTACTTTGAAAAATAACAACATGCAATCTATTAATTATTGTTATTCTCCTATTATCTTGTTATGAAAGTTTGTTACCTTTTTCCATAAAATAAAAAAATTTAAAACTAAAACTATAAAACCTTTAGGTGAAACAGAAAATTACCTTCATAACTTTAGGTAGGCAAAGATTTCCTAGTCAAGACCCAAAAAGCATTCACTGAAAAAAACAAAGATGAATTACACTTGATCAAAATTAAACATTTCTCCTCATTAAAAAACACATATCTAACAAAAGAAAATGAAAAGGTAATCCAAAGCCTGGGTGAAATATTGAAGATGCATATCTAACATAAGACTCAAGAATACACTGGAATCCCCTCAAGTGAGCACAGGGAGATAAACAATCCAACAAATAAAAAGCGGAGGATGAACTCATACATTGTATGACCCAGAAACTGCACTTCTGGTTTACCAAACTTAAAAATACCTATCACAGAAAGACATATATATAGCAGCCCTGTTTATAAAAACCAAAAACCCAAATGTCTACCAGGAAGTGAATGGGTAAACAGCAATTTGTTTATACCGTGAAATACTGTTCAGCCATAAAAGTGAATAAATTACTGATACACACCACTACAATGGTACACGAATTTTAAAACATTATATTAAATGAATAGACCCAGACACAGAGCAAGTACTATATGACTCCACTTATAAAGAGACTTAAAACACAAAACAACAATGCGTAACGACAAAGATCCAAGTGGTTGGGGAACTTGAGAAGGGGACTTTCTATAGTAATGAAGTAGTTCATGTTTTCTGGGTGGCTTATACACATGTGAACAACTGTCAAAGCTAAGAAACTGAACATTTAAATCTAGGCACTTTATTGTATATAAATTATAGTCTGTATTTTTCAATCCACAAAACTAGCCTGATTGTCTTCCATTACTATTAACTAGAAATTATAGTACAGAAGAGAAAAATCCCCACAGTAGTGATGAAAAGGTACATAGGACGAAACATAAGAAAGTACAAGACTTTCACAAGGAAAGTCATAAAATTTACTGAGAGAAAACCTAAATAAACAAAATGTTGGTATTGTAAAGATAATAATTCACCTTTGAATACGTGCATAGACTCAATGCAATTTAAATGAACTTTTAACTTTTGTTCATCAGTAGAGATTCATGAGTCTTTAGAAATCAATTTGGCTGTCAGTAAAGGTACACAAAGTATAAAATTTAGAATTCCCAATTTGGAATTGCCCCAATAAAAATTCTACTCTTTCACATGAGAACCTAAATACAATAACCATTGTACTATCCTTTAACATCAATAAATATATAAGTTGCCTTAATTATATCTGAGTACTGAACTGTTTCTTCATAATTGGAGAACTGGCCCGTTTGAGGTTGGATCTTTAGAATTTAATGAGTAACCCTTTGTGAGCTAATTTCACAGTCCACTTTTTAGAGTAATCTTTTTGTATGATGTACTTGTTCATTATTTATTCACTCATTCCTGGAGTCACTGAGTCCTCTTGGATATAATTACTTCCTTCCAGATTCATTTTACTCCAAGCTGGAATACATCCTTCAGAAGTTCTTTCAAAATGAACACTTGCTACTGATCACTGTAAGCTCTTGCATTCCTCAGTGTCTGTATTTCAATCTCACATTTAAAAATAATTTTACCCATTATAAAAATCCCAGTTTTACTATCTTTTTCAACACGTTTAAGACATTATTCTTTACTTTCCCATATCTAATACAGCTGTTGAAAAGTAGGGCCATAATCTGATCTTCTTGTTCCTTTGGAGGTGACTCATTTTTAGCTCTAAAAGCTAGTAGAATTTCCTCCTGTCCTTTGATGCCCTGTAATGTTACCATAGACCTTACGCTTCTATGCAAGGTCACCTCTCCTGCTCAAGGCCCTATGTGTCCTTTCAATTCAGCATCTCTCTTCTCCTGTGATCTTGGTAGAGAGATTGCTAGATTTCTACTTCAATCTTCTGTGGCTGTTAAATTTCATTCTCTAAACATTGCTCTATGTTTTTCCAGTGCCTTCCAAGAAAGTTTCTTGTTCCAGAATTTCAGTCAAGTCATATGGCTGGGCCCATTCTGATAGGCAGCCCATTCTCTGGGCTCTTTATTTTAGTGATTATTTCTAGAAACCTAGTATCTCTAGTTGGCTTCTCTTCATATTTGTTTCTCTCTGCTTTATTTTTCAATATGCTCCTTTATCTCTCTAAGAATTAGCATCCTTTTTAAATGATCGTACATTGCACTTACTCTGAGTGAGCTTATTTTGCCAAATTTCTCTCACAGAACTTTTACTCCTTATATGTCTCACTACTTTTTCTCACAAGTTCTCCTTTGATTTCCTTCACATTATCATCTGGCTTTGCAGATAATACCTACCTGAGAGAAGTGAAGGGAAGTATTTTGGCCCGGATTTTTCTCTTGATGAATGGAACGAAGATAGTCCCTAAGGCAGAAAGTCTCAAAGTTTGCACTCAGAATTCAACCCTTCCTCAACCACCAGCTCCAAGTGTCCCCTTAGCCTCTTCATCTTAGGTCCTCATCTCAGGAAATGAACAGGAAGCCACTGTTATATTGCCACTGGGTGGGAAGAAAAGGTAGCATCAGAAAATGCTCAGAGCTGTCCAAGTGGTGTCGCCCTGGCTTCTCTTACCCTAGAGATAACCCAGTGCTTCTCTGCCATTTCTGCCTGGCACTGCCTATGGAAATGGGCAATGAGTCATACAGTGCAGTGCGAGGAAAAGAAGAGACACACCGGAAAGCTCTCTGCCAGCCAATCCCTTTCTCCCTCCCATCCATCATTCTTCCCACCCTGTCAGCCAAGCACATGCATCTCCCTGAGGGTGCTCGCATTTTTTGTGTTAGTTAATGAAAAATGGTTGAGATTGATCAATCTTACTTTTTTTCCCCCTGTGGCATCTCCATTGTTGGGTTCAGAGAAGAAAACCTACACCGTGCAAAGATCAAACCAAATGGGACCAAAGAAATACTAAGGCTACCCAATAATAACTGTGTCAAGAGAAAGTTTTTAAATTAAACTATCGGACAGAGGGTATATATGACTGATTACGTGGAGATTGTGTGCTACCTCAGATTTCTGATGATTCTCAAACTGAAAAAAGAACATCAGTATCAATACAATTTGATCGAAGCTCATCAGATATTCTTGGGGAGAGAATATTTGGCTACTTTTAATAATCACTCAAAGGCAGTAACTCCTGTGTGGGTGGAACAGACAGTCACAGAAATATACCCTACAGGACTCAAGGCCGGGCCTCATGTATTTTATTTTTTTCTCTCAGTTGATCTCTTCAAATTTCCACAGCTGTCTATCTGTTCCTTTCACTCACTGAAACTGCAGACTTATCTACCCTAATTTTATTTATTGTGTTGCAGTAAGAAGACATAGACAAGAATTAGGACCAGGCACTTCCCTGGATTCTCATATCAGAAAGGTGATTAGCCAGTTTCCCAATGAATCAGGTGGTCACTAAGTACCCTGAGACTAAGCAACACACTTCCTGCAACTCCCTTCTGAGAATTCTGGATTGGGAAGGAGAGAACCATTCTCCTTTTCTCTGCCAGAGGCAACTCAGCATTTTCTTAGCATCACATAGAAAACTGAGAAAAACAGTTGTGACTTGAGCCTCCCAAAATGTATTCCCTGCTAGGAACATTCTTTTCCCTTAATAAAACAGCATCACTTTATAAGGCAGACACTGATGGATAAATGGAGAAGCTGGCCTACATGCAAGGTCTTTCAATTAAGCACAAATTGAAAGTATTGTCATTACAAATTATGCTGATGATACAATTGGAAATAAGCTCTTACCACACATGGCACAAGACCTCTTTTTGGATCTTAGATACAAAAGTGGATATAAGTAAGTGTGTCCTGTTTAATCAGCAATTTTAGTCTAATTCCCAAGGACAGTGAGATTTCCTTCTTCTTTACCTTTTTATGGTCCTAGATCTGAATGCACACACACAACAACAACACCACCCTACTATTAGAGGACTTTTTTACCATCACCTCTTCTACTCTTTTAATTAATAAGAGAATAAGAAATATTCATACACACACACACACATCCAGGAATGCTAAAATGAATATACAAACAGATGTGATCAATATCCACAGGACAATAATCACTTACATTGCATGAGACAAACTGCATTTCCACCGACAGGAACCATGCAGTTCTATAATTTACAGAGACTGAAAAACAGCTCGAAGACAATTAGAGGAATAGACCTCTACAGAATCAAATAACCCACGTAGATACGCTAGACAACACCCAGAATTCCACAGAATACCCAGAAATCCTTCCAAGGGGTGCGAGAGGCACAGCAAAGTCTTTTATTTTCTCTTAAGTGACTGACGTGTGAGACCCTGACCGAGGGCAGAGGCAAGAAGACTGAGACAGAGGAAAGTGAGATGCTGACAAGCAGCCTTCGGAGCTGGCTGCCGGGCCTCGCTCGCTGGGTGCCCTCCTCAGTGAGCTGCCTCCCTTGCCTGGGGGGAGCCACACCGAGTCCCAGCACCCTGCCCACACCTGAGCCAGGGATCCTCTGGAAGGAGACCCTGAAGCGCTGTAACGTTAGCTTTCTGCTGCCAATTTCACATTAAAAGTGTTTCGGTGCAGGCAGAGGAGCACTAGGGGAAGATGCAACCCTCAGGCCGAGTCCTGAGTCTTGAAAGTCAAACGACTTGCCGAGCGTGCCACCAAGTGCTGGTAGGTGCGCTGGAGCCCAGGCTTAAGCCCCCCAAAACGCTCTTCTCTTCTCGCCAGTCCCTAACTATGGGCTTTTCAACCAGGTGTTCAAGCATCTTCTCATATTCTGTAGAATGAGTCGGGACGCTAACATTGTTTTATTGTTATTATTTCAAATTTTATGAGCCATCTTATTTTACAACATTAAAAAAGAAAAGCTTTTGTGTTTCCAGCATGGAGGGGGGATGGGGGGGGTTCAACAGCTTATGGTTGAATTTCACACCCCTCCCCCTCGGCCGAGGGCAGCTCACCGGGCCGGTGCAAGGTCACCATCTAGTGGTGAGAGCAGTAACTGCAGACCACGGAGCACATTCGGGAGGATTCTCCGCAGCCCTTACAGGTCATCTCCAAGTGCTTTACCCCAGCCAATTTATCCTCAAGAAACCTCCAAAAATAACTTGCTAAGGAAATCAAGAACTTTCTGTTATATAAAACAAGGTATTTTTATATTATTTTGAAAGTTGGGCAGCCAGTAAGTCAGTACTTTTAGACTCTGGTATTTTCTACCCCAGCCGCAGCCCCGGGAGTCTAGAATTTCCAGATGGACACCACCTATGAGCCACGGTGCAGACAAATGTAGACAGTCTCGGCTTTAGATGAACGCTGGTCTCCCGGCATTAACATTGCTCCATCTCTGCAAATTCCTGGGACTCAAACCACTACACCTACAGTCAAAGCAACTGCTTCCACATAGAGATATGAATCCCAATTCCTTTTCAGAGAAGTCTTCATTGAACAACTATCAGAAGTTAACAATAACAATAGTGTGAGATCTTCTGGAAATGCACTGGTAAGCACCACTTGAAATCCCCACTACTCTGTGGAAACCACGAACCCCAGTCTCGTGTTTTTGACAACCCAGTAGATATCACACACTACAACTTTAAATTCACTGTGTCTAAGTCGGAGATCAGCAACCTAACCTTGAACTTCACTTCTCACTATGCTTTCATTTGAACCCACCGGGCTCCACGCTTTGTGGGCCCTTGTGGCGCTTCTGTCCGCAGAGCTGGACAGCTCTGTGTCCTGCAGTAACTTCTCCTTACCCCAGTCTTTTATCGCTGTCCAGCGTCACTACCACAATCCTGGCCCTCGGTCTCTTCCACTCACACCACCTCTCCCAGCAACATTCGTTCTGAATAGGTTTCATGAGAACCCATCTGTTATGGATTAAAAACTGGTGGGCAACTTAACTCCAGCTGAATAAATCAGCGTGGTGCTGAGCATAGATGTTCCACCTGAGGAAAGTTGCCAGCAGAATTAGAGACACGCATTGAGGCATTGTAGATTCTCCTGCGTGTTGCTGTTTGAGCCACTGGTTCTCCCGGAGAAGCTCTGGTCCTCACACCGAGCACTGCTTCCTGGTTCCAGAGGGGAAGGCGGGTGCCACTTAATCTCCCGGATGAACTCATCATGCTGGCTTCCTGGCACGTATTTGATTATTGTGATTGTTGGAGGAGCTCGGGGCCTCCATGTTGCTGAGGATGGCTGTGGTGTTTTTCTGGACAGCCCTGGTCTTTGTTTTGATTGTGACTTCCTCGGCTTCAGCGTAGAACCCTCAACCTACCAGCACAGCTCCTTCATCCTCTGGCAAAGACTTTCTAGCTTCCACTGCTGACCTTCGGTCCTTCCCAGCACAGATGTGTAAAACAGGCTAGCGTGAATCCTTCTTGTGGGCTCTAGACCTCCAGTGGGACTCGTGGGAGGCATTGTCCTGAGCTCTGGGTCTTCATCTGGACTCATGTGGAACATTGCTGTGGGATTCAGGCCTTTGGCTAAATATTCTGGGTCTTTAGTGTTGTGGACAGATTTCCTGCAGTTTCTTGTGTTAACTCTGGGTGACCATCATAAACTAATATTATGAATTTCATGCCCTGATTTTAATTGTTCTCCTCACAACCCCTGACTATAACACCATCTTATGCCAGGCCCTGGATATATAGCAGCGACCAAACAAGATGATGGCCTTGCTCTGGGGCCTTCTGACTTTTTGTAGGGAAAGAAAAAGTAAAGCTGAGGAATGAGGAATGGGAAGAAAGAGAGATGCCTCAACAGTCTCACCTTTGTGACTTTCCTGCAACCAAACCAGATGATGTAACCCCATCTCATACCTTATTCCATGCTACTCAGTAAATGAACTCTAATGAAACCCAGAGACAACGAGGGAAGCTTTACATAATGGATGGCAAGAAGAAGAAAAGCAGCTGTCTAACTTGTTTTTCCTAAACTTCGAACCTTGCTTAACTTTTAAATTCAGTTTCATACATTAAGAAACAACTTCCAAGTTTTCAAGAGTAGACAAAGTTAATTAGGAAAAAAACTGTACATGTGCCTTATCATAGCTAAAACTGTAAAACAACCAGCTTTGTTACAAGGAGGCAAATTAGCTGTGTCCCTGTTTTAATCATTTCACTGTAAACCTAAAAAAAAATCTAAATTATATTTATTATACTTGGAAGAATTAGCTCATCAAATTGCTGCTTATCGAACCTAAAAAGAAATCAGAGAGACTGTGTTTTTTCATATTCCCAATATTCATTGCTGGTTTTTAAGGTCATATATACCTGAGTAACTGATTTATTCATTCTTTCTTTCATTCACTCATTAAACATTTGTAGAATGCTTATTATGGGTCTAGCATGTGGTGGTCTGTGTGGAAGTTTCTGTGGAACCAGGCACCTACCTGAGTCAGACAAATCTTCATCAAAAAGAGACACTTAGGTTGCATCTTGATGGAAGAGTACTTCTGTCAAGATGAAGAAGTGTTGCAGACAGAAGGAAAAGATGTGTTCAGTGTCACACTGTCCACTGGGGAAACTCCCAATACACAACACAATAAGAGCCCCTACTTCAGATAACAGAGAGGAAACGAACCAGTTATCAAATGAACAGAAATATGAGCACAATATCACACTTGCCCAAAATGAGCAAATACTGGCCAGTTCCTGATGCTGGCTTGTTAATACATCCACAAATGAGCAAAGCTCATCCCTGCATCATGAAGAGACATCTACGGGAATCTACTCCAAAAGCACCAATTGCTGGTAAATTCCTGACTTTGTCTTTAATTAACTCACAGTTCCTCCAAGGCTCTAAATTAACACCCTGTGAGTACAACCTGTTCTTCCAAGGCAGCCGTGAATGTACTGAAAGGAACTTTGTTCTGCCTTCCAGTTTGTATTATCTAGTGTTCAGCTGTTTATATTGTTACCACAGCAACATTTGGATGGATAAATTTGGTGCAGAACGGGTGGTACTGTTAAAATACTGCTTTATGTGGTACTTTTTGGTACTGTCTCCCCTAGAAGAATTTTAAATAATGTGATGGAGTTGCTGACTGACTAGGAATCAAACAGAAAAGAAGGTAAAATAATGGACTGCATTAGATAAGGGCTTCCTGGACTCTGTCTTGTGGCAAGTAATTAGTAGCTGTTTCCAGAAAAGTCTCTGGGGCAATAGTGGGTTAAACAATGCTAATTAATAATGCCAGCATGAACTCGACTCTCCCAAAGGAGGACTGGGTAGTCAATTTTTCTAGCCTAGTTGACCATGGATCACTTTTCACCTAGAAAGCCAAGTATCTTCCATAAAATATACTCTTGGGAAATTCCAAGTTATATTTATATATATATATATATATATATATATATATATATATATATTACCAAGTAAGAGAAGCCAATCTAAAAAGGCTATATACTATGTGATTACAACAATATGACATTCTACAAAAGGCAACTCTGGAGACAGTAAAAAGATCAACAGTTACCAGGGACCAAGGGAAAGAGGAATAAACAGACCAAGCACCAAGGACTTTGAGGGCAAGGAAACTATTCTGTGTGATGCTCTAATAATAAACACATGTCGTGGTACATTTGCCAAGACCCACAGAAGGTAAAACACTATGGTGAACTCTAAAATAACTGAAGACCTTGGGTGATAAGGACGTTATCAAGGTAGGTTTATCCTTTGTAACAAGCCTGCAACTCAGGAGGTGGGATATTGGTGGTAGAGGAAAGTAGGGAGGAAGTGAGGTGTATGAGAGCACTGTGAACTTTTTGCTCAAATTTTTCATGAACCTAAAATTGCTCTTCAAAGAGTCAGCAGCTACTGTCATTAAAAGACCAGACTCCAAGAGAGAACAGCAAAGACCTACACACATGCACGTGCATGCGCACACACACACACACACACACACACCCTGCTGAAAGTAATCTGTCACCAGCTCAGAAGAGAAGCAGTGGTCCTGTAGGCTGGCTGGAACTTGGACTCCCATTTCTCTTACTCCAAAGTTAGACACAGAAACTTTTTTCTGAGAGGACATTAGCACAGAAGAGGCTACTCCCTCAACACAGCACTGCATAAGATGGAGAAACAGTGGGAAGAGAATTTTCATTATCTAGCACAGGATATGGTGAGAGCTGGGAAGATGGAAGAAAAGGAGAAGGACAAGTTTGAGAAGAGTGAGGAGAAACTCAAGAGACAGAAAGTAAGCAAACCGAGAAGCCAAAACTAAACTAATACAGACAAGCACCACAGAAGAGAGCAAAGAGGTAGGCAGCAGGTGAAGAACCGAGATATACAAAGCAGCATTCGAGAGGTATTTACTGGCCTGTGGACAACACACTAAATGCTTTGCTGCAAAGACCAAGTGTTCAGTACCTGACCCTTCAGCTCCATGTGAGGGAGAGAGAGGAGACGGGGGAAGTGTGGCAAGAGAGAAAGAGACAGAAATAGAAAGACATGAGAAAGTACAGTAAGGCATCAAACCCACCCCTAAGGGACCTATGGAGTCTGCTTATAAGAAATGTTATCATTTAAAACCAAAATCCAAAGAATGTGTGGAGAAAAGTTAACCAGAGTAACTAGCGAAAGAACATTCCAGAAATTCATAATGGCACAAAGATCCAGGGCCAAAGACCATGTAGCATCCAGGTGGGCAAACACCCATCCTTGCCCACCTAGGACAGTCCAGGTGGAAAGATCAATAATTAATTATCAATAGTCACACAACACTGTCCCCGTTTTGGATAAGCTATGTAGTCTCTCTATTTCCTGGCCAAACTTGGAAGAAAAAGGAACCTGAAGAAAGCAAAACAGTGATCACTTGCCCAGGTGTATGTTCTCTGTGGCCACAGCAACTCAGGCCAAGTCTCTAGTTCTGGGGTAGATGGGCCAGAATTAAAGTGCCAGGCTGAGTTCAGGGCAGAGCGCAAGAAGAAAAGAATGGAAAAGTAAGACTTAGAGGGAGGCAAGTATATCCGTGAACCTGGACCAAACAGACTAGCTAAACCCCAACTCTCCAGAAAGTGACTCTCAAGGACCTCCTGGCAATACCAGAAAGAAACTTCCCTACTGCTATGAGCACAGGACTTTAACTCTTCATTTAAATTATTCAGAGAAAACTTACAAGGGGATTTAATGTTAGAGAATAGACAAAGAGAAGCAGATGTTGAATCCCTCCAAACACAGTACAGGTAGAGAGGGGAGAAGGGAGCTGAGGTCCCTAACCTCTCCAGCGTCATCACAACAGAAGAGAAGAGGACCGGAGCAGAACTGTGCAAGTGTGCTCCTGACCTCAAACCCTTCTACGAGCTGGATCTGATGGAACAGTAGTGAAAGAAAGACAAATCTTCTGTCGCCAGAAAATAAGTGTTAGTTTCAAAGACCATTTACACATCCCAGAGCATGGGTGATTGCTTGTGTGCCCCCCGCATTGAACTTAGGGAGGGAAGTTGCATCAGCCTGTCCAAGGCAATGGAGAGCTGGTCTAGCCCTGCGCTTTGCACAGGTAAAGCTAGTCTAAAGAGATAGGGACCATTTGCACTATCCTGGTTTGCCTGGGCCATTGTTTTCTGCTAACACTGTCCCTAAATTTGCTTTTCACACTTCCTTACAGAGGATTCCTAATTAGCCAAAATTAACATACCTGGAAGGAGAACTCTTCATTCACATTAATTCAACTCTCCATTAAACAGAAGATCAAAGACCAGGGCCAGAATTACAGAAGGTATAAAGGAAAGAAGAGAGAGAGAGACTCACATTACCTTTGTTTACTCCTGAAGTCCATGGACTCATAACATTAAAGCTCAAAAAATGGTTTGTACTTGTAATCCCAGCTACACTGCAGACTGAATCAGGAGGGTCTCAAATTCAAGTCCAGCCTGAGCTATTTAAAATCATGCCTCTCCAACACCCACAAAAAAATTTAAGGGCTAGGTATGAAACTCGGTGGTAAAGTGCTTGCCTATATTTCATGAAGCCTTTCCAGTTTGGAAATCATTGACTCCAGTCAGCCCTTGTATTTTATCACAGATAAATAACTGAGTTCTGAGGGGATACAGTTACCTAAATGACATATTCCATCATAACAAAAGGACATTTGTTACAACGGGAATGCCGCATTTGACAGGCAGAGGTAGGTCCCACTTGGAGCTGCTTCTGATGACTGCCAGGGTTTCTCCTTGCCTTTGATGCATAATTATTTGGAAAGGCCTGACATGTGGCCCTGGATATGTAGTCAAGAAAGTAGACACAAGGCTGATGCTCGAATGGAGGGGCTGCCCATGGGGATGGGTTTACCTGTTCCAGCATCTCTTAAAAATTCATTTGGGTCAGGGTTATGTTTTCTGCAGGGCCGGGAGACTCACAGTGGGCCACAAAGGGAGAACTGACCCTGGTCATTTATTTTTCTTTAGTCAAAAAAGACAATCTTGTCCTTTATGTCCAAAGCAAGTACTGTGTGGTCAGTGAAGTCAGCAATTGGATGGACTCCAAGCAACAGCAGACCTTTGGAATTTGCTGTTGCATCAACTAGTGTATCAGTCAGGGCTACTAGAGAAACAGATGCAACACAAGATGTACAACTGTGTAAGAAGTTACAAGATTGGCTTACAGAGGGTGTCTGAGTGCCAGAGGTTGAAGGGTCCAGCCCAAGGGCTGGAGCCTACTTCAGTGTTCCGTGCAAGCCTGTATCAGGAGCTGATGGGTCTGTGACAGAACACAGAAGAAGCTACAAAGAAAGGCTGAAGAGTCTGTAACAAAAGGCTGAGGAGCCCCAGGCACAAGCTGAACAGTCTGTGCCAGAAGCCAGGAGATGACATCCAAGCTAAAGGCAAAGAGTGGAGCTCCTCCAAAGAACCAGCAACCAGTCCCTCCTCATCCGCCTTTTAAATGTATGCAGGCTGCTCCGCGGGGTGGGTGTAGCACTCACCCCATCCGCCTGCCATCCTCTTGCACAGGATGGAGGAGGTGACAAGTTAGGGACGCTGCCCCCACCACCAAATCACTTAGTTAAGCTTCTAGACTTCTCAAGTTGACACAGTGTATAAACCATAACAACTAGCATCACTTTTAGAAATGGAAAGAAAATGAAAAATAAGGAGCAGAAAATAAAATGGAAAAAAAACAAGGTTTTGTGTCTGGATTTTGCTAAGACTTCATACCTGATTCAGTGACGTCATCCTAAGAATTCACATGGGAGATAGCTCGCTTGACACTCTAAAAACAATAAAACTATAACCAGCCAGAGGACAGGCCAGAGAAGCCACAGTTCAAGACACAGTCCAGCAAACCAAACTTTCTTTGCAAAATAATCTTGTTTATCTTTATTCAACTCTGAATGGGGAAGCAGCTCCTAAAATTCTCTTTCCATGCCCATCCATTTCCACATCTGCCACTCACATATGTCAGAGAACTCTTCCCCCGCCCTATCTCTGTCCTTACTGGCCTCCATCACTTTCTGGTGGACTTGGCATTGTAACTCACCTAGTCCTTACTTCTTAGGCCTGACATCGGGGTGCAATCCTGTCCAATCAACCTGATTTTTAACACCAGGGCATCATTTCAAAGCGCCTGTGCTGAAGAACGGCCTGACTGTTGCTAACCATATTCTAGATCAGTGCTCCATTTCAGCTGGAAGGTGACCACCCCAAATTACAAGGCTTATTTCTCTTGGTCACTGAGAAGTTCTTTCCCAGGTGCTTCCCAGTCCTCCGTGAAATAGATTATTGGCAAGCACGACCCACATTCCTTGAGATTTGTCTGAATCTCAGGGTAACTCACACTTTAATTGTAAACCAAGATCTTCTCCACTTAAATGTCTTCCTAGAAGGCAGTAAAATACTACAGAGAGCTGTCTTCAGTCTCAGAAAGACTAAGATCTTAATCCTAGATTTGTCACTCCTCATAAAATAAGATTCATAGTATCGACCTTTCAGGGTTGCTGTGAGGATAAAACGAAGTAGTATATGTAAAATACTATTCCACAGAGTTATCTTTTATCTTTATTTTTCATTATCAGCGTGGCCACTGCAGAGGCTGGTAGATGCCCAACTTTACTTACACCAGAATCATTGATGGGTTGCATTCTGCGTCTTCCTCCGTAACTATCCTCTCAGTTTCCCTCTCTGGGGCTCAGGTATGGGTCCCCATCTCCCCTTGCTCCAGGGCTCAGGTCCTCCCACTTCAGTCACTGGTGACTCATGCCTGGCATACGCCTGTGCTGCTTACCCTTGGAAACGTTACACCCATATAAGGGGGCTGCCCCGTTCCCCTTGCTAAGGCCTGTGGCATCTGGTCCCTAAGCCACTGAAACGCCTTAATTTTGAATGGAGATTTGTCAAAATCCCCATAAAAGGCTCACCTGCAACTCTATTATCAAGATAGTTGCATAGAAATGACAATAGTAATGAAATATACTGAGAAGCAGCCAAAACTATGTCTTTTCATTAAATTGAGGCCCCAGAGGGAAACTTATTATTATTATTATTCACCCTTATTATGAAAAGTCACAGATAATATCTTCCTGTTCACAGTAATCCAAAGTGCAGGCACTGAGGGAAGGAAACTATAGGTGCAGGATTCTGGGAACACTGTTTCCACTGGGCATTTAAATGGTCACTTCTTCCCACAATGAAGCCGCCACCTCTTCTTCCCTTCGAGGCAACCTCTGACAAGTCTTAGAGTACAAGAGAGGTCTCTGGTCTCCAGGAAATGTGCAGAGGCCTCAACATCAGCAACTAGAGCCCCAGGAAAAAGGCTCCAGCGAACTCACACAGCTGGTCACTTAATCCCCAGCTCGCACCCTGCCCAGGATCACTGCTGCTTACTGCAACTCTTCTGCACAGATCCAAGGTGCTCTGTGGGCAGCTCAGCTTGCTTTGCCCACCTGTGCACATCTGCCCCTCACCCACACAAGGGCTCCCTTCCTCCCATAGTGTGCCCTCCCTTCACCCCAGTTCTTTCCTGTGGTGCCTGCAATTCCCAACCTTGCCCTCCACTACCTACTGTACTACTGTTTCTATTTGCTCCAAGTCTGTTACTCCCCCATCTTTAATCGGACTGTGCAGCCATTGGAAGCTGCAATCAGACATTTACATTTCTGTGTGCCTCAGTTCCCACGCAAGGCCAGGTTCATCAGTGTTCAGTAAATGCCCCTGAGCTCTCAGCTCTCTTCTGGGTACACACTGTTGAGTGTAAGTTTTTTTAAAGAAGGAAAAAAAGGGGCAAAAAAATAATGTCTGGTGAACCCACTTCCATGACACTTTTCATGTTGTCCTGTGTACCCTTGCCAGTGACTCCATGAGATTGTGCTACCTCATTCATACACTTATTTTGTAAAAACTTCCAAGGAGGTTAAGCAACTTTCCAAGGGCACACAATTAATGACAGAGCATAATTCAGTTCAAGGTCAACCTGACTCCAAAACATAAGTTCACTGCCAAAGTTTTATCCCCACTCCATTTATCCACTCCATTGTCCCCATGGCCCGCCCCTTCTGCAATGACAGTGAGCTGTTCACTGCAGAGAGAACTTTCTGGGTCCCTTTCTGTGTCTTTGCAGACTAGAAGCCCAATGTAGATAACAGGAGGCCCAAATTTAGCCATGGAAAAGAGCCAGCTGCCACATTCCCCTTGACTCCTCTACCAAAGGGCGCATCACACAGGCAAAGAGCACCAGTCGCTGCAAGGCCTGGTCCACTCGCCTACACCTCTCATCCCTCACTGACTCACTAATGAGGGGGCCGGGGGTACCAGAGCCGCTCAGATGCACACAGAACTAGAAGGCAGCATGAAGGAGCAGAGTCCTCGCTCCTCCACATGTCTGCCCTGAAACCTCTTCACGTTCCTGAGCTTTGGCTGCTTCACCAGTAACTCAGGATTCTTCCAGGTGCCACAGATGCCACAACACAATGTGTCACGTTAATGGTGAAAATGAAAGCCCTAATTTTCACCTTGCAAAGCACAATCGGTCTAAACTTAACTTCTCTGAAACTGTGTAGCTAAATAATCAAAATTGTTTTCTAAAAGAACAATTTTTAAAGGCACAAGGCTATAACCCTTGCACAAATATAAAATGAACATGCATCAGATATTTTATTCAGACCTTTAAGTAATAAGGGAACTAGTAAGGTGTTACAATATGTTCAAAGGAGAATTCAGCATATACACACTCACACACACACACACACACACACACATCCGAGAATGCTAAAATGAATATACAAACAGATGTGATCAATATCCACAGGACAATAATCACTTACATTGCATGAGACAAACTGCATTTCCACCGACAGGAACCATGCAGTTCTATAATTTACAAAGACTGAAAAACAGCTCGAAGACAATTAGAGGAATAGACCTCTACAGAATCAAATAACCCACGTAGATATGCTAGACAACACCCAGAATTCCACAGAATACCCAGAAATCCTTCCAAGGGGTACGAGAGGCACAGCAAAGTCTTTTATTTTCTCTTAAGTGACTGACGTGTGAGACCCTGACCGAGGGCAGAGGCAAGAAGACTGAGACAGAGGAAAGTGAGATGCTGACAAGCAGCCTTCGGAGCTGGCTGCCGGGCCTCGCTCGCTGGGTGCCCTCCTCAGTGAGCTGCCTCCCTTGCCTAGGGGGAGCCACACCGAGTCCCAGCACCCTGCCCACACCTGAGCCAGGGATCCTCTGGAAGGAGACCTTGAAGCACTGTAACATTAGCTTTCTGCTGCCAATTTCACATTAAAAGTGTTTCAGTACAAGCACAGGAGCATGCGTGTCATTAGGGGAAAGTTAGAAATGCAGATTCTTAGAATACATCTCTGCTCTACTGACTCACACTGTCTATTTTTAACGTGATCCTCAAGTGGCCTGTGTGAAAATTAATGTTTGAGAAGCAGTAGTTTGAGTAATCACACCACAGCTCCACCACTAATCAAGCAGTTGTGTCACTTGAGCAAGTCAACTCACTTCTCTGGGCTTCACTCTCCTTATCTATAAAATAAGATGGGTCATTGGTCTCGGAGGTCATCTCTGGAGTCAGAATACATTTTCACACAAACTTTTTCTCTGACATCAAATCCTAAATTCAGTGTCTACCACCAGAGATTTAGCTAAGCCTTGTCTATGTTGTTCTCTTCTGTACTTCTCTGGGAAAAATAAAGTGACATTAATGACATTAACTCTGTCCCTATCTCTCTTTGTCTCTCTGTCTCTGTCTCTCTCTCCAACAATATGCCAGGATTCCCTGAGAGCCAAGTGAGTAAGAAATCTTGCCATTTGTTTTCAAGTCAGGAATTTCCACAGTTTTGCTCCCTGATTGAATGTATTGCTTTAGAGTTCCAAAATAATCAATTCTGACAAGAAAGGTTTGGATATGCTTTTCCAATTATAAACACACACACAAATTTCCTGACAACCTGATAAAATGAGAAAGTGAATTACCAGCTTGTTATTTTTTAAGTTATTGGTTTTCTCCAAGTGAGCCATCCTATTCTTCAAGGAACCTTTGACCCCAGGACCTGCATGTGAGTTCAGAACTTCCCAAAGTCCTGTCTCCTCACCATGGCAATACAGATCCCCTTCTTTCACCCTTAGAAGTCAAAATTATATTCAGGCTACATGGAGTGGGAGATTGGGGGAGGTGAGAACTGAGCAAGGAGACTTTCTCCTGTAGATGCAAATTGTGCTACCTGCCTGCAGATAGGGTGTTGTTCCATGCTGACCCTTATTGTATGGACACCCCGAGTCTGTTCCCAACAGAGCTCAGTGTCTTCTTGAAATCTACATGTATAAAGCACGAACGTTATGCACCAGGACATTCCCTGGAAATCTTCAAGCCCTCATCACTCCTGCAGGGATTCCTGAACAAATCGAGAAGGACCCGTGTGCCCCGTTTTCCACCTTGCTTCACTCAGCACCCCGACTCCCACTGTCTCTCCAGAGTATTCAGCAATGAACGAGTGTTTGTGGAACACTTATTCCTGTAAAGTGCTCTCCTTAAAGCTCAGGCTGTGGTAGAAAGCATGACAATCGCACCCCTGGCTCTCTCATGAAGCCCAGAGTTTGGTGGGACACACAGACCTTCCACTGATAGAGCTGAAGGTTACTGCAGCAGGCAACTTCAACAGTGACCCCTGAGCTGGTCCCAACATTTAAGAGGTTTTCCTTGGTGAATGTATTTATTGAATAAAGCACTTCTCACCATACCCCACAACTGCCTGTTGTCACTCTTCCCTGTATAGTTGACCTGGTGCTCTATAAAAGGACTAGGACTTTATAGCAAGAATACAAAGAGGAAAAAAATAGTCCATTTGCAGATTTTGAGTTTCAAAACAGACTTTTAAATCTGCTATCAGAGCAAACAGGTTTGAAAACCACAGCCTTCACTGAAAAGTGTTGACCTGCTTGAGAAAATCAGAGCTTTTCGTGTTCTAAAAACTTAGACTTGACTATCAATCACAAAACATTGATGGTACCAGAGTATCATATGATTCCCAAAAAATCTTCAAACTAAGGATAACTTACATATTTACATGGTCACAGAGGTTAACTGTGAGGGAAAAGTCAGCACATGTGAGGATAGCTTGTGGTCAGGAAAAGCTACATGTTAGCAGAGACTGGCTAGTGGCCTGTCTCGCCATGGGTGGTAGGAGGGTATGGGTAATTCTCTTGACAGTGACCACTTCCCTAGACATGGCAGGCAGGGTGGCTCACCTTGGTAAAAGCAAAAAAGAACAGGTGCCATGACCAGAGGGAAGCCAAAAGTAGTCACGGATGTTCTGTGGAGGAGACCAAGGACCTCAGACCTTCCAAATGCCTTGACAACTTGCAAGCACCCCTGCAAATTAAATACATCGCTGCAGAGACCACGAGGTAGGAACAATATTCAAATCACCTAACTTTAATTCTGGAATGACAGAGAAAATCCTGAAAGCAACTAGGTTTAATGGTTTAGCAAGATTGTGGGTTTTTTGGTTTGGTTGGTTTGGGTTTGGGTTTGGTTTGGTTTGGTTTGGTTTTTTTCTGCCTCTAGACAAAATATAGCTTAAAAGTAAGAGAGTTCAGAGATAGAATGTGTTCCATACTTTGCTGTACATTTGAACTTTGTGGTTAAATGCAGGATACCTGTTAAACTTCCCTGACATGACTGAGTAACTGGGGACATACTGGATAAGAAGAAATGTACCAAGTCAGTCGAATAGTCTAGGAGGAAATGGTACACACAGCATCGCAGCCTTTAGTCAGAGTGAGAGATGCTTAGCTTAAGGAATCAAAGGCCAGTGTACCTAGAACAGAGTGAGGTGCGCTATGGTTTAGATTGGAAATGTCTCCAATGGCCATTTCACCACATCGTTCACTGATTTTAGAAAGCCTCCAACATCTCTCCCCAACCCACATCCTCACACATGTTTATCTGCCCCAGAGTCACTCTTCGCCACTGTCCCGTGTTCCAGCTCTTCCTTTAATTAGCGGACAGATTTCCCCAACCCTGAAGCATTAGGAAGGGGGTGCTGAGTATTAGGATGATTGCATCATGGTCACCTAACCTTGCCCAGTTAATTACCCCATCCCTTCCCTGTAAAGTTCTGGGGTGACCTTCATACAAAAAAGGTGTAGGGTGGAAACCAAAGCATGGTTTTCTTTCCGGCTGCAGTGGTATGGTGTGTGCTAGTGCATAACTCTGGTTACAGGCTGAGTTTGATAAGGTTCCAGGTCAGAGTGAGATCTCCTGTTCACTGCCTGTCTCTCAATTCCAAATATTGCAGGACAGATATCCACGGATGTCCACTGGCAAGGAGAGAAAATAGCTGAGCTCATCAAAGAGAAAATAAAGACTGGGTTCTCATCTCTTTAGGAATAATTAACCTCACCTCCCCCTCCTGCCCTTTGAAACCCAACCAAAGACTCAGGCTCTGACCAGTCTCCTTAGCAGGAGGGGGTTGTGTTTGAAATCCTGGCCTGATGAGAAGAGAGAAATACCCAACTCCACACTCACTGCCATATTGGGGTTATAGCTTAACCCACTGGATTGACGGCCCAGTCTGAAATCAGTCAAGGCACAGTCATCCTGGAGGGAAAGCCAGAAAATTCTCAGATGTGTCATGTCTCCAAGTTCTGCTGTGAGAATCGAAAGAGTGAAAGGATAGCTCCAAGTCAGCTCGGGGCCAGCTAACTGCCCTGGCTGCAACGCGCTGCCTGTGGGAATCCGCAGTTGGGAACAAGGCTGCGAAAGCAGGCGCCCAAGGAGTTCGCTGCTGCCCTTGCTGAATCGAGCTGGAAAAAAAGCCACGGATGATGGATTTCTGGCAAAAGTACTTTCCAAAGTACCTCCAAAATTACACCTTAGATACTACTTTCTCTTCAGCTTTCTGGTGAGGGTAGGGTGATTTATAAGAAAGATTGATTCAAAGGAAAATAAATTTCACTATCATACTACCAAATAAGAATGACCAAAGAGCAGGTCGGGGATATAGGTCAATGGTACAGTGCCTGCCTGGCAAGCACAAGGCTCTGAGTTCAATTCTCAGTACAAAAAAAAAATAAAAAATAAAATGACCAAAGATAGAACTGGGCATGGTGGCACATCTATAATTCCAGCAATCAGGAGGCTGAAGCAGGAGGATTACTGTGGGTATTGAGCCTAGTCTGGGCCATGAAGTGAGTTCAAGGCCAGCCTCAACTGCATAGCAAGACCCTGTCTCAAAAAAAATAAATAAATAAAAATGAAAAAATAACCATGTTATCTAGTTCCAGATTTTACCCCAAAATTCTACATCAAACACTAATCTGCAGTGTATTTTATGCTATTTGATAGTACAAGATTATATTTGTTTTCCCTCTAGGGGCAAACAAGAATGACCTGATTACCACATCTAATAATTTAAAATGAAGACTATCAGTGAGATTACTTAAATGCCACATGAAGTGTGGGAACAGATCAGAATAAGAAACAAATTGATCTGGTCACAAGAGAGGGAACTCTCTTCCTCTGAGTCCCTGTGATGGGCAAGAGACCAGTCAGTGCCAGGTGCCATTGTTCCTTTGTGCTTCCATGGGACAACCTTGAGGTTGTTGTTTGAACACAATGGTGAAAGAAAGAATCAAAGAACAAAAGAAAGAAAGAAAATAAATCAGCATTCTCCTTTTTATTTTTCTGGGAAAAAAAGACAAAAGATTATTCATTAGTAAGAACAAAAAGAAGCAAAAAGACAAAGTACATTTGAATACGGCTGGAATAAGTTAAAATCTCAATTGCCCATTATAGTAAGAATGTCCATCTCCTTCTAAAATTCATTTTCAAATTTAATAATGCAAAAATATTGAGAGGTAGACGACTAAGAGGAGATGAGATCCCGAGGGCTTCCCCTGTGACCAGCGTTAGCACTACCACAGGGCTGGAGGGGTCCAGCCAGGCCCTTCTTGCCCTCGCATCCTGTGTGCTCACAGAACCAAGGTGCCATCTTGAATGCACAGGCTGGGCCCTCACTGGACACCAAACATCCCATTTCCCAGCCTCCAGAATTGTGAAAGTCAAATGTCTACTGCATACAAATTACCCAGTTTTTAGTATTTTGTTACAGCGACTCAAATGAATTGCGACAGCCACACTCACCTTATCTCTCCACTCCCTCAATCTCAACAACTGAAAAAAAAAAAAAGTTGTGATTGAAAAGGAACCAACACAAAGAAGCAGGAAAGAATGATTCTAGAGGAGGCTCAACTGCAGGCCCCAAAAAGAATGAGGTGACATACATTCCTGGACAGGGAAGGACACACATCATGAGGCAAATTTTAGTTTGTATTGAGAAGAACAGAGATGTATGAGCTGAGGACCCACCAGGGAGAACCAAGAAACAGAGGAGGCTTGGATAAGTGAGGAAACATAGGCCCTGTTTTCATGGGTCTACAGCAACAGAGGAAGAGAAAAAATTGCAAGGACTTGATCAATAAGTGCCAACGTCGTTAATATGTGCTCCCAATTCTAGTTAAGAATGACATAACAAAAGTTAAATATACTCCCTGAATCAGCCACACAGCAGGTCCCACTTCTAGGCAGCCCACTGTTCTGGCCCATTCAGAAAACCTTAACAAAATGCCATAAATAGGTAACATTACAAACATCATACATTTACCTCTCGTTTCTCATGGTTCTGGAGGCTGGGATGTCCCAAGCCAAGTCGCCAGCAGATGCTGTGTGCAGCGGGGACTCGCTCTCTGCTTCATTCCTGGTGCTTTCTGCCCATGTCCCTGGATGGTGGAAGATTCCAGAAAGATTCTTGGCCTCTTTACAAGGGCAGCAGTCCCACCACTGAGGGCTCTGCTCTTGTGAGTTAACTACCTCCCAAAAGCCCTGCTATGTTATATTGGGAATTAGCAATCAGTGCAAGAATTTTAGGGGACATAAATTCAGACAATAGCAGCATCTAATGTTATATTTGGGTCCTACACCTGAAGAAGAATGCTACATAAGTCAATAAGGAAGTACCAGGAGGTAAGGCTACGGTCATCCCTCTGAACATTTTCTCTATTGGCTCTGAAATATACTAATATGTAGAAAATTGTTTCACTATTAAGTAATGATTAAAATGTCAATACATCTCTAAAAGTAGAGGTACTATAAATAATGTCTCAGATCCCAATACAATAAATGAAAAATTAATAACAAAGCAAACTAATGATGCTAAAATCACTACATAGCACAACCAAAAGAAAAGGTAACAGTGTTTAGAAGAATCATTGTGTCTTATTTTTTAAAAAAAGATAAAAAATAAAAAAAATCTGCTTCCAGTTCAGGAAGTAAAACTATATAAACTAATGAAAACTAAAGAAAGAAGACAAAATTAACTAAAGATGAAATGAAAAAAAAACAAGACTTAGAAAATAGAGGCAAAGAGCTTTATGAAGAATAGATAAGGGGCACCTACAAGTGAATAAATGGTAATCCAATATAAAAGCAGGTAAGGAACTTAAAATATTCACTTACCAACAACAACAAAAATACCCACAAGGCTATAAAATGTGGAGTTGTTTGACCTCATGAGCTCTTAGGGAAAGCCAGTCAAAAACACAATGAGATGTCACTTTTCCCCCTACCAGAATAATTAAGCAAAGCTACAAAGAATAATAATACCAAGTTGGTTTCAAAGTTTTCACTTTGAAAAACTGATGGTAGTTTTGACAATTCCATTTCTAAAACTATATATCAATAGAAATGAATGTGTGTGTGTGTGTGTGTGTGTGTACACATATGCACACAAGAAAAAAATACTGCATGAGAATGCTAGGATAATAGCCAGACTTGTAGCAACTCAAACATAATCAACAAAGAATGTATCAGTTTTGATGAACTGATGGAATCAATACTCAAAGCTAGTGAATTACTACTCCATGCCACAATCCTCACAACTGTATCATTCTCTGAGGGGCCAGGCAAATATATATATATATATATATATATATATATATATATATGTATATATATTACATGATTTCATTTACATAAACTGAAAACAGAACTGCGTCAGGGAGCTTTGAAAATCTGGAGGAGTGAAAGAGATCTCTTAAAGTGGGTGCTGAGGTGCCACTTACAGGAACATTTGCTTTACTGTAACTTAATTGACCTAAAAGATTTTGATTTGCAAACATTGCAGCATGCATACTATGCCTTAGTTTTAAAAGCCCACTTAAAAATGAAAAAATGTCAACAGTCAGAAGTATTTTTATTTCTATTGTGTTAAGCCAGTGGAACTGTGGAATTACGACAGCTAAAGCTCTCCGGACTGACACAGAGCTCTAGAGGTCATCAGCATTCATTTTACAGATAAGGGAGCTGTTGCTTAGAAAATTAAGAGATTTACTCAGTGTCACAGCGTGACAAGCTTGTGTCTGCTGGACCCCGAATTCAGGAGATCCCTTTTTCTTCTTTGTTTTTTTCCTATCTCACTGCCTCGACTCATGTACACACCACTTAACACTCTCATCCTACTTGGCTCCCAATAAACAAACCATAATAATAGGAAGTGATATCCACCCACTCAGCAATTTCAGTGCCTCTATCTTGCAATTGCTCCTAAAATTACCCAGATGTCTTCCCTGGTGATAGTTTGGCACACACACACACTTTCAGAAAGAAAATACTTTTACTAAGATGAAAACTTTGTTGGTTAATGCATGCATACTTGGATACCAAAAAACTATATATATTTTTTGCTTTTTTTCTAACCTACAAGTACTGAGATGGATTGGATTATTGTGATTAAGTGCAAGAATGGTCTGTAGTGTCCCTAAACATGGTATAAATGGAAGCGTTCTTAAAAATTAACACATCTGGACACTCATCAGAGGTATGAACAAAGAAAATCACATGTATTAGACACTCAGAAGAGTAAACCTCAGCATTTCAAGAATGCTTTAAGAGAACTTGGTAGCATTTCTGGATGTTTCCACAAGCAAATCTCAGTAAGCCCTAAGCAGCTTTCCTGGGTCTTAGCTTAAGTGGGAAACCCCTGGAGGCTGAGATAATGACATGAGAGAACCCAATCCACCATCCTCTTCCCAGTTAGGGCTGGCCTTATGGGATATGGAAGTCAGGTGCACAGTTCTGGTGAGAACTGTCCTACACTAACCACAAAGAAAATTCAGAAAAATAAATTGTTGCATAAAGGTGAAGCCAGCCTTCCAGTCTCCATGTTCGATCCTCTTTGTCTTGTATCTTGATGTGTAGACTGAACTGTGTCTCTTCAAATTCATACATTGAATCCCTAAGGCCAAAGGTTACTGTATTTGGAGATAGGGCTTTGAGGAGGTCTGAAATTCAAATGAGGTCCTCAGGGTGGGGCCTCAGACAGATCTGATGTATTTAGGAAGAAAGGAGAGATACGAGAGAGCTCTCCCTCACACTCAGAGGGAAGGCCACATGTGAGCCCACAAAGGGGCGACTGTCTGCTCTCTGAGGAAACAAGTCAGTGCTAGAAATCAAATCAGCCAGCATCTTAATCATGGACTCCCCAGTCTCCAGAACTGTGAGAAAAGAAATGTCTATTGTTTAAGCCCCCCAACTTGTGCTGCTTTTTATGGTAGCGCAAGCAGAGTAGTACACTTGCTAACTTAGACAGCGAGGTGGCTACCGTATCATTTCTGGCAGAGTACTCCTTTGGCCGTATGTATGTTCCTCTGAGGAAACACTTAGCATTTAAGGAACCAAAATCTCTTCTGTATCAAAATAGATTGATTTCTAATGATGAAATTCCAGACATCGGTCCTTGTAAGAGTCATGTGTAGGAAACAGATTGGCAAGTGTGGATGGATACAGGTCAAAACAACTTAAATGTCAAACTAAGAAATGTAGAATTTATTTCAGAGGCAATGATGTATCACTGTGTTTTTGAGGGGGAACTGTGATCAAAGTTTTCCTTCAAGGAGATAAAAATCTTCTGTCTTGCTGGAGGACTTACAGTTATTGTTAATTTCAAGGATTTTTTTATAATAGCATTTATTGAGCACTTAATCTTTGCCAAGCACTCTGCATGCATTTCTCTAATTGAGAGAAAATTATAAAAAAGACTTTGAAATGGACCAAAAAGATTCCTGGGTGCCTTGAATGGAAGTCAGGCATGATCTGGGTTATGATTTATTTATAACACTGTAAGATGTGGAAAATTGATAACAAGGCCAACAACTTTCCTTGAAAAGCAAATGAATGTGCCCAATGGAATGAAATTGATTATCACCTTTTGAACAGACCCAGTTTACACCTATTTGTAAATTCATTCCAACATTCATTATTGCCTAATTGTGTGTGGTTCTCTGAATTCGCCTCTCAGTTATCACTGGTTTCTTTATTAATGAGTTATATGAATTTTTGACACATGGCTATTTTATATACGTACATTATGATTTTACTTTTTAAAATTCCTTTAACAATTCTTACAACACCATGAAACTGAAACTATTATCTCTCTAGCTTACAAAGAAATAAACAGAGGCTTTGAAAAGAAAAGTTGCCTACAAATATCACAGTGACTCTGAAACTGGAATCAGAATAAAAGGCTATTACTGTACACACACACACACACACACACACACACACCAAGGCTGGGGACCAAATCCAGGACTCCTGTTCTATCACCAAGTTACAACCCCACCCCTAGTTAACTTTTCTAACTACTCCAAATTGTCACCCTCAGGCTCTGTCCCTGGAGCCGATCTCTGAAGTCCTTCCCTCTCTTTCCCGCAGCCTAAAAAGCCCCCCACTGCTGTATCAATTGCTCCACTGTCCACAACTTTCCCACCACTGTCTAACCTAACTGACAATATAGTCACTTTTAGCCAGGAATGGAGAGGTAAAGGTCTCTCTACCTGTGTGTGTCACCTAACACACCACGAGCTCTGTACAAGCAAAAATATGGCCCACTGAAGATGACTGGTAAATGCCCAGTGAGTGCTGAAAAGTACAGACACAGATTGGGAAGACACCCAGAAGCTGGGAGCTGGACTCACAGGACTCAGAGTGGAGACAAGTCCTCCTTGGAATTGCCAATAGACCAGGTTTTCTAAAGAAACAGAACTGTCTCCCTCAAGGCTAGCATTTCCCCAGGTCCAAATATATTCCTGAAGTGCAAATTAAACTCTTCCAGAAAATTGTTTCCCAGATTGCAGCCACCCGGGAGCCACTCACTCACACCCTCCGGAATGTCAGCGGGAAAGCATTCTACGCTTGGCTGTGTCATCGGTAAAATGTGATGAGTCCGACTTCCTGCTCTGGCTGGGAGACAGCACAAATGTACCCTGAATTCTCTTTCCTGATTCTGAGAACCAGGTGCCAGGACACTGTACCTAACTCTTAAGAACTCACTTAATTCTCACAAAGGCCTATGAGGAAGGTACTGTTATTACCCCTATTTTATAAGTGAGCAAACTAAAGCATAGAAAGGTAAAGAAACCTATCAAGATCTTGCAACCAGTAATTGGTGGAGCGGAAACTGAAAGCTAAATAGTCCGGTTTTTATTTACCTTATGGACCTGTCCAGGCTCCACCAATTCAGGGTCATATCCTTCAAGGAACCTACTCAAACACTCCAGCTCTGATATAAATTCTGTCCTTCCTCTGAAGGACAGCACAATTTATTTGGTAATCAATTCCTCATCTTGTGTTCTTCTATGGAAGTCAAGGCCCAAAGATGCTGTCCCTTGGCTGTCCCTCAGACCCAAACGGAGTCCTTCCATGCATAGTATTTTGTCTTTACAAGGGGAACCGAGTGCCTGGTCAAAGGAAGATGCAAAAAGAAAACTAGCTTTTGGCCAAGTGAATGCCTATCCCAAAACAGAAGAAAAGGCTGGGCATATTCCTGATGAAAATATATACAAAATCATTCAGCAAGTTACCCTAGATCTAGAAGGAAAGGAACCTCTACTGTTTCTGACAAAAAATCCTAAACTAAATCTGTTTCATTCCCTGTTGCACAGGACCCAAGCCAGGCAGCAACAATCAGAGGTGGTTAAATACTGAATTAAACCCTGGGCTCCAGTCTGTGATCTCATGTTCACTTGATAAGTGCTTCATAATTAATGAAGCAGAGATGACAGTCTGCATTCTATTAGGCTGATTCTTTTGCAGAAATCAATAGCCTGTCAGAGGAAATCCTTTTGAGAAGAGACTGTTTAATCATCTTCATTATCATCATCATTACCATCATGATAGATAACATTTATTGAATTCTTATCATGTGTGAAACGCTATATATGAACACACACACCCCCCTTCTCATCTTGTAAAAAGCTTCCTAAGTACTGTACTTTATCAGGAAAGACAAGGTACTGATTCCTCAAGCCAGTGCCTGTCCTCAGATGGTTTTATTTCAGGCAGCCTAGCAGAGAGTCAACAACAAGGAATAGCAAAACCTCTGCCACGCACAGTATTGAAAAACACGGTTCAAATCTTTTCCTCATCTACCATGTAAATGTCAAACAAGTTAATTAACCTCTCCAAGCCTCAGTGTCCCCCAAGCTAGAGGGAATGAGAATGGCTCTTCTGAGCTGTCATCGTCAGGTTGGCATCACACCGCCTGAGAGCATCCAGCAGACTAAGTTCTCAGGAAATCTTCTCGCTTTCAATGTAAGTCTTGCAGCCTTTTCTGGGTACCCTAGGGTCCTAACTGATTCAGGATGGCTTCTGTACCCCGTGACTCTAGACAATGGATCCTGCCCTCTTGTCTTCTTTTCAGGAAAGGATGGGTTGGAGAAGCACTCTCTCCTCTGTCCCATCCCCTCCCTGAGTTTTGCTATTCCATCAGTCTCAATTCTCACAAAAGTGTAATACAAAATAGATTCCAACCAGCAGCTGCCCCTGCTGTTGTCCCTCAGGGCCAGGCATTGTGGCAGCTCCTCACCTTGGTCCTCAGGAGTCTTTGGATCTGACTTCCTTATTTGTGGATGTTTCCCCAACAGCTGAAGTGCCCCCTAAAATCAAGGGACAGCTGAGGTGGTCATTACTAAACACATAGGTAGCTTCCAACTTCTGTTTTCCCTTGAGCCTGTATTACTTAGTTTTCAAGTCCTAGGTGGGAGGGTAAATGTAGGAGGGGATACAGACAGATATCTGAGAATTGTTTTTCCTTGTGTTCCCAGATACTTGAAGTGGGCACAGGCAGCTAAAGTCTGAACATAGCTTTGCAATCTGTAATAGTCCCCCTTTCAATAGCAGACAAGTCCTGGCTGAAATCCAAAACAAAGGGAGAATTTTTTTTTTAAATAGCTCTCACTTGAAATGTTTCCCCTGTCCCTCTGCCTGTCAAAATAAAGTCCCAGTCACAGCCCTGTCCCTCGTGGAGCCTTCCCTGAACAACCCAGCATGCTCTGACCTTCCCTTGTCTGCCCATGGTTGCTCGTCTGCCTCTTGAGACCCCCTTGGCAAGGTTGCCTCCTGCTAGTACTTGATTCAGGTATGACCTTTCCTTCTTCCTCCACCCTTCCTCTGAGAACCTGTGGAGTTTATACTACCTGTAAATTTTACTGTCATCTTCTTGGGCCATGAATTTGTAGAAAGGTTTGTCCCACCTCCATTCCAACATCTATCTCCAGTGATTAAAATAGGGCTCTGTGATTCAGCCTTTATGGATAGGCACATCTGGGTGGCTACTGACTGGGGAAAGAGAGCCCCACCCTCACCCCAAAACACATACCCACAACCTCATGACCCTAAAGGGAACTTGCTAGCAACTAAAAATCTCTGCCCCCAACTGGCCTACTGCCCTGAGGGTAGAATTTCTCAGCCAGTTTGGGTGCACGACAAATGCTGAGTGAAAATAAAACTCCAGGCTTCCAGAGTGTGAAGAGCTAATAAATCCTTAGTGAATAAGACTTTCTAAATTGAGTCTCTTTTATGAGGCAATTTGTGAGCACTTCTGGCTTTCTCTACTGGAACAGCAAACTATGACTGTAAATATTAGCAAGATGGTGTTGGTGGTGTGAGGGAAAAGAAGACCTGACATGAGGGTAACCACATCTGATTCCCAAACAAGATGGCCCAAGTAAGTGGGATGCTTTACCACTAACTCACTATTGTCCATGCTACACTTAGGGAAATGCAGTTCCAAAAAAGAACGATCCCTACTCTAAAGGAATGGCACATTGCATTGCGCCTAAAACCATTCAAGCATGCTAGTAATGATTCTGAGGTTGTCAAATTAAGAGTCTGTCTCCAGGTAGATTCTCTCACATGCTCAGGTTGCTTGAGTGTGTGTCTCTGTACGTGTTTGGCTGCCATCATCTCATGCTTTTGTTGGTTTGGGGGGGGGGCGGGGAATACAAGACACCTCTGTTCAATTTTCAACAGTTCAAATAATCTAATATTAAATTTTAATTTCAACTAACTCTTTTGGCAGTAGGTGTGCATGCCAAACAGAGAAGTGGTATAGGGGGACAGAAAGAGAGATAGAAGGGCGACGTGCCCAAATCCAGAAGCAGGAGTTGAGTGTTTGCTGAGAGCCAAGCATATATATATATATATATATATATATATATATATATATATATAATCTTTCTGTGAGTTGTCCCAGGGACCCAATAAGAGGAATGACTGCTGAGATTATGTGCCTCCCAGTTTATATGCTTTATCTCATTCAATCTTGCTTCTATTCATTTCCTAACACAGAAAACTAAAGACACAGGAAAAGCCATCAACTACTGCAGTTTATACAAACAATCGAAATTCAGACCTATGTCTCTCCAGTCCAGATACAAGGTTCCCCCTCCTCTGTGGTGCTGCTTCCCACTGCACAGAGCCAGCAAACATGGCTCTGGAATTTGGAAGCCGTTGGTGAGCCTCGTAGAAGCCTTGCACCAAGGGAGCATTCTCACCTGGGGGCATAGCATGGCACTCTCTGCACCACACAAAGACTGTAATGTGGGAGGTATTTCTAGCCAGGAAACATTCCCTAACATTTCTGGATTCAGGCAGCCGCAGTCATCCCTGGACCCTATCCCTGAGAGCTGCATAACTCTGGGCAATTTTGCTTGTCTTCATGCTTGGCTTCAACAGCACACCATGCAAAACTCAGTAGGGAGCTGAAAAAAAGGCCAGTGTAGGACCAGGAAGTAGGATAGGTTTGGGGTTTCAGTAGTGTAACCCAAAGCATTAGAATCATAAACCTCTCTGCACTCCTGCTAGGTGGGCAGTTCATCCTTGCCAAGGGCTTGTAGTTGGGGATTTGGGCTGATGTGAACCCTGAGATTATATACTATACCTAGGAGAGGGACTACAGTCAATTTACATGGGGTCCAAGAATTCTGTCACCATGGTGATATAGGGGAATGAAACTCCTGACCTACTATGTCCAGTATGAGTTTGTGTTCTCTAAAACTGAAGAATGAATTTTAAGAACAACAGAGGTTAAGAGCAGGATATATTTACTGAGAAAAAGAAAGCTTCTGTCTGGAGCGAGACAGAAGAGGTCTCAAGTGGGTTGCCAAAGACTCTGTCTTTTCCAAGGACTTTTATAGAGTAAAATCATGGGGTGAGATGGGTTCAAGATGGGGAAAACTGGGAACTCACAAGACAGATGCACATAAAGTGGGACAGAACCAATAAGACTAACTGTTTAGGTGAAATCAATTAAATCAGTGACAAATGGCAAAATGAGTCAGGTAGAAAGCAGACATTCTTAGAGAGCAGTGACTCTTTCCTAGGGGTTGGGATGGTGATTCCTGACTTCCTCAGGATGATAGGGAACTATTTAGAATATCAGTCCTTAGGATATGGATGCATTTGTTTGATCTTTTTCCTTGAGGCCTGGCACGGCAGGAGGTGTCTGTCTCCCCAACAGTTGCAAAGTAGCTGGGCTTCTGCACTGGCTCCTTCAAGGACCTAGCCCTGTCTCACTACTACAATATTTCTAGCTAACTCAGCTGCCTGCAACAGTGGGGCACAGTGGGTGGCCTTCCTTCTACCCACTTACCTCCTTCCGTCCTCCTGCCCGCCCTTTGTCCTCTGTCTCGTGGTGGGAGCACAGGCACCCACTCCATCTGTTCCACCGAAAGTCTCTCTGGGCTCCGTCTGAAGAATGACAGCCATGGTCAGATGGCTTATGCTCAAGGTGGAAGAACAGGACACTTGCTGTTGTAGTTTTGATAGAGACACCAAAACAATAGAGAGGATATCAAAGGGAGCCAGAAGTAGACCTCCCACGCAGAGGCACACAGTGTAAGAAGTGACACAGGAACTGGGGAGAACCTATCCTTGTGTGATCCCTCAACCAGGTCTCAGTGCAGAACTGAGCCAGAGAAGGACTTAGCAGAAGTTGGCTGAAAGACTTCTTTGGAGAGAGTGGTTGCAGGCTGAATCCCCGTCTCACTTTTTTTGGTGACAGGAATGAGCTACCCCTAACAATTCACCCAGAGATTGCCTCCACCACCAGCCCTTAATGACTTTTGCAACAGGAGGGTGCTAAGGACGGGTGCCTGGCTCTTGTCTGAGGACAACCATGAGCTCCACAGATGGAGACTGAGCTCCTGATCTGAAAACATAGATGTTTAGTAGAAGCGCGTGCTCAGTGGTAGCTGAGAGAAGCTGCTCCACAGGGAAACCTGCAGTCCTGAGGGGCATGGCGGCATCTCTATGTACATGGTGAGCTCCACAGGAAAGACCACAGACATTGGGTCACTGCAAACTCTGAGACAGAGGCTGGACACAGCCTCAGTATCCAGGGGCTGAGGAAGCACACTCAAGGAAATGCTTGAAATTGAGGGACAGGGAAACACCAAAGACCCTGCAGAAGGACTCAGTGGAAACGGCCTTTACCATTTTTCAGACTTAGCATGAGCCACTCTCCCCTCTTCTCTTACCAAGAATCATATCATGTGCAGTGAATGAGGAGGCAGGAGGAGCATAGAGCAAGGTCTGAACTCGCACGTGAGGAGTTTCACAGTAAGGCGTGTCCTTTCTTTAAGGAGCCAAGGAAGTATTTCATGTTGGCTCAGTTCAGACTTTTCATATAGATTTTGGATAAGCTATTCCAATTCCTGAGTTCAGTCCATGTGCTGGTAAATTCCGCCGGACTGTTTCCTATGGGCTGGCATAAATGTTCATGAAGTCTGCCAGCATTTTGCTCCAGAGACAGAGAAAGATCTTCTCATTGCATTCATCTAAAAGTAGGGAAAGTACAGTCCCCTTTCACATGTAAATCATGCCCCATTCACACTCTAGTTAGAATCTAAGCAACTATATTCCCCACCCCAACCAAGCCTCCTGGACAATTAAAACAGATTTCGGGAGCTCTGTCTCACTCCAAACAAGTCCTGTGTCCTTCACACACCAGGACATTGGCCACAGGCTACCAGCCTGACAAGAGCCCGAGCAGATGCGAAGTCCATGCAGTCAGGGTTACCCAATGGAGTAAGGTTAAGAAGGGTGCAAAACTCCCCAGTTTGCTTTCAAACCCTTCGCAGCTATGATTTGAAGGTGCTGACAAGAACATCCTTGCCCCTAAACTTCCTCCTCCTCCTTTGCTTCCTGGCTTGCCTTGTGGCAGAATGACCCACACTGCTTTGCCATAGCAGTGTGTTAAAACTGAAATATTCTAAGAAAAGTAAAGCGTCTATAAGTTCATATTTCACACTTTGTTATCATTTACTATCCTTCTCCAGATTTTAACCCATGCCCCTTTTGGATAGATTTTTATATTCCTTGAATATTATTTACTGGTATCATAATTTAAGTATTGGGACTAAAACAAAGAAATTATAATAGTGAATATGACTTTTAAAAAATATACAGATTATCCAGACCTGTGGTCCCTTCTGTCTCTGCAGACTCACAAACCCAGTGGTCAGATGCCACCTTAGAACTAGCAGAGATCATCATTTAGGAAACAAAAAATAAAATAAAGCAAAACAAAATTGCCTCATATTGGTTAGTGAGAGGAAAGAGGAAAGGAGAGTGCGCTTGCTGAAGATTGCACAAAAATAGCACATGTCACCTGGGTCAAGGGGACACAGTAGGAACTTGGGGATCTTGGAATTTAATTTTCTAACTGCAGGTACAGAACTATAATTTTTCAAAGGGATAGAGGATGATGTGTTTCGATTCAGAACTGCAAAATTCTGCCTCATAAAATAGCATCCCATCTCCTCTATATAATAATTCATTGTTCATCTACAAAGATGTTTTAGAAAACCAGCTGGGAATCAGAGCAGGCAGGTGGTAACTGTGAAACCAGAGAGTGTCACACCTTTTAACAAGCTACATGACCCTGGGCACATTCCTTATCTTTTCGGATCCTTTTTTTTAATCTGTAAAAATGGAATAAAAATAGATACCCTCAGGGTCTGCCACGCAGCTTGAACCAGCACTAGAAATGCGTCCAGCACAGTGCACTGCACACACTAGGTCCTTGCTATCACTTTCAGCAATTTGGATGAGAGGTGCTCCCTCTGCAGACTCAAACAAACCAGGCAGACAGACAGACAGGGATAAAGGGCCCAAAACATCAGCTGGAAAATGAGCAGGGCTTTTCCGGAGGGACTTGTAATGTCATGTACTGCCATCTGTCTGGAGTGGCAGACAAGCCTGTAGCCTCAGCCCCAGGCAGCCACCCCGGAGCAGCTGACCTCCCCTTGGTTTTCTGGGTATCCTGGGAGATGATTATGAGAAGATCCTGCAGTGACCCCAGCCATGCCTGTGGCTGGTTCCACCGAGGAAGGGGATGATCAGGAGGGAAGGGTTCTGAGAGGACATGGGAAAACCCCCACTGACGACCCTGCCAATTTCCAGCCCTGTCACTGCCATTTCCCACACCAGACACATACAGTGTGAATATGAATCCCATGGACACAGCCCCATCACAGTCCAGGCCAGAACTGATAGGCTGCGCTGTGTCCAGCTACTCTGTTGCTGGCGTTAGCAGGAAGACTCCTGCTGTCTCTGCCCTCTCCCTCATCAACAGCCCAGGCCACAGCCTCAGCCACCCCAGTGGCCTTCAGTGGCTCTGTGCTGTCTGAACACAACTGGCCACCCGTGAAGACGTCTCATCTGAGCTTCCGGGGCTTCTCTTCGCTAGGGGAGAACTGTACCAGGAGGATGCAGAGCAAATTGGTGGCAGCCCTCAACCTCATACCTAGACTGGGGAGGGAGCCTGAGGCTCCACTTTCTAGGAGTCCAACCTGCTGCAGGAGACCAGTTCTGCCGTTTGTTCCAGCCTGGTAGGAAATGTGTGATGCTGGGTTGTTTCACAACCTCCCCATAAATACCTCCTCCTTTTAGCTAGAGTTCTACAGGGATCCCACCCTGCCCTGGGCCTGTCATTTCCAGGACCATAGTAGATATTAAAGGCAAGGTATGCATTTTTATTTTATTATAAAACCTTTCCACATAGGCATAATTATACATATTTTACATTTGGGAACAGTGAAGGCTAAGATGTTAATTAACATGTGAAAAATCACAAGTTTAGTAAGCAGTAAGGGAGGATTTTAACCAAGTTTGACTGCCTACAAAGTCTGCGCTCTTTATTACAAAAAACTGTTCTCTCATGCCAGGCTGTAGACAGGAATGTGTGCTGGTTTCCTAGTCAAATCTTAAAGACCCCACCTTTTGACAGAATTCCATGGAGGATTAGGTTTTAGCATATGAATTTGGGGGAACACAAACATTTTCAATAGCATCCTCCTAAGAGCTCTAGACAAAGATCTGCTTCTGAATAATGTGAGACCATTATGTATAAATGTGGTTGCAGCCCAGGAAAGGAAACCTGTTGGCCCAAAGTTTAAAGGACCAACACATTGTATGGCCAGAGATGAGAAATAAGTTCCAAGGACATGGAATAGACTCTCTACCCATAAAACAGCCCACCCCTTTTCACAGTTACCCACCCGTACTAAAAATATCAATCACTATATTTTCCAGAGACTGGGAGACGAACAAGTTCTGGACTAAAAGCTCGCTGTTAAGGCTTATAAAACATTTTCAGGACTGACATCTGATCTCTGAAGGCTCTGAAATCCCTTT
Source organism: Hydrochoerus hydrochaeris (assembly GCA_004027455.1). NCBI lineage: Eukaryota > Metazoa > Chordata > Mammalia > Rodentia > Hydrochaeridae > Hydrochoerus > Hydrochoerus hydrochaeris. Next base: position 88,091 of record PVLA01000915.1, on the reverse strand, counting down.
ACTGGTTGATTTCCCCAAAATGGTTTCAGGCTTTAGGGTTGTTTTCCAATTTTATTCCAAGTAAAATTTCACTTTAATATGAATTGAGTGTTACATGTATCAGTAAAGCTAACAAGTCTCTGCTCCTTTGCCTCCCCTAGAGCAATCAGCCTGTAAATGTTGGAGCGATGCATGGGTAAATAGTGGGGAGGAGGAATGTGGGATGGACTGGTGGGTGGTGGACAGGTGGCGGATAAAAAGGCAGAATAACATGGATCAATAAATCATGGATAAAGGGGTAGATGAATGGATGGACCTGCATACCATATAGCAAAATTCGTTCTTTGTTTTTAGACAGTAATATTTTTAAATAAGGTCATTAGGAGTTGGCATATGGCAGCTGAGTAATGCCACCACTAATTTAGCTGTGTATATGACTATTTAGTCGAACCCACTCAACCCCATATAAGTATTGAATAGTTTCTCATCAAATCATGTGTTTCAGTCCTTCTTTCTGTCTCCCTGACTTCCCTCCTTCAGATATCTAATTTTTCCCCACAGCAGCTATCACCTGCTGGAAGAGAACCAGTCCCACCGTGGCTCTGACACCTGCCCCGCTGCCCAGCCTGTCCCTAGCCGCCTGTGCTGTGTGTGTGTGTGTGTGTGTGTGTGTGTGTGTATACTGCAATGGCACTTTAATCTCAATGTGCCAATTTGAATATTGAAATCTCCCCCTCTTCCTCTCAATCCTACTTCTTATCTGAAGACCGACGGACCAGAACCCATGGAGACCAGACCAAACCAGACACCGCCATGAGAGAGATTTATTGGGCAGGGGGCAGACTGCCTTGTGGACCAAGATAGCCACCATTTGGCTTGAGGAAAGGGTTTTTAAGGATTGTTCTGGGGGCAGGGGGTTCTGCGGTGGAGCCAAGTACGAGCAGCAGAGTGTGACAGTCTGTCATCAGGTACCTTCCTAGGTGGAGCTGACTTCTGCAGTTGGAACAGTTCTGGGAGGTTTCTTTTCTTGCAACCCAAGTGAACAGGCTGTAGGGACAGGCTGACCCCTCATCCCAGACTTTTGTTGTTAGGAACCGGGGTGATAAGGTCTTCTTGGCTGCTTCAAGCTGGCTTAGGGTGAAGTGGGAAGGCTGGGCTGGGGACATAGGGTCAGCATCAGGATCAGCTGTGGGCAATGTCTGGGAAGAGAAATCTGAGAGGAGCATTTGGTTAAAATTTAGTGACTGCATTGTGGACTAGGGAGATGAGGGGTGGCATGAGCAGAAGCAAGACACAGAGGCCTGTGGGGGGTCCAGGGAGGGTGAGAGCCCAGAAAAGAGCTCACAAGAGAAACCAAAGCGGGAGGCAGTTAGTGAGGCAGTGTGGGCAAAGAAAGGGCTGGAGAGGTTTAAGGCTGTGATAGGCGTGAGAGAGTGGGAGGCAGAGCCAGCAACCTGAGGTGTTGTAGGTGGGTCTGAGAGGAGATGTAAGATCTCTAAGGTGGTCGGGTTACAGAGATATGGGGGGCTGAGAGAGCCTGAGGGAGGTCTACCATACAGACAGAAGGCAAAGGAATCTGGGCATTTGGGTATATGGCAATAGTGAAAGAGGCATCTTTAAGCTCTAGCACAGGAATATGAGTCAGTGCAGTGTAAGGGATTTGTACCACTGAGTGAACTGGCATTATTGCGTTGCTAATACCTCTAGGATCTTGGACTAGGTGATAGGAGCTGCTGGACACTGCGGGGTCCGTGAGGGAGGAGGGGAGGGGAGGGGCTGAGTCAGCAGCACATGATGGTTGGGATTGGAGTATGAGAGCTATGGGGAGAGAGAGAGTATAAGAGAAATTGAGTTTTTAGAGTTCTTTTTATCAAAAAGAAGTGCAGAACAGGTTGGGATAATACAACAGCTGTGTGTAAAGAGAGGATTTGGAATCTGCAGGGAGCAGGGTTTCTCTGGGAGGTTGTGTACATTGGCCATCAACTCGCACAACGAGAGACTGCATTGCAGGAACATGGGCCTGAAAACTCAGGAGACACGATGGTGGCCTCCACAGCAACAAGGAAAGAGAATTTTACCTGAGATGCCCAGCAAGACTCGGGGCTCTGAGAGCGAGACCTCGGTGCGGGCTGAGGGCCCCGAGCTGCATCAGTCCTCTTCTGTGGTGATGCCATGCGGAGCAGATCAAGGTGGCAGTGTCCTATCCTGTGAGGGCGGGAAGGTGAGGACTTACCGCTCTCTGGCGGACAGGGCAGTCACACTTCCAGTGCCCTCTTGGTTGCAGATGGGACGGATTCCCAGTCATGGTGGCAGGGCAGGGCAGGTGGGTGACTGGTGTGTTTTTTGCCACACTTGAAGCACTGTGGAGGTTGGGGGGGGCCTCGGCTTTTTTCAGCCAATATTTTATCTTGGGCTCTGAGTACATCTTCAGCCTCTGTGGCCTTGGAGTTTAGCTTAGAATGCAGCTTTCTTTTTAAGGTCGTCTTGGAATATAACCTTTTTAAGGTTGTCCTGTTTTTGTTGGTTTTGTTGATTGTTGAAGACATGAAAAGTACTATCTAAGAGGTCTCTCTGGGGGGATTGAGGACCAAGGTCTGACTTTTTGAATTTAATCTGAATGTCTGGTGCTCTTGAGACATAAAGTAGGAGCTTAGTCTTTTGTGGAGGGGACAGAGTGGAAGTGAGAATAATATAAAGATCTTGGCAGATAAGATTGAATAATGAATTTAAGGTTTTTTATATAATTGTAGGTGTCAACAGCAAAAGGTGTCACATGCTGGAAGACATGTGAGTGATCAGAGGGGGAAAAGGAACATAAAGGTAGACTAAGCCTTTGGGACCTGTCACCTCACACAGGGGAAGGAGAGGTTGGGGTGAGCATCATGTCAAGGTGGCTGGAGTAGGGATAATGAAGGTAATGTGTGGCCAGGTGGCAGTGAGTGAGGGGCCACAGACGGCAGCAAGAGGGAGGCCTAAGATGTGGTGGTAGAGAAAGTAGCAACAGTGGAGTGGAGGAGGAGCAGGAAAGGCAGAGTTGGGGTTGTTTGCGAAGAGCAAAGAAAGTTTGGACAAAGGGCACCTCGGACCATTTTCCATTGCGTTGACAAGGGTTGTCTAAATCCCAGAGGATATTAAAGTCAAGTTTTTAGGGGCCAAGTTGATCTATTGTCTAACTTGTATTGGGACCAAGCAAGCTGGTGAGGTATTTGTGTTTGAGTTCAAAACTCAAGAAGCTGAGAGGGTAGCAGAGGACAGACTTGAGACAGGTGAGGACCAAGGTATGTTGCTGAGGGTGTCTTAGTTACTTTTCTCTCTCCTTGTTGAGACAAAATGCCTGATACCCAACAAGAAGGAAGAAAATGTTTATTTGTTAGTTTTTGCATATTTAAATCCAAACTCTGCTGGCCCCAAGGCAGGGTGGCATGGCACAGGGGCAGCTGTTCATGGCGGCCACAAACAACAAGAGCAAACAGGACAAAAAGAGAGAGAGAGAGAGAGAGACCTTCTTCCCACCATTACTCTGTATGCTGGCTCCACCCCTGGGTGGGTGTAGCACTCACACCACCAGTCCGAGCGCTAGGCAACGAACCAATCACAAATGCTAGATTTGGTCGCGTCTATGATTGCATGAGGCTTGGGGTGGGACCACAGGAACACAAACTACAACAGAGGGGAAGAGGATCGATTGTTCCCCATAGGAGGACCAGGCAGAGGAGAGACACTGAGGCACAGAGGAGGCTGAAGGCAGGAATAGAAGGACATAGGACTCAGCCCTCAGAGCAGGCATCCCCAGTTGGAGAAGGGATTGAGCCCAGAGGGAGGCGTGGCTCGGCATGTTGATGCAACTTTGCAGTGAGGAGCAAGAAGCCTAGAGGCGGAGAGCCAGGAGGCAGGCTGTTCCCTAGAGAGATTATTGCTTTCGTGGGAAGAAAAAAGAGAAGGAAGTAAATGAAAGTGCAAAAGGCAAGTTTATCAGGCATGAAGTCTTGGAAAGTGCCCCGAAAGAGCTCTGTAGTGACCCACTCCAGAAAAGAGGTGAAACGAGGGAAAGTGGTTGGGAAGTCCCGGAGCCTCTGGGAGGAAATATGGGCAAGGGACAGAAAGAGGGCTTGGAGTTGACGAGGAGGAGGAGGGAAAGGCACAAAGAGAGACTGGAGTTGACGAGCAAGGGAGGAGGGAAAGGCATACATGGAACTCACTCACAGTTCTGAAGCGTCTGGATGGTGGCATCAGTAAGGACTGCTCAGAGGCTCACAGTCAGTTAGGGATGGAGGGTCCCCAGTGGGACATAGGACTCAGAGTCAGTCAACTCCTGATTAAGGTAGAACCTCCTGGTCAGGAAGGACTGATCAGTTGACCTAAGCATCCCTTCCAGGTTTCAGCACCAGTGATGGACCAGAACCCACATAAGACTAGACCAGACACTATGCGGTGAGAGAAGAGTTTACTGGACAAAGAGGACTGACTTGAGGACCAAGACAGCCACCATTTGGCGTGGGGAAAGGGTTTTTTAAGGGTTGTTGAGGGGATGCTCTACGGGTGAGCCAGGTGTGAGCAGCAGATTGTGACAGTCTGTCATCAGGTACATTCCTAGGCAGAGTTTCTTTTCTTGCAACCCTAGTGAACAGGCTGCGGGGACAGGTTGACCCTTCAAAGATGATATCATGCCAGGTGTGGTGGTACACACTTGTAATCCCAACACTCAGGAGGCTGGGGCAGGAGAATCGTTGCAAATTCAAGACCAGCCTGGGCTACACAGTGAGTTCAAGGCCAGCCTGAACTGCATAGCAAAAAAGACAATGTCTCCATTCTCTGAAGTTTTAAGAATAAATCCAAAATCAGTATTTATTATTCCCTTCCCTACATATGTAATCAATCACCAAGTCACTTTATCTCACTATACAAAAGCCTTTTGAAAGTGCTCCAGCTTCTGATTTCTCCTCTTCACAATCAGTGCTGTGTATATTTATTCATTCATTTATTCATTAATGCTGCTCAAAGTGTTCCCATCTCTCTATGCTCACCACTGAGCTTTGCACTAGGAATTTAAAGACGAGCAAAACACAATTGCTGACCTGAATTACCTCAAAATCTCAGTCAATATTCCATAAAGCTGTACATTAATTATGTTTGTCCCCTTCTCAAAATTTTCAGCAGCTCCTGATTGTCTGGGATCCATATCATTGCTGAAACCTGTCTTGGCTTTGGCCTGGGGGTGGTGGGTTTTGGTACACATCAGTTCAGCACACACAGAATAATTATTGTGAATTAGAACTAGCTGTCCTGGTGCCTGGGCTCTACCCTACATTTCTTCCTTTCAGAGTTATGATGCTCAGACTTGGGATGCTGACTTTGGGCTCCAAGAAATAGCAGCATTTGCTAAAATTAAAATATTGATAATAAATCAGGTAGTTGGCTGGAGCTTAGAAAGCTGATGCTAAGAAAACATAAAAAACTATTAATAGTAATAGTAAAAATGCTCACCAGAAAAATAAGAAATCAAGGACAATCCCAAGTCAGCAGTTCTGGCCATATTTGAACCAGGCTGAGCATAGAATGGGGCCCAGGTTGACCCCCAGGATCTGTACCACTTACTTGGCACTCTCTCTAATAGGGCCCTCAAAAGAAAGTTTTCCATTAAAAAAAAAAGTGAGAATGAACAAAAAAAAAAGAGGAAAGGAAAGACAAGGAAGAAAGTTGATCTTATAGGGAGACAGTAAACCAGGGAGACAAACTGAGTCTTTTCAGACCAGCAAGAAGTTCCAGTCTTTGGATAAAGCACCCCTTCCCTGCCATTATGAAACTCATCCAAGAAGTCTTATATCTGAGGGATACAGAAGGAGGGGGAAACTAAAAGAGATGTAACAGGGATGTAAACCCAACAGGCTTTCATCCCATGCTCTGAACTTTTACTGAGTCAGGCAGGCTGGGGCTGGAAAGCCTGAGCCCTGTAACTGTGGGTAGGGTGGGGGACCCACTGCAACACCCAGAACATCACACTCAGGATGCACCTTTCCTGGGGGGAGTCCAGAGGCCAGGTCCAGGTGGGAACCAACTTGAGTGACACCTAGAAGCAGAACTAGAAAAGTTCTTTAGGTTCTATCTGAAGAACCACAGGTGATAGATACCAATGACGGATGAGGGCCAGAGCCCCAGACTGAGAAGCTGGTGAAATTCTGTCTTTCCCCATGATCTTCCAAAAAGAGAATAAGGCAAGAGATTAATCTTTACTTCATTAATATGCTAATATAGCCCCCAAAACATTGCATTTGTTAATAACAAAACAGACAAGGGCCCAAGGCTGTAAACTTTAGAGGATTATTTGAATCTCATTTCTACCACAAACTCACCTACTTGATCTGAAAAATGTCCCTGATTCTCTGAAGCCCAGGTATCTGCTCAGAAACAGAGACTCACCTAGCTTGCAGCATTGTTAAAAGGATTATCAGAGGCAATGTACCTGGCATAAGCACTGCTTCCCTTCTCATCTCTGAACGGTTGAGGGTGAAAATTTTAGTCACCTGCTGAATTCGGACCACCATGTTACCCATAACACATTGACCACTTCTGCCCATGGACCGTGGAGATATAGGGTTAAATCTACTTCTTCTTCCCAGTTGAAATTCTTAGAGAATATTAAGACAAAAAGGATCTGTATTTCCCTGTTGAGTTAGTAATGGAACCAGTGCTAGAGATTGCACAACCAGCACTTACCTTCTGTTAGATGTCTCCTGCCTCAGCCCAGTTGTGGAAGTACCTGGTCCATGGGACAGGAAATCTGGGTTCTGGTCTGCACTCTGCCACCAACCTGATAGGTGATCACAGTTTATTTATTCTCTGAGAACCGCATTTCCCAATGTGTAAAGGGAGATAGTAAATATGTCTGACCCACCTCGAAGAATGGTCATAAAGATCACAATAGATTTAAAAGCTAGCAAACTTTACAAGCATAAGGCCACATTAATGTTACTTTATTTAATTGGCTTGAGGGAAGAAATACAAACAATTTGGGATCAAGATACAAACTTCAAGAGGAGCCTCACTTTATTGATAGGGAGGGAGAAAAGGAGGGAGGGAGAGTGGGGGAGAGAGAAGGAGATTAGGCAAATTCTACACCATGTGCTGACAAAATACTCTATTTCTATATATCCCTGGAAGAACTGGGAGGATCAGAGGAAATTCATGTATTTATATGCTAAACAAAGAGAAAAATACCCTATAAATCTGAGGGGGAGGGATAATATAATAAAACAATACAGAGTATCCTATAACCACAGAAACAATAACAACGCTAAAACAGAAATAGCTTATTAAGTTAAAACAACAGTAAATCTGTCAGAACAGCCCATAGAAACTTCCATCTTATGATAGTAAAAAGCCTCTACAAGGCCTATTGTCTGATACTTTCATTAAACAACCATTTTATAAGCTAAATTATTGCTACTTCTTGCTCAATTTCTGGAATGAAATCTAGTTAAACTCTTAATTTGGGAGTGACAAATCTTTAATGGCCCCGAAGCCTGACTTAACTCAGGAAAGCAGGGAAATAAGAGATACAAGGGTAGATCCAATAATTTGGGTTTGGTGTCCTATTCAGATGTGATCAATTGTGACTTCAGAGGGGAGGATGTTATGGTTTGCATCTAGATGTCCTCCCAATCCCTCATGCAGCCAGGGGGGCAGGCTTCTAGAATTTGTGATTGATTCATGGTCAAATGCTAGGATTATGGGTGTGCGTGCTACACTCAACCTAGAGTAAGTGTGACCTACATGCAATATAAGAGACAGGAAGGGTCTTCTTTCCATGCTTCTCCCTTCTGCTGTTGTTGATTTTGCTGTCTTCTGGCTGCTATGAACTGTTGCTCTCTGCCAAGTACCACCCTGCCTTGGAGCCAGCCAAGTATGGACTGAAATCTCCACAAACTGTGAGCTAAATAAACTTTTCCTTCCTTAATTTTGGGCATCAGGTATTTTGTCCCAGCAATGAGAGAAAAGTAACTGACACAGAAGACTGTCCAAGCCACACTTTTACCCAACACTCAGGTACTTTCTGACCAAGAAAGAGTGGCATAAAGAAGCTACTGCTTCCTTACTCGAGTAAAGAGGGTTCAGATCTAGGGGAAAAGGAACTACAACCCAGTCAGATCTGTTTCCTCATTAGCAAGCTGGGACCACAGTCTCTGCAAGCCCCTGTACCCCCACACACACAGTGTTGTGTGTTCCAAGCAGTACACAGCTGAAGAATTTCAGTATGGCCTTGGTAATTAGGTCTAAGATCTGAACCACTTACCTTACAACCCATACCTGGACTGATTTGCCCTCAATTCTCTTTTTCTCTTTGCTTCTAAAGAGATGGCTTGCTTACTTGTTATCTATTTTCAACATGTACTGACTACATGGTGGTTTTCCCAGTACCATACCCTTGGGTTCTGCTCATAAGCCTGCCTCCAGCTCCCAGCCTTCTTGACAATGTGACCCCAGGAGGTTCTGCTGGACTCTGGCCCTGACAGACCCACCAAGTCCCTCTGGGGATTACCCAGGCCTAACAAGAGGAGGATGAACATTAGTGCCCACACAACACAGCCAGGGGTGAAGCAGGTATGGGTAGGGAGAATGGCACTGGGTGGGGTCTCAGTGACACAGGCTGCTGAAGGCCCTCAATGCACCAAGCATTAGGTATTAGACAAATTAAAATAAAGGAGTGCACTTTGGGGCTTGGGGTGTAGCTCAGTGATGAAGCACTTGCCTGGCACACACAAGCCACTAGGATCTATCACTAGTGCAAGTACACTTCGGAAAAAATCATCCAAGTGCCCGTTTAGTATGACAACCTAGATATTCTCTGATTCCTGGTAGATGAGGGTTTCAGGAAAACTCTTGTTTTCAGTACCACATATCCAGTTTTATAAGCTGAATTATTTCCACAACTTGAGAACTTCCAAGGATAATCTTCAGTACCTTCAGTAGCCATGTTATTGTTTACACTGCTTGGCACCCTCACAACAGCCATCAGCGTCTCTCCTACTTATCCTGTGTCTTCCTGACTGCCACCCACCTCACTCCAGTCCTAACCTACCTTCTTTCCCTGGTCATGTCTCCCCCACTGCAGGCCTGGCTCACGTTTCTCCCTGCTCCTGAAATGACCTTGTCCACAAAGCAAACTTCTGGTCCCCACAGCCCTGACCAGATCTCTCCTCTTCCATGCCTTTCTTGGCACCCTTGCCCTGTCTGAAATAACCCCCCTACCCCTATAAAGCACCCAAGGCTCTTGCGTGAAGCCCTGTTAGAGCGGTTAGCCTAATGTCAATACTGTTTTCTCTCAGTAAGTTCAGAATAAAGGAGCCAACACTGTCTTCTGTTTTTCCATGAGCCCAGCTGATGGTTACCTGTGAGTAAACATATGTGCTCACACGGAGTCAGAATGTTTCGGGCCTGCTGAGTAAGACAGAGTGGGATTTGCTGAAGGGAGGATTGACAGGAGTCCTGTTGGGGACAGGAAGAACCCACCAGACTGGGGGAGGATTCATATTTCCTTCAAAGAGTGATTAAGGCCAGATGCTAGTGACAGGAGGTACCTGGAAGGGTGAAGACTAAAGGTTCAGGGGCTTTAGGACAACCCCGTGACCCTGGAGGAGAGGAGGGCCTATCTGTCTCTTCTCTCAGAGTATCTGAACTGGGCGAGGGAGGGAACATGTCACCCTACATAACCAACACGTAGACAAAGGGACAAATATGCGATGGAAACACCAGCAAACTTGCTACTGCCCAGGTCGGGATCCCATGAGGGCCCGGGGATTCTTCTATGATCTAATAAATACAAAAAAGGAATCCTATTATTGACTTGGACTTAATTTCTTCCAGAATAGACAGATGGAGATGCATAGGAGATGAACTTTGATCGAGGGAAGTAATGGATTATGACACAGATGTATTAAAAATGAATTGCCTGCAACATCGGTGAGAAAGCACTCGTGGGGAAGCGCCCCTTTGGGGCTGGATTAGAGCTTCTAGAATCGGGGTCTTCGCCTCCTCATCCCACCCATCTCTGCTCATCTCACCCTGTCTAAATTATTGAAAGCAGCCTCTGAGGTCACACAATGAAAGGCTGAAGGAAACGATGCCATTTCACTGGCAGTTTGTAATCCACAACCGTAAAAGCTGAGTGTCGAGGTCATCTTTCCATAAATCCCCCATTCTGCTGGAAAAGCAGAGGACCGAGGCTGGGGAGCCGGCGCCTGCTTTGTTTTCGCAACTCTTTCCATTGCGGTGCCCTTTATATATGCAGCCGGAGTGGAATGCATCATAAAAGGTGACATTTTATCACAGCAGTTTGTAAATTTTACAGAAGCAGGCTCCCTGTAAATCACCCAGCTTATTCCCTCGCCGACTTTATTACAGCAAATCCAGTCATGGATAAACTGTGTGCCAGCTTACTGGAAATTTATCTTTTTTATTCAAGCTGAACTGAGTCCTTTTAATATTCTTCTCTCTTCTAATGATAAGGCATAATGATAACCTTATTTTCTATTCAGACAGCTTTAAGGACTCTCATTTTCTGCAAATGCAGCTCCTACTTGGGGCCTCTTTTCTCCCAGGGCCATTGAAAATTTGTTTGTTGTGTCAGAAAACACGGGCGACTCCCTGCACCCATCCTTTGAGCTCCCAGAACTTACAGTTGTCTTCATTTCTGTTTCCCTGCAGCCCTCGGGTCCAGGTCAGGCTTTTCCCTCCCACAATGGCCACCAGAGCCCTCTCTCTACCCCTGTCACCCCAGCCCTGTCTTCCAGATGAGACCTTTGGAGGTATTGCAGCTACACTGGGGTGCTCAATAGACCCCCACCCGCACCCCAGGGCTTCCGCTTTATGTGGCCACTGAGCATGGGAAATGTTACTGGTCCAAACTGAGATGTGCTCTATGCATAAAATATACTCCAGAGTTCAAACATTTAGTGAAGAAATCTCATTAATAATGTTTATTTTATAAAAAAAATGATTGATTATGCATTGAAAATGATACTATTTTGAATATATTAGGAGATGTAAAGCATACTAAAGTTAATTACACATGTTATTATAATTGATTACAACTGTTTCTTTGTACTGCTTGCAATGTGGCTGCTGGGCAGCTTTGAATGACCTCTGTGGTTCATGTCAGATACTCTGGGACTGTGTTGGTTGGAGCACATCCGGTCACCACCTTGGTAGAGGAAGACTCACCCTCTCTGGGAAGGCTTCTCCGGCTGCCCTCATCTCCGTGTTCCCTTCCTCCTGTGCTTGTGTTTCCCTGAGAACGGAGGGCTCACAACACAGCCAGAGGTTGTTAATGTTGCTGTCCCGGTCCACAGGTTTTTGCACACAGACCCAGGAGAGCAGGGGGGTATGTTATGGCAACTTGAATTCCCGTCATTGCCTTTAATAGATCTTGGTGCCTTGGAGGCTGGGCAAATGGATGGATGGATAACTCTTGAAAAGCACAAACAATGCATTTTGAACCTTGAGGAACAGGAGCAGGACCTCACAGTAAGGGGCCCATCTAATTTACCAAAGGCCTCCCACCTGATACCCTTCATGCCCCTCTGGGACCTGATGCAGCAACACAGTGCTCACCCAAACATGAAACATCAAGGTCATGGTTCTCCGGAGCAGCTCCCCAAGGCAGAGGAAATGAATGCATCAGGCCAAAGAAGCAAAAGCACACCTAGAATTGGGCATCCTCACAAGGCCTCCCTGACTCTTTTCCTAATTCCTTATCCCCCTTCTCCAGACCACTGAATAGGCCTCCTCGGAAGCTGTATTCTCAGGTCAATGCTTCTATCCCATCCTGGCTCCTTTCAGGCTGTACCAGGACCCCTGCAGACACAGGAGAGCTTCATGTACCAATTCCGTGGTCTTGTGCTCCCCAGCACATTCCCTCAGTTAGTCCCCTGACTGTCCTACACATTATCCAGGTGTGAGTCCAAGGTGCAACCTTTCCTCCTGCATCAGCCTTCTCTTTTCTCTCTACCCATCTGACTTCTGTCTGTGTTGGAGACTTGGCTAACTCCCCAGGAGTTTCTCCAGGGAGCCTTCCCAACTCCTCCAACCCACTGGAATCTTCTTATTTCTGAGCACCTGCCACCCTGTTTGGAATCACTGTTGAAATCAATGCATCGACATCTTGTTTCCCCAGGCGGGTGGCAAGCTGCAGGGACAAAGGGACCTCAGCTCATAAATTCATGCAAAATGCTACACACAGCTGAATGCAGAGAGGATATAGGTCAAATTGAATTAAATAAGTTTAAAATATCACTACCCTGAAAACAGTGTCTCCACATGACCAGTGAGTGAGGAAAGAGCTGAATGCTGGAGTCAGGCAAATCTGCAGCAACCTCAAGGGGACAAACATCATGCTCTGTGCAGAAGAGGGAAGAAGCGAGGACTAGACCAGGAGTCACCACTCACCCAGAGCACCTGTGCCAAAAGCAGTGCCAAGGCCATTCTGAGCTTTCCGTACTGGCAGAGCAGCCTGAGCTCCTCTCAAGAAGTTAAAACCATAAGGAGCCTAATGGGTTACCTAACCCCACCCTTCATTGCGCAGTGTGGGACACAGGACTAGGGTGGAAAAAATGACCTTTCCAACCAAGATCCCAGAAGTAAGTGGTGACAAGATCTAGCCTCAATTCCTAGCTTGGCATGAGGGTGTTTTTCTTTCCAAAGGTTCTTGAACCCTGGTGAAGGAACTAGCTGTGAGTACCACCCCAGAAACTTCTCTAAAACTACAGAGTATGGGGCCCCATTTACAGAAATCTTTAATCACTGAATCTGGGTGAGGATGGAAGTCAGTATTTTTATGAATCCTCCCAGTGACTCTGACACTACACTATGTCCCTGTGGGGGCCTTCAAGGAGTTGGTGGGTCAGGGGGTCCTGTCCCTTTTGGGAGTCCCTGACATGGGACAAATAGTATCAGAAGAAGACCCCTCCCGATGGCTCACTGACTGGACGCTGGCCCTGACACCACAGGGAGACCACATGTGGTCAGGAGAAGGACTGGGACCACAGAGGAGAGGCTGAAAGGGACAGTGGCACTGAGGTCCAGCCCCAAGAGTGTCCTTTATCCTGAGATTCAACACCCACTTGTGTGTGCCACTTGGTTAAAAGCTAAATCAGGAGAGCAATGAATGAGTATTGATAAAAGACTTTAAAAGCTATTAGGCTCTGAAAATGACAGAGGATTGTGTGGTCTGGATAATTTGGGGAAAATAACAGAGAGTAAAATATTCTGTTAACTTTCTAGCATGCTTCCTCCTGTGAGGTGTGTTGTGTGGTCTCCAGTGGCTCTGGGCAGCTCTGGGGATGACCCAACAGCTCTGGGGACCAGCTTCCAGCTTGCCTCAGCTAGAAGCAGTGCTTGGTTATTTAGGGTCTGTGGCCTGCATGGAGTGTCACTGCCACTCCTTAGTCACTGGACCTGAAATGTCAGGCTTGACTTTAGCACAGTGGGTGGACTTGGGATTTGATATAAGAGGAAATGATCTTCTGCTTATTTCAGAAAGTTACTTCGCCTTCAGTTTTCTTGGCTAAAAAAGTAAAAAAAAGAAAAAAATTCTATCTTTAATGTGAAAATTAAATACAGAGTTATACTCAGAAAATATAAGTTCCTTTTCAGGACTCTTATTCTAGGGAAACAGTATTGCAGAGGTACACATGTGCGCACACACACTCGTGTATTATCATGGCTCATGTCTAGATGACCCCTCAAAACCTCATGTAGTCATAGGTGGGAGTTTTTCCGAGTGGATCTAGAGTGTGTGATGCTGGGATTCAAGGTGTGTGATTACTAAATCAGTCCACTGATTGGTTTGGCGCTGTCCTAATCCCAGGAGCCCGGGTAGAATATAAAAGGGACAGAAAGAAACTGCTATGGTCCCTTACTCACTCTCCCCTGAATGCTTGCCATGGACTATTTCTCCTCTCTGATGACCCTTTGTGATGCCACCCTGCCTTAGAGCCAGCCAACAATTTAACTGAAAGTCCTACAAACCATAAGCCATTTAAGCCTTTAAGAAGTACAACTGCTGAGCATCTCTTGTGAGTTTGACTATATGCAATATAGCAAATAAGGGGGATTTTCTTCTGCCATCTCTTTGAAGGCAAATGTTTTTATCTCTGTTTTGCTCTGTTCTGATCAATAGTATTGCTCTATTCAATATTATGTTTTTAACTTTTAACTTTGAGTGTTGGGTATTTTGTCACAGCAATGGAAAAGTAACTAGCACACAGAAATTTCCTGATCACCAAACTTCTGCTAGATTCTTAGTTCTTAAAGTGTACAAGCAGAAGGATATGCAGAGTTGCAGAAGTAGAGCAGACAGTGAAGACACTTGAATGCCAGAATAAGCGGTTTAGATTTCATCCTGTAGCTTCTGAAAGAGCCAAATGTTTATGTGCTTTTGGATTTTGATTATTTGTTTGTGGGAAAGGTGTTGCCCATAAATGTCGGAAGGTAACTCTCCATGAGTCTGGCATTTCCACATACCTCAGATTCACTCTTTAAGGATGTTTGAACAGGAGACAGTTGTGGAAACTCTAGATAGTGTATCCTTCCAGGTCAGAGGAAGGATTTGTTTCCTGACTGACATAGCTAACACTTAAAAATGCCTCCTCAGACATCCCGGAGTGTAAAGATAAAAATTTATCCAGTCCCAACCTGGAGAAGTTTGAATTACTTCTCAAAGTAACAAGTGTTTTCTCTCTTTTAGAACTGCAGGATGAGTATGTTGGCAGCAATGCTACATAAGATCAGAACTTCCTAATTTGCAATCCCTCTCTGGTAATGCACCTGACTGCATGTGCAGGTATCCTCAGATGATACCCTTTCTAAGTCACGTGAAGATGGAGCTTGGAGAACTGGTTCTAATATGTCACTCTGGACACCGCTTTTGCTGTGCCTTATGAACTGTCTTTGTTTGATCCAGAGGTCTCTCTCTCTCTCTCTCTCTCTCTCTCTCTCTCTCTCTCTCCGTGTGTGTGTGTGTGTGTGTGTGTGTGTGTGTGTAAAATCTCAGACCCTTCACAGAATCTAACTTAATAATATAGTGAATTTAAATAATCAATGAAAAACACAATACTATTGAAGCATAGTAGACAAAATATATTATGTCACTCATCGGCAAAACTATATGGTGAAAGAGTTTCGAACAATTTCTCCTTCTATAGGCAGAGATTAAACTTCCTTGCCATTGTGCTTATCAGGATGATAAAATCCAAGGCTGAGAAAACACCTATTGCCACAGCAGAAGTCTAAGTAGTCCAGATCCACACAGACGTACAAAACCCTGCGGGTTTTGTCAGTAGCGGGAAAGTGGCAGAAAATTTTTAATGTATGAATTAGAAGTTTTAGCTTAACATAGAACAGTAGCAATGGGAATGAAGATAGCTAGAGCTTCAGAGATGCAGTCCATTAAGAAATGAAGTCTAAACTTGAATGATTGCTTATGGAGAAGCCAAACTGTCTCCATAATTGATACCATTCAATAAGGAAACCATTTTAATGTGGTTCAGGGTGGGGTGTGAACTGTAGTGAACAGACAAAAGATTAAAAACTAAATGTTGATCAAAGAGGCACTGAATAGAGACCAGGAATGGCTAACACCTTCTTCCATTTCTTGGTAAGGAGTGAGAAACTAGTAAAAACAAATCACACTACGTAATGATTGCAGTGCTGCTTATAAGCTATATTTAAATTTACTCCTCTGTAAATTATACATCCATTCTATAGGGCAGTCTCAGTCATCCAAAATGAACCATCTTATTATCTTTATTAAATTCTAAAGGCAAAGTGCTCTTTCTACCAATAGTTCTAAAGGCAAAGTGCTCTTTCTACCAACTGTAAGAACAAGTCTTGAAGCAGATTGACAGACTGAGCCACATCAGTGAAGAGTCACCTGGTGGTAACTACTACATATGGGAGAAAAGGTGGAGGCACAATGTCTGAGGAACAGATCCTGGAATCTAACAGACTCTGCCTGCTTAGCTGAAACCATACAACTACCTCCCTTCACAAGGTTAAATACTACCTGACACCCAGTGTCTTCTCTCAGTCCTAACAACCTCTCCTTCTCTCTCCTCCCCCGAGTTGTCACATGATCACAATACCAAATAAAGCAGCGCCAACTCATCCCAAACTTTCATAATTCACCCAAGAAAGATTTGCCTTCATTAATCAAATACAATACCTGCCTCCTCCCATATTTGGGGAGAAGGAGCTATTGAAGATCAACGATCTGCTCTGCTCTAGCAGAAGTCAGGTATCTTCCTAGAGAGACCATGATGAGGGGCAGCCGCACCCAACTCCACTCCACCCTCGACACAGAGCTAGCTCTGTGCAATCGGGGTAAACAGAAAGGCTGCTGGATTTGGTGTCCAAAGAATTGCTTTCTAAAATGACTCTGTAGCTCACTAACGTAGAATTTAGTGAAGCCACTTGACCAATCTGGGCCTCAGTTCCATCTGTAAAACTAAGGTGTTTCCTCAAAGACCCCGGATAGCTTTCAAAATCTTCATGTGGGTAAATAAGACAGCGAACCATGTAAAGAAAATGGGTAGACATTGAAAAGACACCCACTGCCCCCAAATAATAACAGAAAATCAAACCTAACACTAATATAATGAAGTATCCTTTTCATACTTTCTGTCATACCTCTGACCATTTGACCCTCACAGCTGAATTAACTAAGAGGAACGCTTTCTAGGTGCATTTCACAGGTGAGGGGACAGAAACACTTGCCCTGCCGGTGAATGGCAGAACTGGCACCAAATTTCAGTCTGCTGACTCCCAGCCTCTGAGGGGCTTCCCTCAAGTCCTGAGAAAGGGAGCGTGGGAGCCACATCATAGTCCCTCGGTGCGTCCCCACGGTGAGCTTCCTTCATGGAGCCTCCCGTGCGTCAGCATGATAGCCTCATGCGGCTCAGCCTTTCTGCAGAACAGCAGGATGTGCTGCACCTCATGGTAGAAGAGAAGCAAGACGCTCCCTTTGAGGTTCTCCAGGTCCTGCAGGTGCTCATCTGAGCACCATTCTTCAAATCCATGTGTAAAACTGAGGACCTCACACACAGGGAGCATTTCCATCATCTTGGAGCCTGGATAATAATGAATCTGTTAAGGGCGAAAAATTATTTGCATCCAACATATATAAAAATTAGTCAAACTTAATTCAGAAGACTGACGGTGCGATTCCGATGCTATTCACAAAGTGCTGTATCTGGATTTCATTTTCCAGAATTCAAATCACCATTTTTAAACCTGCCACCTTCAATTTTACATGCTCTGAAATAAAACCAAGTTTTTTTTCCTTTCATTTTTTCAGACCCCCCAATTGATTTTGTCAGTTGTGTGTTACTTTAAAAAAAAATGAAGAAATTTTATTCTAATTCCATAACCAAGTCTGATTTGAAGAAAAAAAGACACAAAGCTTTTCCTACCTAATAGGGCACAATTCTGTTGGTAATTTACAAAAATAAACACACCCTTCAACTCTGGAGAAAAGTGAATTTCTCATAAATGATCTACTTGTAGATCTGGAACAATTTTTTGACAAAGTAAAACACGGATTCTAAAATGCACTGCATTTCCTGTCTCTAATTACAAGATATAGTTACCTAATTACACATTGTTAGTACCTGATTACACAGGTCTGCACTAATTTTGTAATTGTTCTTAATTACACTAATTAAATCAATAATCAACCCATAAAAGAATACAAAGATTTCTTATGAAGAAAATCCTTGGTCAACTGGATTATGCTTTAGCAAGGAATAAGCTGCGAAAGCAAAACTATCTCTCACATTTGCTCCACTCACAACTTCCCAGCCTGAAAGTGCTGCCCCAAAGCGTAGATCTGCCTAGATCTACTTCCCATGTAGCTGAGTCCTAAGATGAGAGGAACAGCACTGGGAGCACCTAGGTAACTGTCAAATCTACTCAACTTTCCCCTCTTACCGTAGGAGCACTGAGCTCCAAAGAGGCTGACTTGCCAAGAGCACACAAATGGTCAATAACCAAACTGAAGTAGGAAGCTTGTTTCCTGAATTCCAAGTCCAGTGTCTTTTCTTTTCATCAACCATTCATGCAGGAAGCCAAGGATGTCTCAGAGCCCAAGGGTAACTGAAGATGTTAATGTGATTACATCGCATCCAAGATTCTGCTTTCTTGGTTCATCCGAGTGTCATTACCCATCTGGCACTGGGTCTGACAACCTAAAGCTGAAACAGAAGTGCCTGGACTGGATAAGTTGTTTATCTCCCACACATAACCTAAGTCCAGAGGAAACAGAGTCCCACAGAATGGTCGTCTGGGATCCAGGCACTTCCAGACTTCTGTCCTACCATTCTTGAGGTTTGAATCTTGTCCTTATTTACTCAGAATGGTGCATGATGTCTGCTCTCCAGACAGCTAAAGGAAGTGAAAGGGGAAGAAAGACACTTATATTAAGGAAATAGAATTTTCTCAAAAATCATCTGCCTACCTGTCATGAGTTAGAACTTTATTAGGGGGTACTTACTCCCTGAAAGCTAGGCTCGGAAATTAAGTTCTTTAGCTGGACACATGCCATTGAGCCAAACTGAGGTTGTATCAGTAGAAAAGAGGAGAGAATGATTAATAATAAGAAACCAATGGTCTTCCACATCCAGTAATCTGTCCTTAGGGGTTCCTGATATAAAGAAAAGACATTTCAGATAAGGAGTATCCATGGTAAAAGAAAGGACACTTATGCCAGGGACCAGAGCAGCCGGAAGGTTGGATGACATCAGGGCTGTCTCAACTTTTGTAGCAGGAGAACTCATCTTTCAGAGAAAATCTGTAAACTGATCAAAGCAGAGCTGCTCCGCTCATGGGGAAGCTGGCAGAAGAACAGGTGTGCACTGTGATGGACGTTCCATGTGCCTCCCAGACTTGGATTAAGGAAGGACTTGTCACCCCAATTGCTGGGGCTAAGGACAGTCCTCCCGTCCTGGGATGACCTCAGTGCAGAGAGCTGCCAGCAACAACTCTGCTCCCTGACCTGGACGACTGATGGATGCAGTGGCCCAGCCAGCCTGGTCCAACGTGGCCTCCTCAGGACAGCTGCGAGGGGCCATCCAGCTGCAGACTCCTGTGAGGGAGACAGATGCCGTTGCTGGGCTGCACCACCCTGCTGTCTCCTCGCACCTATCCCGGAGCAGCTCCCGTCTAGGCCAAACCCCACCTCTCCACAGAACCAGCAGGAAAACCACTAAACTGACTCCTCTGAGAGCTCAAACACAGCCACGCTCCAAGTCAGCCTGGGAAAACCGAAGTGGCAACGCCTTGCAGGCACTGCCGGGAGCTGAGACAGGCAGTCTTGAGGGGAACCTGGGCAAGGAAAATTAAAGAAACAGGGCAGCCAGGAATAACAAGCTAGCCCTGAGAGGAAACATGTGGAAAGAAGGATAGTCACAACTTCAGTAACTGCTGGCATTTGCAGCCCTCTTCAGTGTGCATGAAATTCTTTCCTATACATCTATCCAGTTCACAAGTTCTGGAGACGTACTATAGTGGCCGTCGGACACTTGTTTTGTTTTGTAGACCAAAAATAATATTCCTAGTATCCAAAATGTTCCTGTTAAAGGAATACCATTTGTGGAGCCTTGGAAGGTTCCCTAAAGGCCCAAGGGGTAATGCTTCTTCCTGCCTCCACCAGCAGCATTCACAGCAAAGCTAGGTACAGGAAACAGACCTTCCTTTCTGTGGTCTTGAATCTGCACTGTGTGTGACCTACACACACAGAAACAATTGACAAAATAATTCAGGGACAGCCAGAGGAAGGTAGGTTTTTAACACCTCTTTTAGAGATAAGGAAAATTAGATACCCAGAAAAAGCAACATCTTTCCAAGGCTTTACGAAGAGCAGGACCAGGCTGGGAGGAAGACTGATGCGTTGCTCATGACCCTTGGTACCTCCAATGACAGACAACGTCTTACCAATAGTTTGTGAAATCATTGCTACTGTGCTTGTTCTGGACTTGTTCTGAAAATGAACATTTTGGGGGTTGGAATTTCTGTTACGAGATTTAAACAACTAGTATCTAAGCATTATATATTAAAAATGTATAATACTAGATATATATAATCTAATTTCTTTGCTAATTAACAATCTGTTTCTTTTCAGATATTTATCAAATCTCCAGGGAGGACTTCTCCAGGGAGGATGGAGTCTTTGGAAGGCCCTGACTGCAGTTACACTGTAGCACGCATATTCACGATCTCCATTCTTTTTGGAGAGACCCATCAGGACAGCATGGATGGAAGTCTGTCTTCTGATCCCCCAGTCTCTGTTAGATGGCACAAGTCAGGCATTAAAATTAGCCCTTCCAAGAAATAAGCTCATTTGCCCTCTACCCTGGTCCGTAAGATGTGAAAGGCCAGCGTGCACCCTCAGAGTAAAAGAGAACAGACAACCACACTAGGGTTTCCCTTTCCAGAGGTAGCCACGAATACTGCAGGGCAGAAGGGGCTCCTCTGAACCACAGACACTCAAGGCTTCATCCCTCTCGGCAGTGCTCAGGTCAGCCTTGTGTCTGACAGCTCTCCCGGCCTTCTCTGCTCCCTCCCTGCTTTTCTCTCAAGGCTTTGCCCTTAAGCAATCATTATGTCTCCAGCCATTAACATTTAGCCTGCATCCTGGTTATACAATGTTGTGTAAACTTCTCCTTGAACTTCTGCCTCTCCATGACACCAGCACCTCTAGGACAAACAGCACATCTTAATCTTTCCCTGTGTCTAGCACCTAGGTGATAGAGGCTGGCTGTATATGATAAACAATAAACATTCTTTCAAAAAAGCATTAAGCCCCTAAGGATACAGTAATCAGGTATCTGCACGGTGCTTTGCTCAGGGAGGAGACCACACAGCTCTACAGTAAACATATGTGAAATCAAACTGTCCTACTGATAGGACAATGAAGATGACAGGAAGGGCGTTAAAACTGTGCTGACTCTGAGACCCAACTGGGTTTTACCAGGTGGCTGATCAGACAGAGGTGTCACCGCACACACGGAACCTATGTGGGCTTGGTAGAACTTTTGGGCTTGGTATGAAGGCAGTGCTTTTTGAGGAGACATAAGAAAAGGGGTGGGGGTGGGGAGTGGGTAGATCACAGGAGGTCTAGAGACTGGTGGAGGAGCAGGGATTTGGGGCTCTGAAGCAAGGCGGGCCACGAAAACAAACAGGAGATTAGGCACAGGAGTTGGGTGACTAGGTCGACAGGCCAACATGAAGCAACCACACGAGTTCTTCGAAACATGGTGAAAAAATAAACAGTCACACACATGGGCTAAGTGACCCAGTTGCCAGATACTTTATGCTGAATTTGGACACGGAGCCAGTGCAGCTTTTAAAGCCAGGCAAACACATGTGGACCTGCACAGTCTTGAAAGAGGGAGCAAAGGCCACGCAGAGTGGGAGTAAGGAGGAGGTGCTGGCGAGCCGAGCGTATTTGCTGACCGACAGCTAATGATCATGCGGTTCTTCAGGCTGAAAGAGCTCCGACTTGCTTCGGAGCCCAAATCTCTTGTTTTCTCTGCTCCACCACCAAACTCTCCTCACACCATGATTTAAAATCACAGGGTAAAACTAAGTCAGCTTCAGCCCATGTTTAATGGAGTCTAAACACATCCTTGCGATTACTATGGAAAACACTGGCCGAATGGCTTCTCCTCTTTGCCCCTTCACTAAGGTCCCGCTGGAGAGAGACCATGAGAAGGCTCTCCCGTGGCACTCTTGGGGTTCTCAGAGAAAAAAAAAAATGCAGCGTTTTTAAAATACCAGACGGACTACGCCATCCCCAACTAGTGGCTCGTGGGAGCATCACGGACACAATTGTCGGATTGCTTCTGGCCACCCAACCCACACACAGCCCGTCCCACTGAGGACCTGGGGCAGGCAGGCTCCAGAAAGGAACTGCGGCACCAGGACATGGCGTGGTGTGTTTAAAACTGCTCGCACCCAGGAGGTAACTGCCTCTGACGTTGGGTGAAATGTTAATCACTCTTTCCTGTCTACCGTGCTGCTTATGGAAAGAATATCTTCTAGGGCTCTAGTCCGCTGAAGGACTGCCAGACGGCTAACCATCCAGACTCCCGCTGCCAGGAAGGCCTGGAATGGCCGTGCAGCCTTAAGAGTTGTTTTTGGCAAGGTAGAGAAACCAAGGTATTAACTGACCACCCCGGAACAAGAACGAGGGTGGCCTACAGCGCACTGGGATGGAAGAGGAGGACTGGCCGAGTAGTGTGTGGTTGAAAACCAGGAACTGGAGCTGGGATTGCTCGACCCAGCTCCTACCCTCAACTCCATAAAGGGACAGGAGGTGCCTTCCTCTTCCTGACACATCGTAAGATTTCAGTGGCAAAGGCTCGTGTGGGACCACTCTGCCCGAGGTAGACAGGCAGGCCAACTTGCCCTGGCTGCTGCCTCTAGTTATGTCCTCTAGTCCTGTGCATTATTTTCAATGTCAAATCCAGGTCACCTCCTTACATAAGCAGGTGGCTCCTCCTTCTACATTAATTTGTGCACTTTGCAGGCTTTCCGTTTCTTGGAATGATGCCAGGGAGAATGCCCTTTCCAGCCTACCCAGTCATCCTCTTTCTCCAAGACCCAAAACATCAAAAATTACACTGCGACCATTAGAAAATGCAACACTATGCCCCCCTGTTTTCAACACACTAAGATTCTGCTGTCCAGTGGTAATGTGGCTATGCCGTGTCTTGGAAGCAGGTGTTAAAGTTCTCTCCTCCCAATGAATGAAAAGAAAGGCCGGAGAGAAGCTCATGGGAATCCCTGGATCCTGGAGTCTGGAGAAGTCACTGCCTTGGCTCACAAGGGAAACAGACAGAAACACTGTTATAAATCGGTGCTCTCTGTACAAAGAGACATCCGCCTGCAGCATGGGCCCCCTCTCTACTGCAACTAGCACCTCCTGGTTAACCTAGGAGCCAGGTCCCCGTGTGCATTTGGTTGACTTGACTCAGTTAGTGATATTGCATCACTGAGCAAATCCCTTGTGTGTAGCATGAGTGGAAGAAACCCCGTCTCCTTCATGGCAGTGCGCTTTCTTCTGTATCCGCCCTTCCTCGGGTCAAACATCCTGATATCCACAGGGACCACCAAGATATCCAAGCCCACGTTCCACAGCATGAGCAGTTCTAGTTTCCACGCGTCTTAGGACACAGCCCAGCCCATGTGGCAGCTCCAGGAGCAGATTGGGGGACCATGATTTGCCCCATAAGTGCCCTCTCCGCCAGCCTCTGGCCGTAGTTTATGGAGCGTACTGCGAGGTCTCAATCCAAGCACAGCTGATGAGTGGTTTGGTCAGCAGTCTATAAAATACGATTTCCTTTTCTGAAATTGAATTGAGAAACACAGGATTAGGAGGAGCCAAGGCTGAAAAGTTGTCTCAAGGCAGAGGTGGGGTGAAGACAAGCCATCCATGTGCAAGAAGCCACATAGCTCTGATAGAGAAGAGATTATAAGCAAGGAGCAGAGGAACCAGCCACCAGGAGAGACAGAGCAGCCACATGGAGGAGAGCAAGGATGCCTTGCTGGAGAAATCCTGCGTCTGTAACAGGAAGGCCTAATCTAATATCCCAGGTGCTTTCCATTCCTGTAGCTTTATCCCTCTTCTTCCTCATTTTATCTCTGCTCCTTGTATTTAAAAGATGCTACACACACACACACACACACACACACCCCTATCACAACTCATAAACAGGTGCTCATCCACATATGATGGGGTTATATCCTGGTAACCTATCACAAATTGAAAATGCCATAAATTGAAAATGCATTTAATACACCTAACCTACTGACCATCCTAATTTAGCAGCACAGATTACTGCAAAGGACTCCTTGTTTACCCTTGTGTTCCCGTTATTAACCAGGAGCTATGGCTCATTGTCGCTGTCCAGTGCCACAAGGTGTATCCTGCCACATCTTGCTAGCCTGGAAAAGATCAAAATTCAGACTTTGAAATGTGGTTTTTATAAAATACATATCACTTTCACGCCATCATGAAGTTGAAAAACCCTGAATTGTAACTTTGTAAATCTGAGACTGTCTGTATTTTGGTCTTTCCTCATCCGTATGCTTACAACTGTAAATGCTTTTAAACACACAGACGACACACTCCTGATTGAAGAGAGGTGCGCGTGGGTCCTATTCCAGTGATAGCGTTACATCTGCTGTGGGCCTGTGTGAAGCCAGTCTTAGGACACAACCTACTGCCAAAGACCTTCCCAGTCAGATACACAAAACACAGCAAAGAAGATTTGTTTAATTTAATAAGTTTAAAAGAAACAATTGTATTACATAAGTTAAATTTTTAATAATTTTTTAAATTAGTGAGTTTATGTGCTTAAAATGTAAACTCCTTAGGAAATGCATTTTAGTTTTAAAAGTTTAGCAAAAACTCTTAGAAATATCAATGTAATTCCTTATATTCACCCTATATTTTAAATTTTCCTGGGCCATTTCACTGAGATTGACTGAATCACCATTGTGAACCTTTCTTTTGGAACAGAGCGATGGTAGTTTCTTTGGTATTTTGGCAGACAATTCAGTGCCAGAACCTTTGTTTCCACCAATTCCTAATCCAGTAGAGCATTTTAAGCATTTCTTCCTGGTGATCCAGGTATTAGTGAAATTCAAGAGTGCAGATATGATAAACACACTAGACCACCTGTGCTTGAAACAAGCATTTCTAATGATGAGACAGATATTTGCCATTTGCTTTATTGAGTTATGTCTAGTATAAACTGAATAGACTTTTTAAATTGTCTAAACAGGGCCTGCCCTCTTGGTAAGCGCCCCGGCATGAGCCAGGAGGAGAACCAGTCAGTGGCTCCCATGAGCCTACTGGCACGTGGGCTGAGAATCAAACATTTCAATCCTCCCCATCCCCGTTAGCAACTGGGGGCAGAGTTCTGAGCATCTCTTGGGAGGATGACCGTATGCAATATAGCAAATAGAGGGGATTTCCTTCTATCTTCTGTTTGAAGGCAAATGTTTTTTTCACTGTTTTGTTTTATGATTAATTGCTTTGCTCTATTCAATATTCTCTCTTGACTGGTTTTATAATGTTCTGTTTTTTGTTTGATTTTGCTGTACCTAATTGACTGGACAACTATTGTGAAGATAACAAGATATATTATAGCACCTATTACTGTTATCCTGGTAACCTGCTGTGAAGTTCTGTGCCATTTTAACTGCATCATCTCAATTGGCTTTGTTCTGTCTTTTTCTTTAAAATAAAATTTTTAAAAATTGCCTAAACAGAATATGTGTGAAACTATCTGTCACCCAGCTGAAACATGGCTTTATGGTTCCTGGTTTAAATACCCCATGGCACTGGACACCTCAAATGACCAATGCCAGTGTTGGCAAGTCCATAATTACTGCTGTCAACATTGAAAGCATTAAGTTCTGATTCTGCAATGTTCTTTAGATTTTATTGGTTACTTCTCATGTTCATGTTATGGACAAATGGTTCATGCACACTATGAATAGAGGACAGATTCCTGGGTATCGTATGATTTTGAAACACAAGAAATAAAGAAAAGAGATTACACATGCTTCTGGGTTTTTATATTTTAGGGTTTTATAACAATAGTGTTTATTTGCCAGAAACAGTGATGCACACTTGGAATCCCAGCTGCTTGGGAGGTTAAAGCAGGAAGATCAGAAGTTCAAAGCCAACTTGGGCAACTTAGTAAGAACCCATCCCAAAATTTAAAATAATAAAAATGGCTGATAATATAGCTCAGTAAAAGGAATTTCTGTGTTCAATTGCTAGTATTGCTCCAAAAAAGTGTTTATTTTATAGTAAGTTTCTAAATCCAAACATAAAGACATGATGCATTTTTCTCACTATGGCTTTTTAATCAAAACTGGGTCTAAAATAATACTACCGTCTCAATTTGGATCAGATGATTACCCAGCCAGCTTCTCCTGGGAGCTTCCCATGACTTTGGTACCAGGGATGGAACTCACAACCCCGCACTTGTCAGACAGGCGCTTGTGCCGCTGAACTATATCTCCAGCCTTCCCAGTGACTCGAAGGTAGGACAAGTGCCATCGCCATTTAGATGGGGAAGCCAGACAGACTGTGTAATTACTGTATCACCCAGAGTCACACAGCTGACCCAAGGGCAGGAGCAGGGTCCCTGTGTACATCAGGAGTGTACACACAATTGTGCACACGGATAGCATGATGAGTTACGTCTAAATGTAATTACAGCGTGAACTTTAAAAATAATAATAGGGAATGTAAGTCCAGCAGTCCTATCTCCTCTGTCGCCCATCTGTGGGAAGAAATGGTTAAACTCTGAGGACTTGGAAATATTGGTAATATCTATCCTCATTAGATAAAAACATTGCGATGTTTTTAGTTTTGGGGAGGTGGAGCCCCATTTCACAGAAGTAAAGAGACAGAGAAATGTTAACATTTCTGCTTGTCCACTTCAACCCACAGCAGCAACAGCCACTCGCAATTTATAGATGTGACTTTTAATTCCTGAGTGGCGACTCCTGCAATTTAGACTCCAGATAAATAAACTCTGTATATGCAGATGCAGCTGTTGGGTTTAAATCATAGCTTTTTTTATGTCGGTTTTAGCTCCTGGACAAGTCCCATAATGTAGTCAGAATATCAATGGGAAATTCATGTTTAGCCAACAGTTATCAGTAGTATGTGCAGAGTCTTCAGAGAAGATTACTCTATACCCCTCCAGATAAAGGAGAACAGTCATAAAATTTATGGAGTACTGTAAGGTGACCCTTGTCGAGCAGGCTCCACACACTCCTGCTTGACAGTCAAAGTGGCTGCTGAAAATTTCAACCCAGACCTAAGGAATCAGAATCACTAGGAATGGATCCTAAGAAACTGCAGTTTTAACAGACACCTAGGAGATTCTCACACGTGCAAGCTTAAGGAAGCCATAAGAAAATAGACAGAAGACCAGAATCGAGGTGTCGCAGAGCTAAGAGCAAAAGCAACAGAATCCGGTCAGGTTGTTTCACCAGCACTCCTCCCACTGCCTCAAACAGACTCTGCCTCTACAAGTTCAAAGTGAGCCCTCCCAAGCCCTGGGCCACCAGCACTAGACTTGCTGACCCTGTGGAAGCTGCTTTCCCACCACCAAGTGAGGCTGAGGCCTAGCTAGGGTCCACATGCCCGCCCTCTCGTGGAGAGCACATCTGCGGGCACACCTGCGCTCCTGGGTGCCCTATCTGTCTGCGGAGCTAGAGTCCGGGTTTCCTTCCACCTCAGTTTCCCCAGAGGGGAGCTGTGACCTCCTGGCCTCACCCTGCCAGCCTCTCCTCTGACTGGACTCCATGTTCAGTCTCCTAGTCTTCATCCTTTGCCAGCTGCTGAGAGATCATGGAAAAGACGTAAGTTGCCGTTTATGGGTATCGTCTGTACACAGATGCTGTGACCATCATCTTGTTTCAGTTTACACATGGAAGATCTCACCCTGTGCGAAAGGAGTAGGAGCTCATCAACAGGCTAAGCCGCTCTTGGCAGCAGTTGGGGATGCGACTGGCTGGCACCTGGTGGCCTGACTGGTCAGAAAACTGAGAAATGGTACTGCTGCTGTGATAGATTTAGGAAGCGGGTGTTGGTGTTGGTTTTGTCCTTTGAATGAAGGAAAAGAAAGACCTGAGAGAAACTCACAACCTGTAATGTCATGCCAGTTGCTCCCACATTCACATACACTGTACCTCTTCATAACACACTCAAAGAGAGACGAGATAGACAGAGACAGGCAGAGATGAAAGAGACAGAGAGACACACAGACAGAGACAGAGAGAGGATTAGAGTGACAGAGAGAAACAGAAAGACAAAGATAAAGACAGAGAGACAGAGGGAAATAGACACAGAGACACAGAGAAACAGAAAGAGAGAGAAAGAGGACAGAAAGAATCAAAGGGTGAAAAGACAAAAGGGACAGAATGAGAAATATCAGGTATAGAAACCAACTGTTTTGAAATCTTCCTGTCTTTATTTTCTTTTATTCTCTAATATTTAGCAGTGGTTGAAAATTCCATCTACTTCAGCTATGCTATGAGAATTAAAAGGATTTTTTGCTCCCTTGAAAAAGACATCTTTTGTAGAATTTCCACTTACGCCATCTATAAGTAAAATTCAGAGCTGTCTGAGCGAACCCGTGCCTGGGGTGGGTCATTTTTAACACTAAGGCTTGGTGGAGGGGGAATTGTTCTAAGGTAAGCAGGAGGGTGCTGGGGTAACCAAGAACCTAAAGAAAAGGCAGGCAGGATTGGAGCCCATTGCCACACCTGTCTCCCCGTCACCTTCAGAAATTTTTTTTTTCTCTGTTTAATGAAAGAAGACAAGGGGTGAAACAGAGGACTAGGGGATGAGAAGCAGAGAAGGGGGAAATATACTGCCAGAACTGAATCCACTGCGTTTGTTAACTAAGGCAAATCCTGTATATTAATCTGATTAGATGTGAGGTGGAAGTTTATTGCGAACCGGTGAAGTGAGGTATCAGGTAGTTTCTAACCCTTTGTACACATATGATTCACACAAGAAAACATGGGAGGCTGGTATTAATATATTCATTTCACAACTAAGAGTCCTGAGTCTCCTAGAGATTTATACAAAAATAACTCTTAAACATCTAGTCAGTGACACAAATCAAAATTTAACTCCAGGTCTGTCTGATTCCAAATATATTCCTGTTTAATTATGTTGTATGGCTTCTACTAGGCATACGCTTAGCCCAGAGAGCCAACCAGAGTCACTGCCACTTAGCCGTTGTAGAAGTAAAACTTTGAATCAAGTCAGGGACAGGAAGCTCATGACACTAAGATGATTACATTCTCCAGCTCCTGTAAAACTAAAACTAATACAGAACTTACTTTGATAAAAATTGAATGCAAGGTCAGAGACTTTGTGGGGGAGGGGGAAGAACCAAGGATGTGCATCTGGGTTTTGTCCAGAAGCATGTTTTCCTAGAGTCAGCAGAGGCCACAGGGAATAAATGAAGCAACAACATGCTTCACCAAACAGGTCTGGCCGTCTGAAATTGAAGTTTCAGCTGCTGGGGAGAGGGACAGGGGCCTCTCCTGAGCCCAGAGAGTAGATACAAGTCTGGAGAACATAGGGAGACCCCCATCTCTTAACAAGAGAAAAAGAAAAGAATGGAATAGGAAAGGAAAACAAAGGAAAGGAAAGGAGAGGAGAGGAGAGGAGAGGAGAGGAGAGGAGAGGGGAGGGGAGGGGAGGGGAGGGGAGGGGAGGGAAATCAATTTGAGTTGAGAGATACTCAGTGGTAGGTCATTTATCATGTGCAAGACCCAAGTTTCTATCTCTAGCATGATCAAAAAAGTGCATTTAAACCATCAGAATGAAATACTTATCTACAGCAAGATCTACTATATAATTCAACTTTTCTTCTTTTAAACCTAGAGAGCAGTTTCTTGCCCTGACCAAAGTGTGTATTTGATCACACCACTTGGCTGCACCCATGGAAGAGCTACCCAGATGTCATAATCTGGGGCTCAGAAACCAACACTCATGTGCATAAAGCTCAGAATTCTTCCAGGCTAAAGCATGTTGCTTTAAACCCATCACCAAGATACCATGGGTCTAATGATCACGTGAAACTCCAGACAGCTGAGACTCTGCAGAGCTCTCTACCAGGACTATTGTAACAGAATACACACACACAAGCCAGCATACTTCAGTTTCTTAGTTACCCAGGTAACAGTTCCTGTTGCAGCTCCGGTAGCTTCTGTCTCTTAGAAACAGCTGGTCACTGTGACACATGATGGTCACTATGATACACACTGTATAAGCCAACCCCCAACCGACATGCCTTTCTGCCTCTGTACTTCCTGCTTGCTTCTCCCACATAAGCCTTAGATCACCAGAGATCAGGGCCTGATATTCTGGGAATGATCCCAATCAGTGCCTGTTGACGTAAATAAATCTGCCTCTAAATCCCAGGTGTCGTTTCGGTGTTTCTGTTTGCCTTTGCACTCTCTACCTCTCATGTGGAAGTGAGAGGACCTTCACATTGCGTGCTTGATGGTTACGTCATATTAGTGGTGCTATCTTTAGAAATGAATATAGAAGGGGAAAGAGTTCTATGTATATATGGCTTTCTAGAGATAAATCATCCTAGGCAAATGTTACAGTTGCCAGCCCAGCTGCCCCCATAGCTAAATCTGTGTGGCCCTGGGTCCCCACTCCGAGGAGATGGTACCACGGCTGACTTTCTGTAAAGAGCCGTGTACCACACACCAAGGGCACATTTACTTTTTTTCAGTGGTCTCTAGTTTGGCCTGCCGTATGGCTGCCCAAGCAGAGATATCAGCACTAACTTGGACAAGTTAGCTTTCTCATGAGTTTCTATTTGAGACAGAGAATTCCAAAGATGGTCACACAGGAGTACACTCCAGTAAGTGCAGGTCTGGCTCATAAGAGAACACCAGAGCCTGTGAACTATAGATGTGAGTACTTGGAACCTCACTGAAGCCTTCCAGTTTTCAAACATCCCAGTCCCCGTGTTATTCAGCAATGTGGCTACCTTGTATTTAGAGAGGTTTGCACTCTTTGTATTCTCTGATGATCATTACCTTAAACTTCTCCAACACCAGAGGCAAACAAAGGAATCTGAAAAAAAAACTGCATCTTTCAACTGAGAAGAGATTCACACAGCACAATAATATATTAAAGGCTCTTATAAGCCCTACCAAACAAATCCATTTTTATCTTTCATTCAGGACTCTTCAGAGACATTTGCTTATATAAAACCACCCTGTCTCCTTTTCAGAGTGATTCCCAGTATCTTGGGAGACTAATGGAAATCCCTCCTAAACAGATGGGAACCCTTATAGGTAATATCAGCCTGGTGGTTGAAGGTGGAGATGTGGGTTTTAAAGAAAGATTCTGAGGACAGGTGGGGATGAAAAGGACCTCTCATTCGGAGGACTCTTGGGGGCCCTGGCTAACCATGGCAGAAAAAGGAGGAACCTGGGCAGACACACAGAGGCAGAGGTGCTGCCAGGAAGGGAGAGGAGCTGGGAGAGAAGCAGGCGCAGCCTGGGGGAAGCTGTGAAAGAGAGAAGGGCACACCCAAACCCTGGAGTTACTGTCACTGAGACCTTTATGCCCCAAATCCATCAAACAATGACCTGTTAATACATCTGAGACAGCCCTCAACTTGTTTTTAGTCTGTGTTCAGGTCTTTTATTATTTTAAATTCACTGGGGATAATTTGAAACTAATTTTCTAATCTTTTTCCAAAAGCCCTCATCAATAACAACTGGAAGTAAGATTAAAATAACCTTCTGTGTAGAACAAACGAAGTCAAAATTACTGTGAGGAGTAAATTACACTAATGGAGATATAATGTCATTTTCACTATTTATAAAAGATCTGTTGTCAAATGCTATCTCGATTCTTAAGTATCTCTGTGGGGCAGGCTGGTCTTTTGCAGAATCTCTAAGGGGGGAAATGAGGCCTGGATCTTGGGACACACACACACAGGCACACATGCACACACACATACACACACACACACATGCACGCACACACACACATGCACGCATGCACACACACATGCACACACACATGCATGCACACACACATGCACACACACATGCATGCATACACACACACACACAGACATGGTGAGTGAAGACATTTGTGTCCCAGGTGGTGGTGGAAGCCTCATCTCTCCTCCAAGCCCTGCTATGTTCT
The DNA here is from genome assembly GCA_004027455.1 of Hydrochoerus hydrochaeris. Lineage (NCBI taxonomy): Eukaryota > Metazoa > Chordata > Mammalia > Rodentia > Hydrochaeridae > Hydrochoerus > Hydrochoerus hydrochaeris. The sequence continues at coordinate 56,332 of PVLA01000915.1, read as the reverse complement.
GAAGCCTACACACCTTCTCTGCCTAAACTCAGTTCAGCCACTGCCTCTGAAATGATCCCCGTCCAAGAGCACTTAGCCCAGAAGGAAGGGGCTAGTGAGGGAGAAGAGAAGGGCAGGGGGAGTAGGAGCACACAGTCTCTTTCAGGGCCAGAGACTGTACTCAGCCTGAAAATGGTTTTCCACCTGGACACTGCGGTATGTGTCCCACCACAAGACCCTGGAACCCAAATAGAGTGGCTGGTGTTAGCAAACTTCAGGGTCACAACATCCATCTTGGAGCAGAGCTGCACAGAAATAGACCTTAGAAGATACTTTAGGAATCATGTGCTTCCTTCCCTAAATGTGCAGAATGGGAAATGGAGGCCTAGAGATGGTCAGCAATTTGCCCAAAAGTCACACAGTCTAATTAGAGTCAGAGACAGAGTTTTTTGCCTGGAGCTGAGATTTCCCATCCACTAGTTCAAACTCCCAGCCAGATTCCTGGGCTTGGTTTCACTTCCTCTTTACTTCCCCAATTGACATTTTAAATCAAAGTGTTGGCCTAGCAAAGACCCACTGGATGGATGGTCAGTTTGACACCACCCCGTGAGGCTCAGGGCCTTCTCCTGGCAGGGCTGACAGACTGCAGCAGGAGGCAGCAGACAAAATTAGCCGCAGCAGAAAGAGGAGCAGGTAAGAAGGATCCTACAGCAGGCTCCGTGCTGAGGGCTGAGGGTCTATACAGTAGTGATAGAGCCACACATAAAGGAGCAGGGACTCACTTGGGAACAGTTCCCCTGAGAGTCCCAAAGCCAGGAGGACAGGAATGTATGCACTCATTCACTCATGCAAACCTTCACTCAAGGATGGAGAGAGAAGAAAAGGAAAAAGGAGGGGAAAAAAGACAGAATCTCCTCTACTAAACCAGAAATCAAGTCAAAATCAAGTAGTAGCCAAGAAAAGGGTTGCTGACACAGAGATACACCAGCACAGACACTGTCAGAAGTCGCCGCCAGGCAGGGGAGGAACCGGAGAGCTGAAGGACCTCCTCCTCTGCAAGCCACCCTGTGCCCACACTTGCCTGCCACACAGGGGGAGCCTGACAGGTTACAGCAAACCCCACAGCTGAATGACTACTTCCTTAGTATTTGCCTAACAGCTGATCTTGACCGACCCTACTAAGTCCTCAAAACAAGCCTCACTTCCTGCTGGGAAGGGGACACAGACACAGACTTAATGTATAAACAGATTACTGTAGGCAAAGGGCTTTGCCAAACTATATTAATCACCCAAATGAACATCAAGGTAGCTTTCCTCAAGGATCTGACTCTTGGAAAAATACTGGAGGGGCTGCCTGGTACCTCTGTGATCCCCCACCCCCAAATGGCCATTTTTCCACCCTCTCCTCCAAGACTTCATGGCATCCCCTCTGAGGCTCCATGGTGGATCATTTGCATAGTAGCAGAATTGGAAGCTGGATTGTTTCCTCAGCTGTGGTTTATCCTGAGTCTGGGGTCTTACTCTGGAATCTCTAAAAAGGCTTTTGAGCAATCAGAGATTCAACAAAGCCCTCATGCCTAAAGGACCTTCCATTTTACCTCAAAAGTCACACCCAGGAGGTGACTACTGAGGACCCAACTCAATCTCAGTTTCTGGAAGTTTCTGCCTTGGGCAGATAAGGCAAGGGTGACTTCTACCCTACGGTAACCATTCCCAGGATAGGATGACCTAGGACTTTTTAGCTTAGAGCAAGGTGCTAAGGCAGCTGCGGCAAGAGCTTGACTTTACAGAAGCCAATTGCTAATTGTCCACATTTCACAAATTCAAAGCCACTGTGAATCACTCAGCAATTTTCATCATGACCTCATTTGCTCTCTCCACCGTCTGAGATATGGCTGCTGATACAGTGTCATTAAGTATAAAAGTGATACATTACACTATTATTTAACTGCAAACAAATCACAGGCATAAATAAAACTCGAACCCAGGTCATACTGACCCTAATGCCTTTTAAGTCCCTGATTATATCTCTTCCTGTTGTCAACCAGACATTGTCCCATAGTGCATCTGGCCACAGGCTGGCCCAGAGTCTTCGTCAGCCTTCATGCTGACAGATAGGAGGTGTGGGATCCAATGGAATCCAAGTTGGACAAAGTGACCAGATCACTATAACCATTCCCACTGCTGGGAAAACAGCCAGGAGAATAATCTTATTTATGTTATCAGTCAAGGTCCTCGCACAAATCTGTTCTACCTGGGTGTTTCAGAAAAAGAGGGCTTAATGAAGGAACTGCCCTCAGAGGATTGGGCAGGGTTAGGAAGCAAACAATAGGTTATCAGCTCCCAGAAGTAACCACAGGAGGAAGCCAGTCCTGCTCAGAGGCCTGAAAAGACAAGGGAGGAAATAGTGTGAGTGATTATAGCCTGGTAAAGGGGAAGCCATCACCAAGAGCTGCGAATGATTACCCAGGTATGCAGCATGTCCAGATGGTAGGTGCCTAGCGGGGAGGAAGCTGGTATGTGTGCCCCCAGTTCCCTTCTCCCACCTCATGCTGGTGCCCCGCTGGCCACCCCAACTATAAGCTGTCAGCAAAGACCTGCAGATCAGCAGCCAAACAGGTCAACCTCTGGGATACAGCAGAGAAAGGGATGAATCAGCCTGGGGTAGGGCGGTGGCAAGTGGAGAGCCATAACTGTGAAGAGACGTGCAATCTTGCTGGGTTGGTTATGCACATTGTAAGGATTTTTTTTATTAACCAAAGGAGATCATTAAGTAAGTTCCCCAATTACAGTATTTGTGGTTTAAGGGATTCACTATGTATCTGGTGCTGTTCTAGAAGCTTTCCAGATGTAGTAATTAGGGCTCTTAGTCCACACTCGGGCATCATTTTATTTTCTATAGACTTATTTGGGGGCTTTGGGGTTTGTCTGTTTGTTTGTTTGTTTGTTTGGGTCCCTGCACCCTCAGAATGAGAGGACATTTCAGGTCAGTCATGTTTTAGGTTTGACCAATCCAAGAAGCAGTGCACAAAGTCAAGTTACTAAGTCTCTCAGGCCTAAGCCACCATGTGAAAAAGCTTCCACAGGGAACTTTGTCCAGGCTGGCATGGCCTTTTAGGATTCGCGGCTCATTCCACCTTCAGAGGCACCCCGAGAAGGACCTGGGCAGCTTTGCAGTGCAGGGAGCCCCACCCAGAGTCACATGGAGCAGCTGATCCTCTCTGGGCTTCTGCCAGGAAGCAACCCTGGGTCCCCACTGCCCAGTGACATACAGAACCTCTCGAGGAATTAGAGGAATCTCCTTCTACTCTGAGGAAAGACCCCCCTTCCTCTTCCTCCTTCTAGTCACTCAGTCTTCCACAGTTCTCTCTTCTACCTCCTCTGGCAAACCCTTATATTCTCTAAAAGGTTTAGGCTCTTGGAGAACTGCTGAGAGTACTTCAGCTCCTGTCCCTACCACTGAGCTCTGCGGTAGTAGCTTCAGCGGCTGGGAGGCCAGGACATGAAAGGAGAAAAAAAAGATCTCAGTTAAGAGTTCAGAATAGGATCCAGCTGCACATACCATTCTTTAAACTTTGAAACAACTGCATTAATCACAATTATTAAAAATCATCTGTATTTTATGGTGGTCTTGATATCTTGGGACTGTACTAACCCTGGGAAGGGACCCTTTCAGGGATAACTAACTTCTAGAACACAACTTCAACATGCAAACCGACTCGTGCTGAGCCCCTGGCCTGAGCTACCTCCACTACCTGGACATACTCTGGGAGGAAATATCTCTGACCTGATTATTCCAGGGCCCACTGTAGGGGACAGCCCCGACACCCTAGAACCTGCTTGCCAGCCAGTTTTGAACTAGACAGTTCCAATAGCTGTTCAATCTGTTCCACCTGACCTGGCCACTACTTTGCCTAAAAACTGCAATAAAGCCTCCAGCCTTGCTCCCCTCTCACCTTCTTGGCCCCCTTAATCTCCTCTGGTCACTTAGTGCCTCCCCTTGGAGGCCTGGGAAATAATGCAATGCCTCCTATTGCTAAGGATCTGTTGAGTTTAAACTTCTTCCTTTGTGACAATCATTTCCATCTCTGTGTGTCTTACAATATCTGATTATACAAATGCTAGGCACAATTCAGTACAACACACCTCATTTCACCAAAAAGGCTCCGAAAATTTCAATCAATTACCTAAGGCCACACAGTAGGCAAGGACATTGTAAATCTTCATCCGTGTGTCTCCAAAGCCTACCATCCTGGTTAATTTAGAGATGGCAAACAGATTACACTTCCTGTGCCAGCTCTGACTGGCTGGTGTGGCTAGTGAAGCTGTGTTGAGAAGGATTCAGATGTCACAGGGTGAGTGCCATTATTCATTGGCAGGGACATATATGAATGCAGAAGGCATATGGGTTTTGTAATGTTTACTAAAAATGGAGCCATTTCTTATATATCATGAAATGGAGTATAAGGAGGGGGTTTGAATTTGCCCAATAGCAATAGAACCTTGAAGAGACTCCATCAGGAAGCTCTCCCAAGAATCAGGCCACTGGGGCAGGCAGGAGGCCGCGGGTGGAGGAAGAGGCACTAATGCACACTGAATAGGACTGGGGGACAGAGGTAGAAATGATGGCCCAGAGCCCTCGCAGCTCCCCCATCTGCTATTTCAGGAGAAGAGAGCTCTTCCGTGTTCTTTTGATACAGCCTTTCATCACTACTTTAAGTTCCTATTTCTTCTATTCGCAGGGTGAACAAAGGTAGCTACTGCATCTGCCTCTTGAGCTTTGTTAGGGAACCATCCTAGATATCAACCTGGAGAACACACTGTTTCTCTGCCTCCCACCCCAGCCAACCACTACCACAAGGACACCGAGTCCGCAAAGTGTGTGTTATTTCATTACATTTTCTTCTCAACTTCTCCTCCCATCAACTCGCAGTGTTCTTTGTCTCAGCCCTGTAGGTTTGTTGCTTTGTGTTGATTTATGTGCAGTTGGGGATCTTTGTCAGCTTCATTAAGAAAAAATTACACCCCTATATATGTTTGTCAACATAATTTTCAGAATTCACCTTGTTTTATATTGTAAACTGGGGGGATAATTTGTTCTGTCTTTAATCAACACTTTCAGGCTTTGTTGTTTTTAATTTTTTACTCTTTTGCTTCCAAACTCAACATTAAAAAAAAAAATGTGTTACAGCTTCCCTGTTTCACAGCCTGCACCATCATGTTTACAATCACTTTGATTCAAAGAAAAAGCCAAGCCATTTGTGTTTTTATTAGAGGAAGTAGTTGGAGAATAATATAAACTAGTTTAAGAATCCTGAAGAACCAGTTAAATGACCTGTCGGTAGTACTGGCTTCACCAATTTTCCAGAAGACCTTAAACAAGCACTTGCTTTCTCTTACCTATAAAATGTGTGTGTCTGACCCACATGGAATGTGTATGACACCCACTTCCAGTTTGGAATCTATGCATTCCATGTTAATGTTCTTGGTTACAACAACAAAAACTATTCTGATAAAAATACATAAAAACTGGAAGGAGCCTGAGGTTGTTTACAAAATTGCACAAAGAACTAGGGAGGCCATGAACCAAACAAGTGTTGGAAATCCCAACTACAAAAACCTGTGAGTCTTTGTTCACATTAGTAGGAGGTTCAGCCTTCTACCCGCTCATGCCTGCCGTCAAGAGAAAGAATGCAAGGGGACCAACCTGCCCCTAGAGCTAAGGCAAGATCCCATTAGAGGCCCAGCCAGTACCAAGGAACAAAGTCTGTTAGCCTGGATGGTAAGGGAGTCAGGAAAGTATAATAGGCAGGAAAAAATAACAACAAACATGGTCCATTCCCTGGAAACTGCCCATCACATGCATACACACATACACACACACACACACACACGCATGCACGCACACACAGAGATTTTAGTCTGTGGGAATTTCATCATGATCTTATCTCTCTAGTCTGCCGTTATGGATTCAGTGGTAACAAGTGATGAACAATTCCAATCAACATGAGAAGAAAAGAAAAACTTTTCAAAATGTAAACAAAATGATTCAAGTGCAGGTTGTGACTCTGTGCCCCCAGCCAGCCATAAAGCTATTTTATGATGCTGGTATTGATGCCTCATCATCACCTCTACTGTCCACTTTCTGTCTGTCTTACCCTTGACCAGCACCTCTGATAGATCCAGAAGATTAGGATCAGTCATGACAGGCGTGACCCTCATAGGTGTCTGAGCTCTCTGCAGTCCTTCCCATGAGGACATCCAACAACTAACATGACCCTTGATCACTTGCCTTGGTACACTCTGACTTTGTCAGATTGCACCCGTGTTTTAACTGGCGTACCCACCTGTCTGCTCCCTGATAACGAGAGGACTCACTGCAGTCAGCTCCACAGCCACCTTTCCCTGTTTGCAAAGGTGAGAGTCACACAACACACCCAGGTGGCCATCTCAGCTTCCTCTGCAGTGGGCCCACTCTTGCTTCTGATAAGAGAACTCACCCCTGCCCACCAAAGACTGCTAAACTAGCAGAAGTCAGATTCACAGGTACAGGAACCAAAAATCCATGAAGCAGGTTATTGGAAACATCACTGGGTTCCTTTTCCCCTCACTTCCTGAACAACAGTGAAGATAAGAAATAGAAAGATGAGAGCAATGAAAACCTCAAATAACTTCCCACTGAAACCAACCCACCCATCCCGTGACATTGTTCCTGGCAAACGTACTCTCCCCCGCTTTCAACTGCTACCCCTCCCATTGTCATCCATGTCTGGGTACCCACATGACAGCCCCGGTGATCTGTGCATGCGCTATCTTTTCATCTAAATTGTAAGTTCCCTGAGGGAAAAAGACCATAGATCATCTTATTTGCATTGTGCACCACGCTAGATGTTTAATTATTTACTGAGTGAATGCATGACTAATGACTGTGGAGAATTGTTAAAAGGCAGAAGTGAGGCATCCCTGTTGGAAACAGCAGCACCCCAGTTCAGTTTGGCAAGCATATTGCTTTCTGCTTGTTCTTCTCCGAGTCCACGGTGGCTGCACTGAACAATCGTGGGAAGAACTGGAGGTGCGAATCTTCAGCCAAGATAATGATTGCAGTGGGGTCTAATTCAATTCAGGCTGGCCCAGGGGCGGCATTAGGAAGCCAGTTAAATGAGAGATCATCTTCTGTCAAATTCTGAGGAAATGTCTGGCTGCCTGCCAAATGAGAAATTGCAGTTGGACAGTAATTTTTCTCTCTTTCTCTCTTGTAGATATGAAGCTGTGTGCTCTGAGAGAAAATGGAGGAAAGAGATGAGAAGCCTTTTTTTTTTGGCAGAATTCAATGTGGACAATCGTTCTGTTAAATTCAGACAAAATAAGACATTCCTCCTCAATAGTGGAAAATTATGAGCTACTCATATGAATTAATGTTTCAGCTTCCATTTCCCTTTGCCCTGTGTGAATCAGTGACTGAAAGATTGCTGGGGCCAGTTAGCGTCAAGGGTAGACTGTCACCTGCATCACCTCAGCCACAAGCCTGGCCCATAATGCACTCCAGTCACAGATGTGCAGCACGCCACAGGCACAAAGAAGTCCGAGGGAGGGAAAGAACAGTATGAGCTGCTCTCACAACGAAAGACACTGGCACCTATAGCGCTGTGCTGTGGCATCGGGCCACAGGAGGGCTGTCATGGTTACCCACCTGGTCACATGTTCACCCCAGCCACCCTCAGAAATTAACAGCCAGCAGTGAGAGAGCATTTCCCCGAGACCACACACAGGCTAGGCTCTTCCTGTATGCAGTCTTCAAGCTTCACACTAGCCCTGAGAAGCACAAACTGACCAGTTACAAATGGGGAAACTGAGGGTCGGCGTGGTTCAATGCTGGTCCAATGTCATGCAGCCAGTAAGTGATGGGGCAAAGATTCGAACTGATGTCCAAGACCAGAGCCATGCAGTTTCTACCTCAGCAAGCTGCCCTCTCATTTGGCAGACTCCACTCTTCCCACTCTGGATCACTGAGCAACAAACAGGATCATGGGTGCCCCACCGGCCACAGTGCTCTTTCCTACACTCTGTCTCCTGTGTTCCTTATCGCAACCAGGTGAGGCAGATAAAGCAGACAAAACTCCCACTTTACAGATGAGGAAAGTTGCTATTTGTGACAAATGGGAACTCGGTCCCAGTTCTCTCTCTCTACAAGATGTGCCCATCACTAGAGGATGTGAAAGCTAAGGCCAAAATTGAAAACTAGCTTCAGTATAATAACAAATAACTCACACTTTTCTTCTAACCCCTCTCTGGGTTTTCCATGACTGCACTTTTAGATCTAATCACATTATTACATCACATCAGCTCCCCCCCCACCAGTCCAATACCTGAGCCTTCGCTGGTGCGTTCCAGCTCTCTTTCTGCCTCTCTGCTCTGGCCCTGCCCTCTTTAACCAAGACAAACTTGTCCATTCTCTGAAGGTGTCATGATGCCACACATACTAGCCCTGATCCATGCCAGTCCCTTTGCCTGGAAACCTCATTTGTCCGGATCAGCCCTTCCCAGCTCCCCTAGGTGGAACGAGCTGTTCCCTTTCAGTCCTACCTAGCACCCTTTTCTTCATCACTCAGCGAGGTGATGCACAGGGCTGGCACTAAGTGAATGTCCACCTCGGGTGATCAGCCTTTCCCACCGTAGTGACTCTCTCAGCTGTCTGGCAGGGGAAAGCTGGGGTCCTCCAAAAACTACAAGGCCCGCATGTCTTAGTGATCACTTTGTCACCCTCTCCCCTCTCACACTCCCCCTCCCTTTTCTTCAGTTCTGGGCAGGCTCCCACCTCAGAGCCTTCCCTCCTAGGCCTCCCATGGTCTGGAGCAAGCACATCTTCCCCAGCAGTGCTGAGGCTGACTTCTGACTTGCTCCCTCCTGCCTTCTGAACAAGGCCTTCTCTTAACCCCTGCCTCAACTCCTATCAGAGCTCCCTTGATTCTCCTTCAACAGTTTACTTTTCTTCAAAGCACATTGCAACATCTGACTATGTATTTTATGCATGTTTTAAATTTTCTGTATTTTCAATAAATCAATGAGTAAATGGTCCTTCGCAATCCCAACTCTTCCAACCCTCAATCTGGTCCCCAGAACAATGCCTATCTGTGGAGTTATGTGGTACCCTCAGCTGAGCTCTGTTGGTTTGCACGAGCCAGGAGCAAGCCAAGGAACCAAAGACAAGCCACAGTCAAGATTTAGAGACATGGGTCTACATTGTCCCTGGGAACAGATGAGTCTAAGGACACTCACTAAGGGGAAAAGTGTGCAGGACCAAGGGAGCAGTACCAGGAACAAAGGAGGGGGAACCAGGACCTGTGAGTCCAATCAGGCAGGAGAGAAGGCAATGTGAGATAATCTCAGACATGGTGGGCTTTGCTATGCACCTGGCAACCAGTTCCACTGGCAGATTAGCATCAAGAAAGTGTTCAATGTTTGCTGAATAAATGAATAATCAACAACAAAAAAAAATCTGGGGGAACAGTCAAAGCCTTTCTGGCTTCTCTGCCAAGTGAAACACCTGAGTGGGAGCTGTGATTCACGACCCCAGAGGGCAGGTGCCATGCCAGGATCAGCCTCTGATTAGCACATGCCAGTGCAGGCTCTGTAAGTGCTCGGAGCAGACTATTCATCCTTCTTCTCCCAGGAAGTAAAGCCAATGTCCCCACAGATGCCTTTGGCAAAACTATTCAAGTGGCTATAAGAAATGGGCTTTGAGTTCATGGTCTGTGACCCTAGCCCAAACCATGAAAAGTTCCCTGCTGCAGTTCCATTAGGCAAGTACAATGCAAAGCAGAGTGTGAGATGCTGTACCCTGAGAAAACCAGCAACTGCATGGAACAGCATCATGGCCATCAACCAGGAACAGGAAGCCAGGCACCAGAAAAAAATTCCAATTGGCATCAGTCACTGTAAAGACACATAATCCCAGGTGCATTTTGACTCAAGCAGTCAGGAAAAGGTTGGCAAGACAGATGCCCTCTAATCTGTGTGTTACACTGGAAGGATGGGAGATGAGAGAAGGTTCCAGAGCCAACTGTCCCTTCAAGCTTTTTTATGTCCTCCCCTTCATGCTACCAAGAGGATGATTGTGTTCTGAATTGAGCCAGGACTGAAATGCAAGGGCTGTAGAAATGCTTCCTTTGTTTTTGTTTTTGTTTTCGTTTTTGTTTTTTCTTAAGGAAAAAAGATCTCTTGTATTGGATGAGTACCACATAAACGAAGACTGAAGCAATATGCAGGCATATCTATACATACATTTATAAATATACAGAATGTAAAACAGGACATTACCCCTTTTGCTTTCCCCATCTCAAAGTCACTCCTCTTTCTGAAGGTGACCGCTGGCAATAATGTACGGTTTCCTTCTAGTTGCTTGTTTATATAAATCTATCTGAACACTTGCGCATTATGTCATATATGAACACATATGTATTTTTTGCCTTAGTAGATTCACTAAATGTATTTTTGGTGACTTGCGTCACTTAACAAAATGCTTCAGTGATCTGCCAATGCCTGTCCTTGGAGCCATTTTTATCTTTAATATTAAATTGCCACATGCAATCCCACAGGGTGGATATACCAGATTGTTTTTAACTTTCCCTTCTGAGAAATTTTTAGGCAATGTCAGCTTCTCAGTACTGAAAAATCACATGGGTCTAAACACACTGTTATCACATCTTTATCAACATGCACAAGGGTTTATTTACAACTTCTAGGAGTGGAATTCAGGGTCAACCATGAACACAGTTTAAATTTTGTAAGATAATAGGAAATCAGCTTCCTAAGAACCTTCACCATTTCCCACTCTGGCAAACTTGTCCTTGCCTACAATGAGTATCATCAATCTTTTAAATATTTATCAACCTGAGAAATGAAAAATAATGTCTTCTAATTACATTCTCATTCTTAAGAGTGAGACTGAACATCTTTTCATATGTTTATTGCTCTGATGAGTATCTTAGACTGTCAGTTATCCGTTGCTATACTTTTCCATCTTTTGGTTATATTTTTTTGCCTTTTTTTCAGCAGTATGAAAGCAGAAGTACTCTCTGCTATCTTCTTCCCTGTATAAATTAGGACACTGTGTTCATAAGATTTTTTCCCTCTTTCTAACTGGTAAGTCTTGTTTCATCTACCCAGCCTGACTATAAACACCTCATAGGTAGATGCATCATTATTTTCTATGTTTATATTTGCTGATGCTATTTATTGGTTCTATATTATGTATATGTTTTATACTAGGTGTTAGATATAGTGAATATTTTAGGGTTTTTTTATTATTTACTATGGTAAAAGATACATTGTCAGAGCTCTTGAGAAGAGCCTATCTGAGATTGTGCATCTAGACATGGCAGGGGGCAGATAAAGAGAAGCAGGGGGGAAGTCTCCACTGGTGACAGCAGGAAGGATCTGTAGCAAGAACTGAAGACCACAGGGAGGGCAGGGGAAGAGCCTTCAACAAAGCAGGAGGAGGTGGCAGGTGATTCTTTCTCCCTGAGCCTTGACACTCTATGTGGGAGAGGCAGCTCAAACCTGCAGACATACCGTGACTACTAGCAACTCCAGAGACTTCTCAACCCAAACCCTCACGTCAAGGAGAGCCTGGAGTGAAGTATTTTAAGCCCTAAAGTAAAACAGCTTCCAACCCAGATTGATGTACCCCACAAAACTGTATTTCAAAAGTAATGGAGAAACGAGATACTTCTGTGGCAAAGAACATCTGAGGAAATTCATCAACACCAAGCCAATACTCCAAAATGTTCGGGAAGGACATTCTAGAAAGAGACAAGGATTAAAACTCCATGAACCCCAACAGAATGCATTCACGAGGCAAGGACAGGCATTAAGCAGAAGCGACACTACAGAAAGCCTCACGCAGTCATGGAGGTTTCAGAGATGGCTGAATCTGGATTGATTTATGGCACAGTACTGGCATTTAGAGAGTGATGGTACACCCACCCTAGGGTGGGCAGCCTGCATACAATATAAGCACACAGAGAGGTCTGTCTTCTCTCCCTCCTCTCTGGTTGCTTTTGGTATCTTCTGCCACCATGAAGAGTTGCCTCCCTGCTATACCACTCTTCCTTAGAGCCAATTGATTGTGGACTGAAACTTCTACAAACTTTGAGCCAAATAAACTTTTCCTCCTTTAACCTTGGGTGTCAAGTATTTTGTCTCAGCAATGAGAAAAGTAACTAAAACGGGGGAAAAGGAACCAACAACAGAAAAAATTGAGAAGGATAATTCAGTACATATCAGTTATAATCATAGTGCTGGATTAACTAATGGTCAACCTGTAAGACCCAGCTGAACTGAATCAGCCTGGCCCTGGGTGTAGCAGGCCCACCAGACGATTTCTGACAGCAGCATAAAAAAGGAGGACTGGAGAGGAAGAGGGTGTGCTGTTGATTCTCCTGGAGAAGCTTGTCACACTTGTTCTCCTGGTATGAACTCAGCTGTTATTGTCAGAGAAGCTTGGGTCCTCGGTGTCACTGACACTGGTTACAGTTCTTTTTGAGGCACCTTGAGTGTTGCCTCTTGGCTCCAGTGCAGATCCCTCAGCCTACTGATACAGATCCTTTAACCCACTGGCTCAGACTTTCTAGCTTCTACCTCTGACCTTTGGGCCTTCCCAGTGCAAATCCTTGATCATACATGCAATTCATGAGACGTTGTCATGGGTTCTAGGCTCCAGCTGGACTCATGGAAGACATTGCCATGGGATCAGGTTTTCAGTTGAAATCATGCAGAACACTGTCACGAGATGCAGGCCCTCTGCTGGATTCTCTGTGTCTCTAGTAGGTGGACAGCACTCCTGCACTGTTCTGCATTTGACTCTTTGGGTAAATATTATAAAATAATTCTATAAATTGTGTGTCCTGCATTAAATTTTTCCCCTGACAATAACAACCATCAATGTTAATGGTTTTAATTCAACAATCAAAAGAAATGGAGTGGGAAAACAGATCAAGAAATAAGATCCAACAATATGCTGCATATAAGAAACACATTTAATTAAAAAATAAATTCATAGACAGAAACTAAAAGGATGGAAAACAACACTTCATGTGACTGCAACCCAGAAAAAGCGAGGGTAGATATTCTATTTAAGGACAAAGTGAATCTCAAGCCAAGACTAAACAAAAGAAACAAAGAAGGTCACTACATACTTGTAAAGTAAACAATCCAAGAGGAAGAAATAATAATCACAAATATATATCCACAAAATGCCAGTACACCCAACTACATAAAACAAATATTAGTGCACATGATAAATGAAATAAGCATTAATACAATTATATTAATGAGCAACCTCAATATCCCACTGTCAAAAACAGATTAAGTAGACAAAAAAAATCACCAATAAAATATTAAAACTGAACCAAACTTTTAAACAAATAGACTTAGTAGCTGTCTACAGTATCCCACCCCAGAACATCAGAATACACGTTGTTTTCAGCTGCACCCAGGACATATTCCAAAATAGACTACACATTAGCTCATGCTTATGTAAATACAAAGAGACTGAAATTATTGCATGCATATTATCAGACCATAGTGCAATGAAATTGGAAATCAGAGGCAGAAATAAAACATAAGAACTTCATAAACACCTGAAAATTAAAGTGCGCCCTCCTAAACAACCAATGGTTCACAGATGGAGTTAAAGAAGAAATTAGACATTTTCTACAATTAAATGATAATGCCAATATGATACCAGAATTCATGGGATATAATGAAAGCAGTCTTATGAGGAAATTTTATAGCAGTGGATTCCCGTATCAGAGAATTAATTCTAGAGTTCGTGACTGATTCATGGTCCAATACTGAAATTTTGGGTGTGAATGCTATACCCACACCAGGACAGGAAGCCTACGTACAATAAATGGGACAGAGTCTTCTCTCTGCATTCTTCCCTTTTTGCTCTTGCTGTCTTCTGGCCACCATGAACCATGTCCGCCTTGTGCCACCCTACTTTGGAGCCAGCTGAATATGGACTGAAACCTCCACAAACTGTGAGCTAAATAAACTTTTTCTTCCTTAACTTTGGGCATCAGGTATTTTGTCTCAGCAATGAGAGAAAAGTAATCAAGATAGATAAGATAAACCTTGTGTGAATTCCATCACTCTATAGCTGCTACCCATGAGCCTGTGGTTATCACTGATGATTTCAGTCCTATTTACCCAAGGAAACCAAGCAGCTAAGCTCTCATTCCGACAATCATAAATTTAATTAAACCATCAAATTGCTTTCATCAGTGGATCCAAACCCCATTCTCTTTCAGCAAGTATGATTTTTCCCATGGCATTTAGTAACTGTAGGAATACAGTAAGAACAAATGAACAAATCTATAGTAAGGTCTTATATAATAATCAACAGTCATAGAAATACAAAAATTATATTATTATCATGGAAACTTGACAAGATGGTTATAATTTAACCTGAATAGTGAACATCAAAAACATTTTTAAAGACAGCAAAAACAAAAAACAGATAGCATGCAGCCATGAAAGTGTCCCACTCCAAGCACCCACTCTAAGTTTTAAATGCCTATTACCTGACAATTCAAGGCATCATTCAAAATGAAGGAAAATTCCCCTTGTCTAAAGCATTGCTCAGTGCAGTTTCACCCCTTTGCAGAGTCTCTTGTCTCAGGCTCGGTTGCCTGCAGACTTCTCCTACAGCTCCTGGGAAACTGAAGAGAAACTTGAGGACAGCAACTATGTGTGATAGCATTACAAAAAGAGAGATTCTTTCTTCTTTTGTTCATGGAAACAAAGCACCTTTCACTAGGGCCACTACTCCAAGTCTAATACATAACATTTATAAATTTACAAAATATTTAACATTTCTTTAAATATCAAGGAATCATAAATCTACAAAATAAACATTCCATTAAACATTAAAGAATCAGTCATCTTCAAAGTACACAGTTGAGCAAATATTATTACACAGATAATAAATCAATGCCTGACTGAACAAATCAGACTTTCCTAAACATATAAACATTTAATACATACTTTCAAACTCAAACTCTCCTGACCATATAATTAAAGGTACAAATCTAATGTCATACTATTATAAATCCAGTAAACACTTAGACAAAATTCTCATAAAATATCATACAGATTAAAGAACTTACAAAATTTACATTAAAATTCCTCTGAGTACTAATAACATTAATTTAAATTTTGTATCTTTGTAGGATTGTAATAATTAGGTCAGATCTACTATTCCACCCAAAAGACAATTTTAGCCTAGTCAGTTGAGTTTACAAGTTCTGTATCACTGACCTATTGATCTTTTTGGTTGATTTTGTTTGTTTGTTTATTGACTGGTTGGTTGGTTGATTAGTTAATCTGAGAAGGGATTAATCCAATAGTGTTAAACCATCAAACTAAAATTCCCACATTATGTTAGTATAACTATAAGCTCTTACTTTTCACAAAGGTTTTAGCATCTTCTCTTGAAAAATATATTGTAGTTCAGGTTTCACTTTGTCAGCATGAACCTTTGCCATCTTCTTTTACTACAGTGCCCTGGCTTGTTAGCATTACTAGATATCTTATATTCTTAATTATTAAATTATTATGATTAGTAAATCCATCCAGGGGTTCTGTTCCCTAGGAGATGAAAGATAGGGCAGGTGCAATTGCTTTCTGCCTTAGGACATCTGGGCAATTAAAAACCTTGTCTGCACACAACCTCTCTCTCAACCTACTAACTCTAGCTGATCATTGTGCCAATTAAATCTGGGAGCCTCTCTGTATGTCGCTTTTATATGAGACAGTGGGCAGTGACCACTGATTGTTTTTCTTGATAGTTTCTGCTATTTTTTACAGTACTATTTGGGAAAAAATTGTTAACTCTTAACTAGGACTTTACCTTGTAAAAGCAGTTATGTAATTAATGGAAGGAACAAAATACTCACATGTATTAAAATTTTCCTGATGATTAAAATAAATTTGAACTTACACATGCTCTGCTCTCTTACCTCTCCTATTGTTCTTTAAGTTATGGACATTATATACATCTTGGCCTTTAGAGTATGATGCTGAACCCATGACCTTTCATAAATCCAACTTGCTCTAAATCATCATAGCTTTTTACATTTAAATTGTTGCTACTTTGTCCTATAAGCTGGTTTCTTTTTCCAGTCAGTGCCACACAGTCTCTTAAAAGGATCCTTTTTCTAGCAGCCACAGAACATTCTTAAGCTTCCTCCTACCAGAACATGGAATCATTTCCCCTACAAGAAGCTTTGGCTCCAATAGGAAAACAACATTGGGAAGCTAGGAGTGCATTTAGGTAGTGACTAAAAGGTCCATATCAGCTTCTGGGTCACCTTTTGAGGTGACAGAGCTGGAAAAGTAGGTCCTTTCTGAGGTCATGCATGCAAGATGATCTTCTAATTTAACATGTCATGATGCTATATACTACTTTTTCTTAGAAATGACTTTTTAAATAAATATTAAAGAGATGACTTTGACAATGTTATAGTCAGGGGTTGTGAGAACAATTAGAATCAGGACACAGAATTTATAATATTATTTTATGATGGTCACCAGAGTTAAACACAGAAGTACAGGAAATCTGTCCACAACACTAAAGACACAGAATATTCAGCCAAGGGCCTGGATCCCACAGCAGTGTCCTACATGAGTCCAGATGAAGACCCAGAGCTCAGGACAATGCCTCCCACAAGTCCAGCTGGAGGTCTAGAGCCCACAAGAAAGGCTCATGCCAGTCTGTTTTATGGATCTGTGACGGGAAGGTGCAAAGGCCAGTGGTGGAAGCTAGAAAGTCTATGCCAGCAGGGTGAACGAGCTGTGCTGGTCGGTTGCAGGTTCTATGCTGGAGCCAAGAAGTCACACTCACAACAAAGACCAGGGCTGACCTGAAAAGCACCACAGCCATCCTCAGCCACACGGAGGCCCTGAGCTCCTCTAACGATCAGAACAATCAAGTACATGCCAGAAAGCCAGCATGATGAGTTCATCCTGGGGATTAAATGGCACACGTCTTCCCCTCCAGAGCCAGGAAGCGATGCTTGATATAAGGACCAGAGCTCCCCCAAAGTGAAACACAGCCACTCTCACCAACAAGGTCCTGAGCCCCTCTGGTGACAATGGTTGAACTCACACTGGGGAGGCTAGTCATGAAGAGCTCCTCCAGGAGAGCCAACTGCTCAAACAGCAACACTTAGAGAAATACAACGCCTAGCTTCTCCTTCTCCATGTCTCTGTTTATGCTGGCAACTTTCCTCAGGTGGCACATCTACGCTCAGCACCATGGTGATTTAATTCAGCTGGTGTTAAATTGACCACTAGTTTTTAATCCATAACAGACAATAAATATTTCTTCAAGATCTCATTATCCCTAATATAAGGCTGACTGATGACTAAAATGATCTCGCCTTGTCACATGCCTGATCATCCCCAGCCCCATACAACCTGCTCCTCACAGTTCAGAGACAGAACCATCCTATCAAATAACTAGTCAGAATTGTTGCCAGACTCATCTTTAAAAGAAAGCATGACACAACTCACATTCATCTCCTTTCCTGCTGGTGACCCTCGTTCACTCTTCCTTTGCCTCCATATGGCCCCCTAGATATCCCATTTAACAGACCTGACAGAGTTGCTTAGAATCCCTTAAGCCATGATCACAACTTTTACTTCACTCTCTCATCTTAATATATTTTTTCTTCCAGTGCCTTAGGCAACTGCATAATTGATATAAACGATTCAATTTAGCACCAAAAAGTTATGGCTAATAAAGGATGGGGCTATTCCTCCTCCTGAGCAGTATAAGTACTGTGATAGGATCAGAGTGAGAGGATTTCTTGCCCCTTATTCCCACCATAAACGAGCTACCAGACTATCCACTTGGTATTCATTTAAAGCTACACCGGGAAATTGACCTTTAAAAATCCAAGAAAGTGATCCAAAGCAGTAAAATTTTTAAATGCGGAAGAGAAAGCTGGCAGTAGCATTTTTGTGTAATGCACAAAAGTTAGCCTTTACCCTCGAAGAAAAGCATCATGTTGGAGTTTCTTGAGTAGTTGGCTTAATCACACTTGAGAGCTGTATTAGTCACTTTCTTATCACTCAGACAAAATACTCAACACCCACAACTTAAAGAGAAGGAGTCTATTTTGGTTTATGGCTTCCATGCACAATCAGCTGGCTTCAAGACAGAAACAGAACTGCAGAGGGGCGTGGCAGAGGAAGAGATGCTCAACATATGGAAGCCAGGAAGTGGGGAGAGAAGAAAGGAGCTGGGGAGAGAAATACTCTCCAACCAGCCCCCTCCTCCTATCAGCATATTTACTCATAAACTCCTCAATGGATCAGTGCACTGCTGAGTACAGCACCCCATGACCGAATCACCTTCCAATCCCCTGAAAACAGAAGGCTCTTGGGGGACATTTCAGTAGATAGAAAACGTAACTGGAGCTATGCTAACAATAGGCTAGGGTACAATCGTGCAGACTAGAAGTGATGAGAGACAAACTAGTGGTAAAGGTAAGAAGAATAGATGAATTTGAAATAATCTAAGTAAGAAACCCATCAGATTTGGGGGTGAACTGGATTTAAGAAAAGGAAGGGAAAGACAGAAATCTAGGACATTTCCTAGTTTCTGATGACAGTGGCTTCAGGGACGGTGGCCCCATTCACGCTGAAAATACATAAGAAAGTATCGACCTTAAGGGAAAGTGAGACTTGGAATTAGAGCTCTTAGGTAAAACAACTCTCAGTTTTTGAGCACTGAACTGAAATCTGGTCTAGAGTTGTAGATTTTGGAACCATCCACAGGACTAGAAGTCTTGACCTTGCCTAGGAAGAAGAGTGCTGGTAGCTTTATAGCTTTCCAATAATCCTCTAAAAATTTTATTTCTCCCAGTTGAGCTTTCAATATGATTGGAACAACAGAGTTCAAGGTTAAGGTGTCTACCAGGAACCTGGAGCAGCACTATCCCGGGAAAAGTTGTATCTTTGAGCACTTGACTAAGAAGGAACATTCTCTTCTGCTACATTTTCCATCAAAGACATTTTTTTTAAGAAAACTAAAGGACTAATGGGAGGGCCTCCTTACGTTCACTAGGAAGCACCTGCTGGGTAGAGCCAAGGTCCTTCCTTAGCGTTTGGTTCTGCAGATTACCCTCCTGCACTAAATGGTTGGCCAGTAAGGCCTTGGCATACAGGCTGGCCATGTTCCAGTAAAGTTAGGAATTGTACTAACATTGCGTTCAGGATTAATACTTGTTCTGTGCCTTCGGGACCCTAAATAAAGAGAAAAAGCAAGGAAGATTGAGGCCAGTGGCAGTAGAAAAAAGACTGTCCAGAAAATAAATATGTCAATTTAATAGTGAAAAGATGACTGGAAATGGGGGAAAGGAATTATCTGGTTTGTCACTAAAAGCCAGAGAACAGAAATCCCTCACATAATTCAGCCCCAAATCACACTGACTGCCTGATCCCTTATCTCTGCAGGCTGCATGCACAGTCTGCCCTCCTCCGAAGAAGGGACATTCAGAACAGCAAGTGCCACCCATGGCTGGCGGGGCTGTAGCTGGACTGAAGCCAGAGCCAAGTTCTGAGAAGCCGAGGAGTCAGGACTCAAAGCTGCCTTCTGCTGTACTATGTTATCAATCGACTAAGAAGAAGATGTTCTTCATATTCTGACTTGTGAGCGTGCAAGTGTTACAAGCCTGACTCCAAAATCTTCAATGTAAGGCAAAGAATGAACTGATGGATCCTAAGCTCATTCTTGGTAGCTCTGATAAGACAACAGAACAGCTATAGCCCTTGGATCCCTAAACCAGGAAAAGTGACCTAGATTAGTTCCTGAAAACCTAGCTGCCCCCTTACATGTCAGGAAGAAGTGACGTTTGCATGTGGCATTTCCTATTCTTGTTACAATGTTAGTAATGAGAGTAAATCATCCTCTTTCCTTGAATTGCAGTTCAAAGTCACTGAGCTATCAACTCTGTTACTGCTTAGCAATGATCTCGTGCTCCAAAATCTTCAGTGCCTGCCTTTAGCTACTGTTCTCAATTTTGGACAGTTAATTCTGGAGCATATCAGAAAATTTCTTGCACTAATGGCTAGAGTCCAAGTTCATAGAATGTAAATGCTTTGGGTCATTTCCAAGTATAAGTAAGCCCAAGAAGCTTCATTAGAAGCCTCACTGCTTACTTCTGAAGCAAAAGTTTCATCTCAGTCTCCATGAGACTCCCAAGGAGAATAACCTTATTACATTACTATGATTACCAGTTTTCCAAAATGTAACCTACACCCTCATCAGCATCAATAACCCACTCCCTAGCACTACCCAGCACTTCAAAGCAACACTTCCTTCTCCTTTTCTTGCAGAGGGCAGAGATTTACCTACCTGTCACAACGGCACCCTAAGGAGGGCAGTGAATTGCCCAAAAGGAGATTCAAGCCCTGCTAAGAAGAAGCAACTTATGCTGAGCAGTAAAATATAATACATGTTCTTCTCAGGAAAAAAGCTAGTTCTCTTCTTTTATAGTTGTGGAAGCTAAGATCTAAAAGAGTAAAATAACTTCAAAATAGCAAAGAGCAAGTTGGAGGCAGGGTTGGAACAAGAATTCAGACCATGATCTATATCCCTGTGTCCCAAAATGTGGTCCATGTACAGGCAGTGGTGCAGTACCTGGGCTCTGGCTAAAATGCAGGTGCTCAGACCTTCAGGGACCAGACCTCCTGGATCAGAACCTGCAGTTTACCGAGAGGCCAGGCTGGTGCACAGGAACATTAATGTTTCAGATGTACTGCCTTATCTTCATGTCCCCAGCTTTTGTGACAGCCAGTGGGAAGGGAACCCAGGTACTCCCTCACCTAAATTTGATCAACAATGATCATTCTTCAAATCAGAGAAGAAATGAACATGAGTACTTCTGCTCCATTGTCTGCCCTTTGGTCACTGCACTCCAGGCAGAAGACAGCTTGTGTAGTCACCAAGAGCTTAACAATAGGATCCTCCCGCACCAGGTTTCCACACAGGGCTGGGAGGAAGTCTTAAAAACAGAGCTTTACAGAGGCAATGTTGACATGACCAGTACCAACTTCGAAATAAGAATCAGAACCTATAATGATAAAAATTACTCTATGGCACTTAGATGCAAAAAACATCATATTACTTTGTTGTTCTAAATCAAATTAAATTTCTTTCAGTATCCCCCAGTGAGCAGGAGTCTAGTCACATTTATGAACCCCACTATCACATCTCCTTTTCTTTCACTGGTTGCATCAGAACCAGGAGGTTTAAGAAGTTCTACACAGAGAAATTTGTGATGGCTAAATCTTGGAAACAACACAAATGCCCATCAACCAGGAAATGGATAAAAAGATGTGATATTTTTATACTATGGAGTACTACCCAGCTATAAAAAAGGATAAACTCAGGTCTTTATGGGTAAATGGATGTAACTTTAGACCATACTTATAAGTGAAATAAATCAGGTTTGCATGTATAAGCATCATATTGTCTCCCTAGTGTAAATAACTGAAAGAGTACATGAGATCCAAAATGTATAATAGATATTGTGAGAGTGAAAGGGAAAGAAATGATCCAAAAGGAAAGAACAACTGGGTTATGGGAAAGGAGAAAAGAAAGAAAGAAAAAGACTATATAAAAATACGTATATATATATACACATATATACAAGACAGATAATTCTACTATTAATCTCTTTTAGTTCATCAAAAAAATGGCTCATGCTTTCACTGTTTGAATGCTTGATTATTCATGCCTATATTTTGTAATCTGAACAACTACATTGATGATAATGTGTAGTATATTAACCATTGTTAATGTACTATTATTTTGTTTTGATATTCTGTACCATCATTTTTATTCTTTTTTCATTTTAAAATAAAGTAAGTTCTATAAAATAGCCTTTTAGGGGCTGGGAATTTAGCTCAATGGCATAAGCGCCTGCCTGGCAAGTGCAAGGTCATGAGTTCGATCCCTGGTACAAAAAAAAAAAAAAAACAGCCTTCTCTCTTGAAGTTGGCCATGGTCATTGACTTTACCGCCAACGTTTCTGTCCAGGGCCACTGCTCTGGGTAGGCTGCAGCCGTGCCCACTACCTGCAGGTCTCTCTTTGTCGGCAAGGTGGAGAAGTCATGTCCTTTCCTTTGAGGTGCCGGGCATCATTTGTATTGGCGTGTGTTTTGATAGTGAAGTTTCATCACACACATGTAATATTAGCATGGTTTCTGCTCACATTATTGTGCCTTGTTTGCCTGCTAGGGTGAAACATGTCACTATTTTACAGTCTGTGAAGAGCCCGGTGTGAGTAAACAGCACTAGTTTGTCCTGAGACTGTCACCCAAACTCATCCGAGGGCCCCTGCTCTTGGTTGCCTGTACAACACAGTCTTCACTACTGCTGGGCTCTGCAAGACGAGCCACCCTCAGTGCCACTCCCAGCCCAACTCTTAATCCTGAGCCACAGTGCTCTGCTCACACAGCTCCGTGTCACCTCCTCCCTTCTGTGGCGGATTCTTGCTCTGCAGGACACATGACAAGGCTGTGATGGAAGGTTCTGTAACTCAGAATACATGGAGAAGCTGGTAAAGGGTCTCTTTGGTGAATGACTGGTCTTGAGACGTGGATCCATTATACAGAAGCCAGTTCCAGCTGGGTTCGTGTGTGTCCACTGGGGTTGTAAAGGGTGGTGTCGATGTTAAACTGTGCAGTGTGATTTGAAGAATGACCCACACTTACACATTCTCTGATGCCTGGACTATCTTTTCTGTAAAGCTAAGCTTCACTAGAAAACTAAGATTTTAACTGTAAATAATCCTCACATAAAGAACAGAAAAACATGTAGGATTCAGGATAAGGTTAAGTAACCTATAATAGAACTTTTCCTGAGTAGAGTTTCAGGTTAGAAGAAAGGGAAACTAGGCTCACCAAAGACTTACTTCCCCTTCTCCTCATCTTCAGTTTTGCCAAGATCTCATACTAAGTGCTAGTCCCACCTTGAACCCCAAAGGCCCATAAGTACCAACGGCACCAGTGTCCTTCAATTCTTGATGAAGGTCATAATTAGTCACCACTGTCAATGCCACCCTAATAAACATTCACAAATCAAGAGGGCTTCCAGAATCTTTAGGTTGTTACTGAACTAGAGGATACAAAGCCCTCCCCCTAGAATGTGCTCTACAGCAACTAGAGTGGAAGGAAAAAATGTCCAGCTGGACCCCTGCATCTACGTGCCTGATAATATTCTCTAACTAATAAAGCAATGTGCACAAGCCGCACACAATTCCAGGAGGTACATGACAGACCCTTACCTTTAAGGAGCATTTGGACATTTGGGA
Organism: Hydrochoerus hydrochaeris; assembly: GCA_004027455.1. Taxonomy (NCBI): domain Eukaryota; kingdom Metazoa; phylum Chordata; class Mammalia; order Rodentia; family Hydrochaeridae; genus Hydrochoerus; species Hydrochoerus hydrochaeris. Next base: position 32,966 of record PVLA01000915.1, on the reverse strand, counting down.
AAATAGATCATGCACATACAAGAAGATAAACTCACAGCCGTCCTTGGAAAGTACCAAGTGAATTGAATTATTGCGGTGGAGTCCTGAAGGCAGATGAAAGGTTAGAGAGGCATCATGGTTAGTAAGGGATTCGGAAAGGTTACATGGAGGTTTGAGGGTTTCAACTTGATCACGAGCAAGGATTCTTAGTTAAAGGTCAATATTCTCCTAACGTGAAGGGAGGTGTGGGAGTTAGTTCATATTTGGGGTATCTATTGTACTGGGATGAAGTTTTACAGTCTTCATCAGATTCTCAAAGGGGTGATCAAGCCACTGCCTTGCAGGAAATCGAATAAATAATGAGGGAGAAAAAGCAGTACTCTGAATAGCAGGACCAAAAACCAAGAGAATGGTGAAGAAATGGACAAGCCATGCTTAGTTAACAAGTGAGGAATGCCTGTTTGGTGGTACCAGTGGCCCATGCTTGCCCAGATGTCAAGAGATGCGACTGTGAAAGCAGAATTAGGATTGTCACGTGGGCTGCGTTTGGATGAGTGACATAGTACCATGATTGATCTGACCACTTGAGAAATGTGAACCTGAAGTCAGAAAGAACCCCAGTCTAGGGAAGAGGGTCCAAAACATGAGTTGAGCTGTAGCTATCTGCAAGGGATGAGTGAGAAAGGCTTCTGGAGGCACGGAGAAAAGAAATGATAAAATTTAGTAACTTTGAGATATGGGAGGAGAGAGGAAAGAACCAAGGATGACTGAAAGCCCCAAGTCCAGATGCCTGAAAGAATGAAGACCTACTGATAGATATCAGGGACAGCGGACACGCAGAAAGCTGTTTTTGGGGAGAATGGTGAAGATCAACTTCCATCAAGCTCACTGTGCAATCCCGATGAGAGTGGGGAAGCCTCTTTATGAATATCACCAAATAGTGACCTTTTCCAAATAGAAGAGTGACGTCTCCAGTCATGTTCTTGCCCTCAATCCGAGACATCTGATCTGACCTGACTTCTTGGGGTACCCTGAACTGCTAACTTGAGACTACATATTTTTGCTTTTTTGTTTGGTTGGGTTTCTTTTTCCCTGTTAGCAATCTTTCCTGAAGCATTTTCTCTGGATGACGTTACCACAGTGTGATTAGAAGGCGTGCAAGGACGGAAACATTCCAGCGAGATAGAAGCAGCCCTGCTCTCTCGGTGCTATGACAGCTCTTTAGCTTCATTAGGGGCGATGTCGTTCCATTAGAGCCAACGTCATTTAATTTTTATGTGTACTTCAAGGCTATTTGTTTTGACAAAGGATTTTAAGAAAAGGCAGTTGGAGTCTCTGGGTTTTATTTAACTTTATAGCCATCTAATTTACTCCCCAATAAAGAGATAACTAAGCATTCCTGTTATACGCTGCTAAAAACCTCTTTACATAATTTTGAAATACAACACAAGACTCTGAGAGGAGGAAATGTAGACCAAGGAAATGCTGACACAAGCTACCCGGCAGCTAGGGCCAGGAGTTAGGGACTCAATGCTTCCCTCCTCATTAGTACACAGGGCACCTAGAGGACCTAAAGACACCTCTATGTATGCACTGTTTCTTTCCTAAACAAGGGTGTCTCTGACCCTGGCACCTGTAAGATAGATGAAAACCAGCAGGAGCTTGCTAAAGCACAGAAATGCCAACAGACTGGAGGAAACGGGCTAACAAGGAGGCAGAGCCGCAGGAGCACATGGGTCTTATAGATCAGCCCTTCGGGTCTCCCCAAGGCCGCTCCCATTGATTCCGATAGATCATCTGCTCTGATGTCTCCATACTGAGCTTCAACTTTTCCTCTTCCCTGAACCTTTTCCTTTTTGTATCCGGACCATGAGTCAATGTCCTCTCTCAGTCGCCCCAACCAGCAGTAGATTCTGGGAACCTCCTTATTGCAGGCAGAGAAGTCCAGGTACACTTACTCCTGATTTTCCCTCTTATTGTTTGAGAGAGGACTACATTACCTATTAATATTAATCTCATTACCCTAACACCGGTGGTCACTTCATTTCCTTTTGTATTCCCCACAGTGCCAAATCAACGTTTAGGCAGAGTATGAATTAATAGCCCTATGTTCAAATGTGCCTGATTTGTTCCAAATAAAAATAAGACAAGACACAGATAAATGTGTAGGTAAATCCAGAACTACCTGACATTTCAGTACAATGAGAAAACTTAGAATAATGAAAATATATACCTTTTCAGAAAAGCAGGAAAATGAGCTCGCTGGAAAGGGTCCCCAGTGTGATAAGCTGTGAATGTGCTCCAGGGGCTTTGCAAAGCACCAGGAGGGGAGAGAACTAACCCTGCTCACAACCCCCAGCACAGCTCCTCAGGGGGCTGCAAGGCTGTGCGTCCGCAGCCCTGGGTGCTGGGGCCTCCAGCAGTGACCCCCCGGCTTCCAGAGACTAAGCTCTATAGCCTCACACACTGACCCACGTTGGGGGAAACTGTCCCTCAGGTCACCCTCAAACATAACATGTGAACTTCCTGGGGTGAAATAGCATGATAAGCAAAGAAAAAAAGTCATCCTTGGATAAGAAGATATTTTTGAGGTGGGAGTATGATGTGCTGGTGCTTGTACTTGGTAAGCTTTCCTAATTATGAAATCGGTGCAGTTTTGCTTCCCAAAACAAACCTCTCCCTCCCCCTCCCCCTCTCCCTCTTCTTCTCTTTCTCTCTCCCCTTCTCCCTCTCCCTCTCCCCCTCTCTGTCTCTCTCATGCAAGCTCTCTCTTTCTCTCTCTCCTTCTCTCCTTCTCTCTGTCTCTCTGGCCTCTCTCTGTCTCTCTGGCTCTGTCTGTCTCTCTGTCTCTGTCTCTCTGTTTCTCTCCCTCTATCTCTGTCTGTCTCTTTGTCTCTTTCTTTGTCTCTGTCTCTGTCTCTGCCTCTCTCTATATATCTGTCTCTTTCTGTGTCTCTCTCCTTCTCTCTGTGTCTCTTTGTCTCTGGCTCTATCTCTCTGTTTCTCTCTCTGTGTCTGTCCCTCTCTCTCTCTCTCTCTCTCTCTCTCTCTCTCTCTCTCTCTCTCTCTCTGTTTATAGTTCCCAAGTAGGTCATACTGCCCTTTAAGAAGCAATAAATCCTAAATCACTAGTTTCTCTCACAAACATCTGGCAAGTTTTGTGGGCCTCTTAACTATTGAATTTCCATATCAGATACATTTTCTGTTTAAATATTTTATTTATAATACTTTTGAGTAAATCCAAACCAGCAGAACATACTCTGAGGCAGGGATGTCAAAATTTTTAACATTTATGACTTGAACAGTGTGGCTTTCCTAATGAGGGGGACAGAGCCATTGAAAACACTGTCCATGGACTGAGAGGGAAGGAAAAAAAGCCTTTATGTAAATATCACAAGAGAAAGGTCTCCTCAGATACATGGTTCATCCTTCTCCCAGAGGAGAGAGAAAAAGATGTGTGCACTCGTTAAGTGAGAGTACTCTGGGAAGTGGTTGCTGAGAAGCTGATCTTTGGTCTCCTTCTAAGATGCCACACGTATTTCAGTGACAAGTCACAGGCACTGAGCAGCAGTTGTCAGCATGTCTACCTGAGGGCTCTGAAGAAAGACAGTTCTGGTGTTGTCAGTCCACATTCTCATGAACTGCACAAAGCAAACCATTATGTTTACAACCTGCAGCCCAGTGTGGTGACAGGGGATGGCCTCTCTGAGCTTCATTCACAGTTAATATAAAAATAACAACCCCTCCAGGTGGTTATGAGGATTACAGACAATCACACAGAACTCCGGTACAGCATCTAGCTGTCTGATATACAGCAGGAGCTTCCTAAATATTGGTCATTTTCCCTTCTCCTATCTTGAGATGACTCTTGTTTCTATCTTATAGATCCATTAGAAATTGGGGAAGAATTCAGATCCATCCTCAAATAGCATCTTTAAAATAGCTGATTTCCTATCATCATGATGTGAAATCCAGTAATGCTTTTATTCTTTGTTCAGGGTGGTTTTAGTCTGTTTTGTATTATTTAATATCAACATACATGAAGGTATGGACAGCTATTTTGAAGAGAACAAGAGACATTACGGTAGCCATTGTTGATTTTCCTATTGTCTGGTTTAGAAAGCCTTTAATGCCTTCATTATTCTGTTTTTATCAGTTTTATACTATTTTGTTTTGTATGAATTCATTGTGTGTGAAGATATAGACAACTATTTAGAAGAACACAAGAGACATTATGGTAGCCACTGTTGATCTCCTGTTGTTTTGCTTTGAAAACTGTGTGGCTTACATTGTTTTCTTCTGATCTGCTTTGTTCTGTTTTGTTATGTTTTGTTTTATCCTCTTTAAAATAAATTTTAAAAATACAATAAAATAGCTCCTCACATCAGTTTGTCCATCTATTAAATGGAAATATTATCTTCCCTGCCTACCACATAATAGTGCTGTGCTACTCTTGAAAAATATACAAGTCAGGGAAAAATGTCAGCAAGATAGAGAAAAATGCTCAGCTGACCTTAAGACTGCAGTCCAGTCCTGTGAGCTCAGTCCAGCCACTCAGACTGCTGGTCCTTATTTTCTTGTTTCACATGGAGATGATGATGTTACTAACATGGGTATAATTACACATTAATCACAGCATGGTGGTAAACACTTCTTTTCCATTGTCTGTCTTGACCTTCACAGCTGTGAAGCCCCAAAAAATGTTTGGTCCATGATCACATAGGTTCTTTAAACCTAGGGTTTCTTCCTTAAGAAGTATACTCCTGACTTGGCAAGAATTTGTATTTTTCCATACAGAATCAGATGCCAATATATGTTCATCAAACTGATTTTGATGTGTCCCTATAGGAAATAAATGTTTTCACAGAGAATTATGAATGAATATTCACACAATTAAATCTGCTGAAGCAATACAGTACATTAGTTAAAGCACAGGCTTTAAAACAAGAGCAGCTCAATTCAATTCATGTTTCTGATACTTGTTATTTGTATATTTGGGAAAGAGATTTCATCCCCCAAGCATGAGTTCCTCAATCTATCACATGGAGAAAACCCAGACCTACTGTAAAGAAATTTAAGTGGTCGCTGAATGCTTGTAAATAGAAGGCATTTTGTACTTTCATATTCTGTGCAAAGAAAGGCAAAATCAGAAAGCATCACACTGAAGGTGAGAGCAAAGTGTAGCTTCTTCAGGTCCAAAGTAAAACCAAGTACAACAGTAGAGAGCAGTTACAGAGACTGGAGATTACAGAGTCAAATCTTATACTTTTCCCTCTGTTCAGCCCTCAGCTGTCTAAAGTGCTAAGTAGAAGGAATTGAAAGTGTGGAGAGAGGAAGAAGTTTTCCGTTGCTGAGATGAGACACTTAGCATACACAGTTTAAAGGAGAAAGGGATTTTGGGGCTAATAGGTAACTACAGCTTCAGTCCATGGTTGAGTAGCTCCAAGGCAGAAACAGCTACAAGATTAGCTGAAAGGCCAGGCTAAGAAAGGGAAGGATTTCACTGAGGTAAAACATTACCCTTGGAGGGAAGAGAAAAAACATTCTTTTCTCACGCATTTCCAGATTCATATCTGGGCCCCTTTGACACAAGGCAAGTGAACATGACAAAAGCATAAACACTGATTTAATGTAAGTTTTATTTGACCCAGAAGTTTTCAGAAGTGAAGACCCAGGGAAAGAGATAATGTATTTTTCTGCTAAGTTTACTGAGCAGTGGACAGTTGTGGAGAACCATGATTGGAGAAGAGCGGAATGATCTAATGGCAATAAACTCAGGAAACTCAGCACATTCTATGTGTTCAGACTCTTACCCATGTCTCTGTGTCTCCAGAAATAAGAATTTTTCTTTTCTTTGAGTATAGAGTGGATATCTCTCCCATGATGGGCCTCATAACCTATTTCAAAAGGTCAGAGAACTCTTTTCACGGCTTCCTTTGGGAGAGGACAGAAGGAGAAGATAGAGATATTCCTGCTTCTGTTGTTCCCTCAAATGCCAAGAAATAAAATTTGGGGGAAGCATATCCTGACTTTTATCACCCCAAAACATGAGAGTTTACATCCTGTGATGATTAATCTCATTTGTCAACTTGTTTGGGTGAAGACATCTAAATTAATGAAGCACACTTCTGGATGGGTCTGAGTGGGTCCTGAAGCTGTGACCATGGAAACTACTGTGTATCTGGTCTCCAGCCCCTTCCACTCAGGTGCCTCCCTGCCCTCTGCTTCCCGGAGGCCATGAGGCGAGCAACAGCCCTCCTCCACCACCTTGTGCTATGACATTTCTGTCTTGGAGCCCCTCAACCATGGGCTAACACTGTAGTCACTTGTGATCCCAAACACACTTTTCTGCTTTAAATTGTGTATGCTGAGTGCCTCACTGCATCAATGGAAAACTTTCTTCCTCTTCCCACAGTCCCAATTCTTGATACTTAGCACTTTAGGTCTACTGCCCCAACAAACACATTCATTCTCATTTTAGCCAATACACACACACACACACACACACACACACACAGGTGCCTCATATTAGAACCTCACACAAACACGAAGCACACAAGCATACACACACGACTACATCCTTACTCCTAACCCTATCTCTGGCCCCATCCAGTTGAAAGGTCCCACACATGGGCATGAGAAATTAATGGCATTGGTGCTAGTAAAGTACAACTGATAGGGCTGCCAGTTAAACTTGACACATTAAGTTTGTACGTTTCCCCCACCCCCATTTCTCCTCAAACCCCATCAAAATGATGGCCACATTTAGATTGTAGACACCAGAATGTTAGATGGGCCCATGGCAGATAACTATAAATAGCCAAAATCTAAATTGGAAAGCACAGTGGTTTGTGCTGTCCACTCTGGGTGAACTTAAGAATTGGAGTCAGCGGGGGAAAGGTCAGCAAGAGAACTGAGACATAGGCCTTCCTCCGGCGTGAGCCAGGAGAACCAGAGAGTGGCCCCTGAGATCGGGCCATGGCCATGGTGGAACCCAGGAGGCTGCACAAAGAAGCAATTCGCCCCCCCTCTTGGTAAGTGCCTTCCTCCAGCATGACCCAGCAGGAGACTCAGTAGTGTCTCCTGTGAGGCTACCAGTACATGGGCTTGGAATCAAACATCCCAACCCCCACCCCCACCCCACCCCTCATTAGCAACTGAGGTCAGAAGTCTGAGTGTCTCTTGGGAGGATGACTGTATGCAATATAGCAAATATGGGGGGTCTCCTCTCTCTTCTCTTTGAAAGCAAATGTTGTTTTCAGTTTTGTTTCATTATGATTAATTGCTTTACTCTATTCAATATTCTCTTTTAATTGGTTTTATTATGTTCTGTCTTTGGTTTGATTTTGCTATACCTAATTGACTAGACAACTATTGTGAAGATAATGAGATATACTATGGTATCTATTACTGTTATCCTGGTAACCTGCTGTGAAATTCTGTACCAAATTCACTACACTGTCTCAATTGGCTTTGTTCTGTCTTGTTCTGTTGTATTTCTACTACCTTCAAAAAAAAAGAAAGGTTGGAACTTGGGGCGCTGGGAAAACTAGCATCCAGCAAGCCACTCTAGTAAGTGGCTGTGGTCTCCCAAGCCAAGGCCACCCCAGGGCAAGAACCATATCAGCGTTTTCTGAGCTCCACGCCATGTTTGGATCTTGGGGCACTGGGAAAACAGCCAACCAGCAAGCTGCTCTGGAAGTAGCTGTGGCCTCCCAAGCCACAGTCACCACAGGGGGAGAACCATATTAGCGTTTCCTGAGATCTGCACCATGTTGGAACTTGGGGTGCTAGGGAAACAGGCAGCCAGCTCACTGTTCTGGTGGGGAGCTGTGAGCCCACCAGCATATGGGCTAAAAATTAAACATCCATCTCACCACCACCACCACCCCTGCTAGCAAGTGAGAGCCAGAGATCTGAGCATCTCTTGTGAATTTGACCATAGCAATATAGCAAATAAGGGGGATTTTCTTCTGCCATCTCTTTGAAGGCAAATATTTTTATCTCTGTTTTGCTCTGTTCTGATCAATAGTATTGCTCTATTCAATATTCTGTTCTTGTAATTTCGGTATTTCCTTCGATATTGCTCTACCTGATTGAAGGAACAACTATTGTGAAGAAAACCAGATATAACTATTGTACCTATTGCTGTTATCCCGGTAACCTGCTCTGAGGTTCTATACCAATTTCACTGCACTGCCTCAGTTGGCTTTGTCCTGTCTTGTTCTATGGTATTTTACTACCTTCAAAATAAAATAAATAAATAAATAATAATAACAAATAAAAAATTTTTAAAGTAAATAATAAGAACAAAACAGATCACAAAGGTACTGAGCAACCTGAAACATGATATAACTAAACAGCAAAAGGAGGAAAAAAAAGTGCTCTAAAGGATACAACTGCCTATATATTTAAGTGTGTAGGATTGATAACCATGTTGCTAAGTTTTTATTCAATTGGTGAACAGAACTGTTTGCAGCCTCACTGTTTAAAAGTCCACTTTGTATGCTTTAATTTTGTAACTTTAACAACTATATCCAAAAAGACAATATGTAATGTATCAACTAGTGATTTTTTACTATTTTTTAAAAATTCTGTGTTGTTTCTACCCTTTATTCTGTTTTGCTTCCCCCCCCCTTTAAATAAAATTTAAAAAAAAGAATTGGAGTCAGGCTGGACCTCTGATGACTCCACCTCCAGGGCAAGAGGAAGTAGGGTGGGAATATAAAGAAGCATAACCATGACACTCACTAAATCTGTTTAAATAGAAACACACATACACACACGAATGAAATCAGAAGTTAGCATCCTATAGTGAGACACCACTTCATACTTAGTCTACGGAGCTCTGAGTGTCAAGCATGTCCTTAGGAGACATGAGGTCTTCTCTGCAGAATGTGACCCCCATCTCAAAAATAACTAGAGATAGTGATGTTTAGAGGTCCTCCAAAGACATGGCAAAGTCTCCATGTATTCACCATTTGGTACAAAATCCTTTTCCCTCATCTACATCTTCTCATCATTTATAGTCACTTTCCTTTAAAATGAACAACACTACATGAGACATCATATGCTTCAACCTGTCAATGCTAGTGACAAAGTCAGGACAAACAAACACAGTGGCTATTATGGTTTCTGTCTGGATGTCTGCCCAAAGCCTCATGCTGTCATGGTGGGAGGTGGGTTTTTTGAAGGCAGCTGAATCTAGAGTTTGTGATTGGTTCATTATCTAGTGCTGGGATTGGTGATATGAGTGCAGCACCCAACCAGGGGTGGGGAGCCAGTGTACAATATAAGGGAGGGAAAGCAGCTTTCTCTTCCCTTTTGCCCCTTTTGGTCTTGTTCCTTTTGGTGTCTGCCAACACCATGAACTATTGCTCCTCTATTGTGCAAGCCTGACTTGGAGCCAGTTGATTATGGACAGAAACCTCTACAAACTGTGAGCTGAATCAATCCTTCCTTCCCTAATTTTGAGTGTTGGGCATTTTATCCCAGCAAGGAGAGAAAAGTAACCATCACAATGGGGTATATGGGAGAGAGAAGAGGAGATACTGGAGAGGCTTGTAACTAGTATTCTAATCAAGGGTTAACAACCAACAGCCCTCAGGCCCAATCTCGACTGCTGCCTATTTTTGTAAATAAAGTTTTATTAGGACATAACCATACTATCATGAAATTACACATTGTCTGTGGCTGCTTTTGTTCTATGATGACAGATTTAAACATTCGGCAATAGAAACTGTATCGTCTACAAAGACAAAAGCATTTACTCTATGTCCCTGTACAGAAAAAGTTTATTAATCCTGATTATAATGACATTCTTTGTCCTTTTTAAAACATATGGCAGTTTGAACACAAACCTAGTAAATAATAATACATTCTTGCATCCCACCAATTTTCCAAAAATATATATATTTTCCAAAAATAAATATTTCTTCCTAAATATGTTTTGTCAGTTTCACATACTAAATATATAATTCAATGAAATATTGTATATAATGATAAAATAAGAGTATAAAAAATAAAAATTGTTTCTATAAAAACTCTAGCAGAATACTTTACAACCTGCTAATAAAAACTGCTTTTGATTTAAATGTAAAGAAGACAACCCCGAAAGATTAGAATGGAGTAATAAAATATTAAAATTTTGCTTTACGATGTCTACAATTTTTACTTCAATTTTAAAAACCTAAAATTAAAAATCAGTGCTAATCTATTCTGGGGAGATTTATACAAGAAAGATAATGCAGAATTGTGATCAATGATAAGTCCTAAAGGAGGAGACTTGGCCCTATCTCAACAGACAGATATTCATCTAAAGCTCAGGCTAAATAAAAATGATTACTCTAAGTAATTGAATGATAAAGTAAATAAGTGGGTAGATAAATAATTCATATTTGCATGTTTTTTAAAAAAGAATTTCCTGATATAACCAGCTTTATCCAGTTAGGAGTGAAAAACAAGATAAAGAACTACAGGCTATTTGGGGAAAACGGAAATACAAGATTACAGTTTCCACATTTCTCTGAGGCCAACATAGTTCTGAGACTCATCTCTCATCCACCCACTGCCTTTACCCCAAAAATGGTCCAGCCTATGGCTCCGAGCTCTGCTCCGAAGACCTGTGCCCAAAATGTACAGGCACGGCTCAGATCTCATGCTCCAAACTGTAAAGGAAGGATAGGCAAAGACTAATTAGCAGAACAGCCTGTAAAAATAGCAACTCATTAAATTGCCAAAGTGCTTTGACAAGCAAGCCACCTAGGGAAAAAACTAGTACAGTAAGACAGGCCATCTTCCTTAAAATCACACAAATTCAAAGTTCACAAAACGTGTCATTTTTCCCTTTCCATCACCTCACAGAACCTCAGATCTCCCTCCAATCTGGAGCTACAAACAAACCCCACTGCTTGGGATTCTAAAAATAGTTGCATTTCCCATGGTGCATTAACTCTTTCCAACAGACTAGCTCACAATTAGCTCAAAACAGTTGTTTGGTTATTTTATTTCCTCAGTACCCCTGATTAAATCTTTTTTTAAGATGAGATTATTTGGCTTTTCCCTAGCTAACTTCTCCTCGTCCCCAAAGGCTGTCCCTCCCAAGGAAAAGAAACAGTCTTCTTGTTCAGGTTCCTGTCTGTAAATCACAGTGGTGAGAAGTATGAAAACAGACAAGGGGTAAATAAGTGCAGGGCCCCACAGGAAACTGCTCCCTGAAAGAGAACCACAGCCTCAGTGTCACTCAAGACAGATTTCAGGCAGAAGACACCCTAAGAAGATGCCCTGTAAGTGAGGAACAAAACAAGAATGAAAAAACAAGGACCCCAAATCCACATAAACTTACTCTCTGAAAGGAAGTCAGTTTCAAATACATCATTCTTCCACTCCCAGTACCTGGTTACATTGTTCAATCAGCTCCAACCATGCACATTTCCAGTGAGGGACAGGTGTCCTATCTTCTTCAAAATCTTTCCTAAAGCCCAGGGCAGACCCTCTGACAGTCCCATTCACCGACCAGTACCACTGGGTATAAACACGCACTATAAGCATTGGCTTAAACCCAACGGAGCACTATTTTCTCTTTGTCTCTTGGTGTCCAATTTAACCATGACCTATCTTGGAGAAAGGTCATTCCTACTCCTTCTTTGTCTCCTATGTGATATTTAGCAAAATGAGTTTGCATTTTCTCTTCATTTACCAATGGTCTTTTCATAGCCCCTCAAATGGTGACCATGATTGTTCACATAGAAGCCCAACTTAGGCCAATTTGTAAGAAAGGAGCTGTATGATTGTAAAGCTTCTAAATGTTTTCAGTTAGAAACCCAGAAATGATCCCAGAACTGCATATATTATGGCATAACTTAATTATGTTTGGTTACATAGAGAGAGAACTAAGCCACAGTCATGCGCAGTGGACACCCTCCTCCCCCACTTCCAGGTATTTATACTTACTCATGTGTGGCTGGGCCTGAGACTTACTCCTAATTAAGAGGATGTGCCAGAACCCCAGACTGCCATCTCCGAGGTTAGGATGTAAAAGGAATGTGCCTCGGTTTTAGGTTCTCATTCTTCCTCTCGCCATCCCTAGGCTATCTTTTCTCTTTTTCCTAATCTGTCTCCCCTTCTTCCTCTTTACTCCTCTTTTTCTCTGTCTCTCACTCCATCGAGCCTTTCTCTAAGGGAGCCAGCCAAGGTCAGCCTCCTGGGCAACATCCGGTCAGCAAGGGAGCTGAGAGGAGCCCCGGCCCTCCCAGACAGTGGCCCTTCCCTGGCTTCCAAGAGCCTCCCTTCTCTGCCTCTTCTGCCTCTTCTCTCCATTGCCTCCCATCTAATATTTATGCAAAAACCCTCAGGAAGAGCTGGAGATATAGATCAGTGCACAGCACCTACCTGGCAAACGTGATGTCCTGAGTTCAGTTCCTGGAACCAAAAGAAAAAAAGTACCCTCAGCATAAGTTTAAGAGTTTGGAATTTTGAAAAAAAACAAAACAAAACAAGGAATACAGATTGTTGTCAAACTACAACTGCAGCAATAAAACACAATGAATTCTCAGAATTCAGAGAAAAAACACAAATAGTTGTCAGTTTTTCTGATGCCTTTACAGTCTCTAAAACAAAACACAAGTTAATGTTCCAGTGCAATTATTCTCCCTAAGTATCTGAAAAAAGACTTACTCTCCAAAAAATTACTCTAAACTTTTTACAATAAGCTGCTGTGAAGCACCACCTAGAATGTGTGTAAACACACACACACACACACAAGCTCAGTGAAGCTTAGAGGTGAGCAGCCTACTAGTAAGCACCTCCTTCCTAAAATTGTTCTGTCACTCCATTACCAAATGGCCTAAGGAACCAGTCACAAGGCAGCCATTGTACAGGCAGAAGCTTCTTATCTGTGATTTAAGATGAAGCAGGAGGGTCTCTCTGACTTCAAAAGATCCTCCTAGTGGCCTGCAACAAGATTTAAATCTATATTTTGGGCTTCAATTATGTGAAAGCATTATCACTAGAAAGTCAAATTAACCATTAAATTATTTTTTGTCAACAGCATCTTCTTATTCTTACAATTTAGCTTATCAGTTCTTTCCTAACATATAGTTTATTAACAAAGGGCTTTGGTTCTTGTATGAATAGAAGGAAAGGAATAAAGAGATTTTGAACAGCAGTGATGAAAACATCATGAATGTAAGGCTCAAGACAGTCAGGGTGAGTGGGATTAACAGAAAAAAATGCTTTCCATTACTTCAAATGTGATGAGGCTATTGGGTTATGACAATACGTCCTTTTGTGGGTATTCTGTGAATATCAGCACAGATGAAGGCCACCCTCGGCACACAGTATGGGCTCATGATGGATCATTGTTAGAGTCTGATACTAGAGCATAGACTAGCCCAGAAGAAAAATGAGCTGAAAGGCCTATGCAATCAGCTGAAAGGTCTAGATCTGTGTGCGGATATCTATAGACAGTACACATAAAGCTGATTCCCTCTCTGTAAAAAGAGGTTAAGAGATGTGGATAACGGAGGCAGGACTGAATCTTTTCCCAAGGATATTGCATGAGAGATGGATTTATAAAGCACATTGCCCAGATTCCTGAGGCTCTTGTGGTAGCCTCTTGATCTTCAGCTTGTGGTAGAGATCCATCCGGTCAGCTTAACCACTGTGTGGAGCTCCCCTCCAGAAGGGGCTACAATACCAGAAGCACAGAAAGAAGACTTTTTTTTTTTTGGAGTTCCTTAAGTGTATTAATTTTTTAAAAATCACTTGGAAGAGAAGGATACAGAGAGACCACTGAGAGCCAAGCCTTTCAAGGAGGGTAAAACTGTGGAAAAGTTTGGAACCATTGATCTCGGAGGCTGGGTGCCTGCCCAGCCCCCTTAGGTCATTGGACTAGGCTCTAGAGATTCTGCAGGCTTGAGTGGACTGTGCCCAGTGACCTTCATTCAACCAGGGGAGCCAGACCCGCCAAAGGGGAGCCAAGCCATCATCGCACCACAAGGTGAGTTGCAGCTCACCAGGGCAGGCCAGGAAAAGTTTGAGGCCATCTATCCCTACAGCTGGGTGCCAGCCAACCCCCTCTTAGGTCATTGGAGTAGGCTATAGAGGTTCCTCAGGCTTGAGTGGACTGTGCTCAGTGACCTTCATTCAACCAGGGGAGTCAGGCCCACCGAAGGGGGAGCCAAGCCGGCGCCACACCACGAGGGAAAGCTTTGGAAAATCACTGGAAACACAGAAATATAGGAAGATGACAAAATGAAAGACCAAAATGCAATCTCAAACCTCCAACCCATCCCTAGGAGCCATGTACATAGAAGAAAATACTACACATACACCTGAAATGCATGAAATGATATCAACTGAAATAAAGAAGCAAGTACAGGAAGCTATGAGGGAACTCAAATCAGAAATATCCTCCCAGGTAAAAGAAGAAATGATAAAAGTAGTGAAAGAAATACTGAATACATCCAACAAAGACACAGATAAAAAATTAGAGGAACAAAGCAAAATGATAGAATCCCTGAATGAAGAGTTTAAGAGACAAACAGCATGCATTAAGCAGATTCAAAGAAATATACAGGAAATCAAAAACTCTAATGAAAGTTGCAAAAACCGTCTCAACAAAAGTGAAGATAGAATCTCAGACCTCAAAGATAAGATTGCAGCTAGTGAACAGGAAAGGAAAGATCTTCTAACAATAACAAGAAATCAGGAAATAACAATTCAACAGCTGCAAGATGATGCAAAGAAAAACAATATAAGATTAATAGGGAGAAAAGAAAAATAAAGGGAAAACACAAAAGATATCAAGATGCTATTTACAGAAATAATAGCTGAAAACTTCCCAAACACTGAGTATGGAAACTGACATATGGATTAGTGAGGCATATAGGACTCCAAATAGCCATAACCAAAACAAAACTACATGCAGACATATAATAATCACTATCCCAAAATTCCAACAAAAGAACAGAATATTAAAAGCTATTAGAGAGAAAAGACATATCACCTATAAAGGAAAACCTATCAGAATCACAGCAGACTTCTCAACACAAACAATGAAGTCAAGGAGAGCATGGAGTGAAGTTTTTCAGATCCTTAAAGAAAATGACTTCCAACCCACACTGATGTACCCTGCAAAACTGTCCTTCAAAATGGATGGAGAAATAAGATACTTCCATGACAAAGAATAGCTGAAGAACTTCATGATTACCAAACAAACCTACAAAGAATACTGAAAGACATTCTACATACACATAGGAAAAAACCACTAAGCAAGACAGACAATTAAACAGAATGGAAAGCTAAGATACAACATCAGAAAGATAACATGTCAACAAAAAACCAATATATGACAGTTATAACCATTAATGTAAATGGCCTCAATTCACCAATTAAAGAAACAGACTGGCAGAATGGATCAAGAAACAACATCCAACCATATGTATGCTATCTACAAGAAACCCATCTAACCCAAAAGGAAACTCATAGACTAAAAGTCAAAGGATGGAAAACAATGCTCCATGCAACAAGAACTCAAAAAAAAAAAAGCAGTAGCTATTCTGTTTGCAGACCATGTGAACTTCAAACCAAGAATGGTCCAAAGAGATAAAGAAGGTCACTACATACTAGTTAGGGGAAAACTGCAAGAGGAAGAGATAACAATCTTAAATATATATGCACCAAACTCCAGAACACCCAACTACACAAAGCAAATATTAACAGAAATGAAAAATCAAATAGGCAATAACACAATTATAACAGGAGACCTTAACATACCATTGACACAAAGGGATAGATAGAAAATCAGCAAAGAAATAACAGAACTGAATCATACCTGTGAACAAATAGATTTGATAGATGTATACAGAGTGTTCCATACAACAACATCAGAATATACATTCTTCTCAGCAGTACATGGGACATTCTCTAAAATAGAACATATACTAACCCACAGAACATATTTAAGTGAATGCAAAAGAATTGAAATTATCCCATGCATGTTATCAGATCATAGTGCCATGAAACTGGAAATTAATGATAAAAGTAACTGCAAAAACCCCACAAACACATTAAAATTAAATACTACACTCTTGAGCAATCAGTGGGTCATAGAGGAAATCAAAGAAGAAATTAAACAATATCCACAAGCAAACAAAAATACAAATACAACTTACTGGAACCTGTGGGATGCAATGAAAGCAGTCCTCAGAGGAAAATTTATTGCACTGAGTTCCCACATTAGGAAAACAGAATGAACACAAATATGCAACCTGATATTACACCTCAAACAGCTAGAAAAAGAAGAGCAAGCCAAGCCCAAAGCCAAAAGAAGGGAGGAAATTATAGAGATCAGAGCAGAAATTAATGCAATAGAGACTAATAAAACAATTCAAAGAATCAATGAATCAAAGAGTTGGTTCTTTGAAAGAATAAATAAAATTGACAAGCCCCTAGCCAACCTAATTTAAAAAAGGAAGAAAAAGACTCAAATTCATGCAATACAGAATGAAAATGGAGAAATCACTACCAACCCCGTGGAAAATACAGAAGATCATCAACAACTATTTTGAAAACCTTTAATCTCATAGGTTTGATAACACAGAAGAAATGGACAGATTCCTAGAAACATATGAACCACCAAAGCTGGATCAAGAAGATGTAAAACTGCTGAATAACCCAATTTCTATTAATGAAGTTGAAAATGTAATCAAGTCCCTACCAACAAAGAATAGCCCAGGCCCAGATGGATTCACTGCAGAATTCTACAAGAAATACAAAGAAGACTTAATGCCGACACTCCTCAAACTCTTCAATGAAATTGAAAGGGAAGCAATTCTCCCTAAGTCATTCCTGGAAGCAAATATCACTCTAGTACCAAAACCTGAGAAAGACCCAACTAAAAAAGAGAACTACAGGCCAATCTCCCTAATGAACATAGATGCAAAAATTCTCAATA
>PVLA01000915.1:0-15930 GCA_004027455.1 Hydrochoerus hydrochaeris | reverse complement strand
GAATCACATGATCATTTCTATAGATGCAGAAAAAGCTTTTGATAAGATCCAACACGCAATCATGACAAGAACCTTACAGAGAATTGGAATAGATAGTCTTTACCTCAGTATGATAAAGGTCATCTACAACAAATCAACAGCCAGTGTCATATTAAATGGCCAAAAACTGAAAGTCTTTACCTTAAACTCAGGCACAAGACAAGGATGTCCCTTATCACCACTCCTATTCAATATAGTACTGGAAATACTAGCCAGAAATTAGACAAGAGAGGGAAATAAATGGAGTAAAGATAGGAAAAGAAGAAGTTAAATTATCATTATTTGCAGATGACATGATACTCTACATAGAAGACCCCCAAACCTCCATTGAAAGTCTCCTAGATATAATAAATAAATTCAGCAATGTAGCTGGATAAAGAAGTCAATACTCAAAAATCAATAGCATTCTTATACACTAACAACAAAATCACAGAAAGAGAAATAAGAGAAGCCACACTCTTCACACTAACGTCCAAAAAAATGAAATACTTAGGAATTAATCTAATGAAAGATGTAAAAGAGTTGTACAGGGAAAATTATAATACTCTGAAAAAAGAAATCAAAGAGGACCTCAGAAAATTGAAAGACATCCCTTGTTCATGGATAGGAAGAATAAATATTGTAAAAATGGCCATTCTCCCAAAATTGTTATACACATTCAATGCAATCCCAATGAAAATACCAGTAACATACCTCATAGATCTAGAGAAATCACTCCTAAAATTCATCTGGAACCAGAAGAGACCTAGAATAGCAAAGGCAATTCTAAGCAGCAAAGCCAAGGCAGGAGGCATCACAATCCCTGACTTGAAGTTTTACTACAAAGCTACTGTAATAAAATCAACATGGTATTGAGATAAAAAACAGACCTGAAGATCAATGGAATAGATTAGAAGATACAACTATGAACACACTCAACCATCTTATCTTTGATAAAGGGGCCAAGCATATTCACTGGAAGAATGACAGTCTCTTTAATAAATGGTGCTGAAAAAACTGGCTATCCATATGCTGAAAGCTAAAATTAGACCCATGCCTATCACCATGTACTAAACTAAAATACAAATAGATAAAAAATCTAAATATTAAAACAGAAACACTAAATCTGTTGAAAGACAAAGTAGGTAAAAATCTTGAAGATATAGGGGTAGGTAGGGAATTCATGAACAAAAACCAAACTGCACTGGAAATACATCCCAGAATCAATAACTGGGATCACATCTTATTAAAGAGTTTCTGCATGTCCAAAGAAATCTCCAGCAGAGTGAAAAGAAAACCTACAAACTGGGAAAAAATTCTTAGTGAACTGTCCCTCAGACAAAGGACTTCTGTCTAGAACCTATAAAGAAATAAAAAAAAATCAGACCCCCGAAATTCAAAGACCCAATCCAAAAATGGGCATCCGAGATGAACACACAGTTCTCAGATGAAGAAATATGAATGGCGAATAAATACATGAAAAAATGTTCATCATCATTGGTCATTAAATAAAAAAGAAAAAAAAGAAAAAATGTTCATCATCATTTATCATTAGAGAAATGCAAATTAAAACCACCCTGAGATTCCATCTCACTCTGGAAAGAATGGCCAGGATCAACAAAACTACCAACAATGAATGCTGGAGAGGCTGTGGAGAAAAAGGAACTCTTCTGCACTGTTGGTGGGAGTGTAGACTGGTGCAACCACTGTAGAGGTCAATCTGGAGATTCCTCAAAAAGCTGGGGTTGGAGGTCCCATTTGACCCAGCTTTCCACTCTTAGGCATATTCCCAGATGATCTGAAAACATCTTACCACAGTGATATATGCACACCCATGTTTATAGCAGCACAACTTGTAATAGCCAGATCTTGGAAACAACCCAAGTGCCCATCAACTGAAGAATGGATAAAAAAATTGTGGTGCTTTTATACAATGGAGTACTACTCAGCTATAAAGAATGTTCACATTGAGATATTGATAAATAAATGGATGCATCTTGAATCTATACTCATAAATGAAATGAATCAAACTCACATGTATAAATACCATATGGTCTCCCTAGTGTAAGAAATGGTAAAAGTCGAGAAGATTTTATGGAAATCATGGTTCACCATTATACTGCTTTGATGTCTTATGTTTTCATTCGTTGTTTGGAATGGTTTTATTCTGTTTTGTTTGATCTTAATATATGTGATCATATGAATAGTTACTTTGAAGACAAGACAATATGGCAGCCAGTGTTGATTTAATATCATCTTGTTCTGAAGTCCTACCATGCTCTTGTTTTTCTATTACCATTGGTTCTATCACAATGTGTCTTATTGGATTTTAGTATGTATGATAGTAGAAACAAAATTTTTATGGAAAATGAGATAATATAGCAGTCATTGCTCATCTTCAGTTATTTGGCTCAGAATGCTTTGCAATACTTCCATTCTCTTGAGTTTTTTTATTCTACTTTGTTATGTTTGACATTATTGTGTGTAAAGCTAAGCTCAGCTATTCAAAGAAAGAGACATTATGATAGCTACTGTTAATACCCAATTGTTTTGTTGTGAAGTGCTGTGTTGCTCACATTGTTCTGTTCTGATCTGCTTAGATCTGTCCTCTTTTGTTTTATTCTCTTTAAAATAAAAAATGAGGGTAAAACTGGCTAGCTGCTGGACTTCTGATTTGCTTTGACTTGTTAGATGAAGGCTAAGATATGGAGGAAAGGCTAAGCTCATCTACCAGAAGACTTCCTCTGTGCTTCCCAAACACATTACTCCTTGAGGGTGTCAGATTGAGGGAACACTACATTACCATCCTATTGGGTAAGGTTTGCTTCAGGTCTGCTCACAGGGGCAGCAAGTCTGGCTTCAGCTTACTAACTGGAGGAGTAGCAAGGGGGAGGACACTTGTATCCCAGTCAGGGTAGAGGATTCTTGGGGTCACTCATGTCACTTTCTTCCAGGAAACTCCAAAAAAGACATAAATCTATGAATAAGCCAGGTCCTTCCCTACCCTACAGAAAATCCATCTCCTCCCTTCCCTGATCAGGGCCAATCTCAGAAGAATGGGGGTTGGTATGCTGTTATCAACTCTGGAGATATAGTCCTTTCATAGAGCACCAACAGTCCATAATGAGAGATCATAGGGGAAATAAGAGAACTTAAAGGTGGATAAAGATGCCTTGTTCATAGATTTGAGGCCCACTCCTGATCATGGACCTATAAGCTATAAAGTGCTGGCATCACCACTCTTAAAAGGATTAATGCTTCAGCTATTCTTACTCTTTTTCACAAGTGGGGTTGTCTATGCAGCAGCACTGAGAGTCAAGGAGAGGCCCAGTTGTTTCTTCTCACCAACTGCACAGCCCTCCCACTTTCTGCTTCCTTCACTGGCCCTACCACAGAAGGCACAAGATTTGAGATC
Source organism: Hydrochoerus hydrochaeris (assembly GCA_004027455.1). Classification (NCBI taxonomy): domain Eukaryota; kingdom Metazoa; phylum Chordata; class Mammalia; order Rodentia; family Hydrochaeridae; genus Hydrochoerus; species Hydrochoerus hydrochaeris. The sequence goes on along the minus strand of PVLA01000915.1, from coordinate 12,497 downwards.
CTTTGTCTCAAAGCATACAGACTCCAAATAAAATTCCCAGGGCAATCCCCGTGTCATGGGCCTCCAAAGTAGCCTTATCTCCTGTAAATGTTTCTCTCTTTGATGGCTTCCTTTCTTATTCCTCACTTTATTCCTAGACTGAACATCATAACATTGTTTTAAAAGGCCTTTTTTTAATGTAGAAAGAAATCCAAGTCTAGAGGAGCTCAGTGCTTGTCCTGGACTCTTCCATTGTTTGTGTGAGGCACAGACACCTCCTATTTTTTTTACAAAGAGGAATCACCATATCTGGTCTGCTTTCCACCCACCCTCAGTTTAAGCTAGAGCAGGATGAAGAGTCATCTCAACATTCTGCTGCTGAGAGCAAATGTAATTCATGAATCACTTACTAACTTCACATAGTCCCCTCTCTACACTACTAGCAAAATTCATTTTCTTTTCAAAGTCAACTCCAAGAAGAACAGTGCCTTGCGCAACTACAGGACATCACCAGAGAGCAGCAGAATGGTGAGTGGAAGGGGAATCAGCTTGGCAGAAGTTTCAGCAGAGTAAGTTCTAGGATCTCTGAATCTACAACTTAACCTCAGATATCAGATCAGAGATCAGATAAGCTCTGATGTTCCTCCCTTAGTATTTGATCTGGCTTAAGACAACACAAATATCTTCTGTTATGGTTTGAGTCTGAATGTCCCCCCAAAGCCTCATGCAGTCACAGGCTTAGGCTTCTACAGTTTGTGAATGACTCATGGTTCAATGCTGGGATATGGGAATGAGTGCTACACCCAAGTGAGTGTGGCCTACATACAATATGAGAGACAGAAAGAGTCTTCTCTCCATGCTCCTCCCCCTTTGCTCCTTTCGCTCTTATTGCTTTCAGCTCAAATTAACAGCTGCCTCTCAGTCATGCCACCCTGTCTTGGAATCAGCTGAAAATGAACTGAAACATTCAAAAACAGCAAGCTAAATAAATGATTCATTATTTTATTTTAGGCATCAGGTATTTTGCCTCAACAATGAGAGACAAGTAACTAAAACATCTTCTTCAACTTCTTAAACATTACAGACTCTCTTATCTCTTTGTTAGAAGAAATAAGCTTTTTAAAAAAAATATTTTCAATCATCTGTTTTTTGTTGTTTGAAATGATTATTTTTGTTGCCTTTTTTCCTTCTTGTTGTTATTCTTTAATTTTCTTTTTCCTGAGAGAATACTACAATGAGTTAAACAAATTGCAGTTTGAAAGGAAACAACCAACAAAGTGAAGAGACAATCTATAGAGTTGGAAAAACTATTTTGCCACACAGTCCATGGATAGAGGACTGATATCTAGGATATATAAAGAACTAAAAAAGATGGACTCCCCAAAATAAAATACCAAATCAAAAATGGACAATTAGATGCAGAAGCATTTCTCAGAAGAACAAATGGACAATAATACATGAAAAAATGTTCAGCATCATTAGCCATAGAAAAAAATGCAAATTAAAACAACACTGAGATACCATTTAACTAAGAAAGAATGGCTATTATTAAGAAATCAAACAAATGCTGGTGATAACAAATGATAACAAATGCTCATGAGGCTTCTGGAGAGGGAGAAATAATCTTCCAACATTGCTAGTGAGAATGTGAACTAGAACAACCACTGCAGAGATAAGTAGGAAGATTCCTCACAAAACTAAAATTAGAGACTCCAGTTGTGACTCTGCTGTTTCCCTCCTATATACCTTCCTGAAAGAATTAAACACATCATATTTTTGAATACCCATGTTCGTGGCAACACAACTCAATAACTAAGTCATGTAAGTGGTCTTTAGGTCTGTAAGCAGATGAATAAATAAAGAAAATGCGGCACTTAGACACAATAGAGTACTACTGTGCCACAAAGAAGAATACATTTGAATCATTTGGATGGAAATGAAAGAAAATAGAAAACAAGGAGATAGATCTTTTGTAAATGAAAAGTGGACAAAGAGATGGAAAGTTGGTATCTCAGTTGCTTTTCTCACTGCTGGGAAAAAGCACCCAATACTCAAAGTTAGAGAGGAAACATTTTCTTTAGCTCACGGCTTGTAGAAGCTCCAGCCCATAGTCAACTGACTCCAAAGCAGGGTGGCACAGTGGCGGGTTATCACAGAGGAGAAACAGTCCCACCAGCAGCCTCAGCCAGCTTTCCTTCTGTCCCTTTATACAAGCCTATTGATTTGTGCCACCCACACCCAGGGTGGGGCTTCCATTAGCTACACCTTTCATCCAATATCACACTCAGTCCACACTCACACATTCTAAATCCAGCCACCTCTGAAAAGCCCCACCTATGACTGAATGCAGCTTTGGGGGGACATCTAGATACAAAACACAACATTCAACACTCCCAAAGGATTTGTGTGTACCCTTTATGCAAAAGACATTAAGTTCATCTCTAAGAAACTGTTACCAAAGTCCTAACAGTTTCAGCATTGGTGAAAGGTCCAAGTCCAATCTCTTCTGATATTTAAGGCAAACTCTTAGCTTAAAGCCTCTGTGTAAATGAAAAGAAAGTTAAACAATTCCAACAAGGATGCAAACTAAACATTTCCCTTCCAAAAGATACAAAGACAGGATATAAAACAATAGGATCAAGTCTAAAATCCATCAGGGCAAACATTAAGTCCCAAAGTTCCATGTCCAGTGTCCAGTACAATCTGCAGCAAGATGTGAACTCTGGGTCACTGTGCAGATCTTGTGGCTTCTTTCTTTGGTTGGCTTTGATCCTCTTTGCAGTTTTCCTCAGACAATCCCCATTCCTGGCTCCTCCAACATTCTGGGGTCTCTAATGCACCTTCATCTTCACACTCACTGCTTCATACTCTGTCCTCTCAGGGGCACATTTCCTGACACTCAAGCCTTCTTCTGAAATCTGGGTGGAAGCCTTCATGGCTCCACAACTCTTGCATTCTGCATGTACCTAAACCAGTGCCATGTGGATAGATGATGCCTAGGTTTGCCACCAGCTGGATCAGTATCCAAGATTCTGTCTCTCTTGGATGTACAGTTTCAGTGCCCAGTCTACTGAGTACTGTGAACCCAATCCCAAGAAATAAATTGTCTGAGCCACCAACATTCTAGAACATGGTGCCCTAGGGCTCTCTTCTCAAAGAAAAGTCTTTTGCCTTTGCAGTTTTGAGTCTGCAGAGGGAAGAGTTCTGCTTGTTCTTGTGATGTACTCAGGCAATTTTTCTATTGTCCTCTTCCAAAATACTTGACTTTTTATTGCTAATCTTTTCAGCAACAAAGTTCTCCTTTGTTCCATATTTGCAGACTGCAACTTTACTGGTGCTTCCTTTCTAGCTAACATCAAAACATTTAAAGTCATTCTGCTTGGGTCTTTTCTCCTGATTCTCAATTTAGATCTGGTTAAAAGCCCCAAACAGTAACTATGGTACCTACTCAACATTAGACTGCCTTGAAATTTATTCTGCCAGATCAATTATTCTACCACTCTTAATCTCAGTCTCAGGCAAAGTCTCTGGACCATGAACAAAATGTGTACAAACTTTCTGCCATAGCACAAGAAAAATTATCTGGAGTCCAACAACCAATGCAGTCCTTTTTCTAACTAAAACTTGAGACTTGTCTTTCTATTCGCATTCTTATCTTCTGAGGTCTGACTGAAATCTTCCATCAAGTTCAGCTTATAGCATTCCAGGGCTGCTTCTTCAACCAGCATTTCCAAACCTTTCCAAATTCTTCCTCCAGGCCAGTTCCAAAGACTTCTGAACCACATGGCCAGGTACAGTCATAGCAATGACACCACTTCTCTGGTACCAAAATCTATCTTCAATAAATCCCTTCAACTATATGCAGAAAACTATGCTGATCCAATTTAATGTTTTATTCAAATTTACAGAGTCAGTTAACTATCACAATCAGGAAGGGAAGGGAGAGGGAGGGGAGTGAGATAAAAAAGAAGATGTTTTACACACATTTACCAACTCCCATGATGAACATAATCATTATGTACTGCAAACATGTATTAGTAGAAATGTTGAAAGTGAAAAACAGTGAGAGACTGAGGATACAGTCCCAAAAAGACTCTCAATCTGCCACAAGTTCCAAGGGCACCCTCACCTCAGACCAATTGGCTACATAGACAACAGTGTCATCAGGGTCTTCAAGGTAATAGATGTAATACAGAACACATAATTTATAGGATTATTTTATAAAATTCACCCAAAGAGTCAAATGCAGAAGAGTACAGGAGATCTACCCACATGGTTGAGACTCAAAACATCCAGCTGAGAACATGAATCCAACTGAAGACCCAGAGTTTGTGGCAATGTCCTTTACAAGTCCAAATGGAGACCTAGAATCTACAACAATGTCCCATTCAAGTCTATATCAAGGATCTGCACTGGGAAGGCCCAAAGGTCAGTGATGGAAGCTAGAAAGTCTGTGCAGTGGGATGGAAGATCTGTGCCAGCAGACTGAATGATCTGCACTGGAGCCAAGAAGCAACACACAAGGTAAAGACAAGAGTTCTCCTGGAAAAAACCACAGCCATTCTCAGCAATGGGGAGGATCTGAACTCCTCCAGTGATAACAGCCAAGTTTGTCAGAAAAGACAACATTACAAGCTTCTTCAGGAGAATCAGCACCACCATCTCCCCCTCTAGTTCTGCTTTCTTGATGTTGGCAACTGTCCTCAGGTGAGTTTTTGACCTCCTGAACCATGCTGATTCAGCTAGATGTTACAAGTTGACAGCTAATCCACCCCAGTCCACAACCACTTTCAGGTCTGATGATGTCCTACATAGTTACAGAAGTGAGGAAAGCTTATGATGCCATTGTACTATAGCAAAAAGATACAAATTATGATCAGCCAAAGGAAGAAAAGCATAGTCTGGGAGAGTTCAAATACAAAGTTTCCATCATCTTCAGGTACTTGTAACCCTCTCAACATTAATATGTGACAATTCAAATGCAGTACTGCCAACCAGGGACACTCATCTAAATTCTGGTGTTGAGTTTGGGGGGACTTAACATGTGGGTATGAGGGAATCATTGCCCTCCTGATTAAACTCCATTTCCAACTACACTGCCTTTCTAAGAAATCGGGTTCATCATTACGTAACTCAGAGCTCAAATCCTCCAATCACATATTTTGTCTTTGTGATGTGGAGAGTCCACACTGTGAGTCAACTGATTAGCATGAACTATCATGATCAAGTGTGGTTCCATCACTATTGACAGTAAAGATACTCCTATACCACTCTGGAAATTCCAAGGATTTAAAAATTACCTCTGAGAAGCAGGGACAGAGGGCAAACATCATGTTGAACAAATGTAATACTTTATTACATAAAATTCCCCAAACTATGTCTAGAATATGTTTAAAAGATGCAAGTCACTGACAGCAGATGTGAAGCTCCACCAACTAGGATTTTGATAAATGTCAAACATTTATTGAAATGTAGGAGATAATTCCATTGCTTAGGTAGGAGTCTGGAAAAAATGTTTTGTTTAGGCAAACTATAAACAGGGATTTTCAAGAGAATCAAACCTAGTCCTTTAGCATTGACATCGCAAGTTACTTGGGAGGGGTGAGAGTAGCAAAGAAAGATGTACTGGTAACTTGAAACTTTATGGCTAAAGCTAAGCATGGTGGTACAAATCTGTAATGCCAGCACTTGGGAAGCTGGGGCAGGAGGATTACCATGAGTCCCAGGCCAGCCTGGACTACAGGGTGAATTCTAGTCCTGCCTGGGCTTCATAGCAAGACCCTATCTCAAAAAAAAAAAGGAAGGAAGGAAGGAAGGAAGGAAGGAAGGAAGGAAGGAAGGAAGGAACTGCCTGCCTACTGGCTGGAAGTGATATTATTAAACACTAATAAAACTCTTCTAAAATATGCAATAACTCTCTTCTTTTTTCCCTGACCCTCTCCCCTGCAAGCTAAAACAGGTATACCTTGTAAAGAATCAAATTCTTCCTTTTATGGACACTAAGGAAAAATTCTAAATGCACTTCGTGAGGTCTTAGAAAGTGCTCTTTCACAGCCTTGCCTGTTCCCAGGCTCGGCTGAGGTTCCCTGGACTATTCATTAGTGACCTCTCCTCTATGGCCTTCCTTGGTCTGACGGTTCCACAGAAGGGAAGTGAAAATTCTTACCATGACAAATGCTCAGATTCGACTTACAATGTTTCTGTGAAGAAATGCAGCAGTTCTGAGAAATGTTACTCTAAAGATTTCAAAGAATGTATTTTTTGGTATGTTTGTTTTTTAAGACAAGTAATGATTCCTCAACCCTCTTTTCCAAGATTTGTGTCCTTTCTTTGAGTTTTCTGAAATGTCAGCTCAACTGAAATAATAGGATGTGACTAGAGCTCTGCACAGAAGAATAGGGAATTTCTCAGGAAAAGAAGATATGGCCCCCAAATTCAGGGCGTTTATACTCAAGAAATAATACTACATATTTAAGTCCTTTCAATAAGAAAATTATGCAACATTTATACCAGTACTAAAAAGGTAAATTATGAAATGAGTACCCAAGGTAAAGAAAAATCAAGGCTCTAGTGAATCTGAAGAAAGGCTTCTTGAAAAATGTGTAATTTAAATTTAATTAATGCTTTGAGAAACTCTAGAAATTGTAGCTCACACAAGATCGGGGAGGGAGAGACATTCTAAGAGAGGCAGCACAGGGAAAGGTGGACAGGAACATGCAGAAGAATGGCCTGATAGACGGTGCCATACTGGCCTGGGTTATGCTACTCTAATGAACTACCTGAGAGTGGTGAGCTAAGAAAGATAAGAGGTGAATTTTTGCCCATGGTTCAGGAGTCGTGAGGTTGAAGGGCTGCTTCAGCCCTTGTTGCTAACAATGTAGGGCGCTCTCTCTCTCTCTCTCTCTCTCTCTGTGTGTGTGTGTGTGTGCGTGCATGTGTGTGTCTCTCTCTTCTTATAAAGCCACCAAGATTCAATCGCAGCATAATTATATTATCTAAACCTAATCACTTTACAAAGGCCCCACTCTGAATACCAAAGTGAGATTAAGTTTCTACTTCCTTTATATAGTACATCACAAATTGAGCCTTGAGGGACACTGGAACCATATCTAAACCACAGCATCACCCATGCCCCTGAGAACACTGAAGTTCGTAGGTTTTAATACTATTCAGACTAAACATAGAGAACAATAGAGAACAAGGGTTTTTTGTTTGTTTGTTTGTTGTTGTTGTTTCTTTTTTTGTCTTTTTGTAGCTGGTTGTCTTCTAAAATGGATCTGAAAATTTACATGGTAGGAAAACAATGAGCAAACATTACAATATGAACTTCAACTATAGCCTCCATTTTATTATGAAAAGAATGTATTTCTTAAAGAAACAATATTTTTTAGCTATGTGTTTGTTGGTTCAGAAGACACTTTTCTGACCCCAAGTTTCTGCTATGATATATACCACTGGGTGAAACTCAAACACATAAACAGGTATTCACGAGGCAAACCACATATGAAGAAAAACAACTAACAGAGAGAATTCATTTTTAACAAATGTTCTTCAAAGTTCCAGCCAAATTGGGTACAGGCCAATAATTCAAACTAACAGTATTTTAATGTCACCAGTCTTCAAGGGCTGGAGAATGGGCTAGGTGACAGAAAAGGCATTCAACACAGTTCCAACCTAACCAGATGTGTTTTTTCAAAAATAAATCCAATGTTCAAGTGTGATATGCAGAAGATAAGGCTCAATAAGAAAAGCGAAAAATAAAATTAGGAATCATAAGCATAAATACGGTTTCTCCAAAGAGAGGAAAAGCAAACTTGGGCTGTGTTAAAATGCAAGTCAATGTCTACAGGAAGGGAACGAATTATTTTTCAATCTATTCTGCTCAGACTATACCCTTTAAATAAGATTGTAGAGATACAGATTTGAGTACCAAGACAACACATGAGACTCAGCCTGAACACGCTCTTCTTAGGGAAAAAAGGTATAGATCATTTGACTTCAATATCTGAAAGTCTTTATTAATCAGAAGGAATTACATGGCTTCTCTCCTGTTCTGTTTCCAAGTTTTCCAAAACAAAAATCAGAACATATCAGTTGACAGAGCTTCTGTGCCACTTTCAAGAATGTGACTATTAACTTTGATGTCAACTCAGTTGGATTAAAAAATGCACAAAGAATTAGCAAAACACACTTTTCAAAGTGTCTATGTGCATTGTAAAGTCATGGCCTTGGGTTCTACATGCGGCTTCTGTCCACTTCCTCATCCCACTTGACTCTCCTCCTACATCTTCAGAAGACCATGACCTATCCAGGTTTGCTCTACCACGCTCTTCTAACATGATGCTTCTGCTCTGGAGCCAGCCCACCATGGACTGAATCCCTTGAAATGGTGAGTTGAATTCAACTTCTCCTTTATATTGTGAGTGTCAAGTATTGTGGCCCAGCAAACAGGAATGTTATTAATACAGAGTGTAAGAGGCAGCCTGAAATATGCATTTTAAATACTGGAAGTTGGAAATTTCTAGGACTGAGATAGTTTATAAGATGGTAAATATAGAAATCAGATATTATGTTCTAGAAAATCTGGGACTCAGATTCACAGAAAAAGAATTATAATAAAAGAGTTGGAATTCTAAGGTGATAAATTCAAGCTTAATATGAGGGAAAATATTCTAACAGAGTTTTACAAAGGCAAATGCACTGGCTCAGGGAGAAAACATTTTTAGAAAAAGCATTTACTGTGAAAGTGCTGTAATAATCATCATCCTATCCTCTAGTAACTCAGTGTCTAGAATAGAAGGTGAGCAAGACAATAGGCAACTATAATAGCCAGAGTTTAAAAATTGTATAATAGATACAATAAAAATGTATAATGGGGCCCTGGGAAGTGGACAGTGAGGAGAATGACATTTGAATTTAATCTTGAATTTGGTTACAAATAAAAACAATCAATTAGACTAAAGTCACCCAAGAATCATAGATCAAATCAAGAGGATATAGACATAGTGCAGGGGCATAGGTCAGTGACCCAAGCTAGGGCAGAGGTAGAGGAAAAAAGAATAATGGATGAATTTAAGAATTTAAAATTAAGGATGAAAATAAACCAGACTTGGATTGGTGGATGAGTAAAAATGGTGTCAATGATGGCTGAGCTTCTCTGAAAGGTGGTAATTCCATCCAGTCATAGGGAAAAAACCCAGCATTTTTGCTAAAGGCAAGTTTAATACTGGAAAGTTTGAATTTGAAGAATATAAAGAGTATCCACATGTAGATGTCAAGTACACAACTGGATAAACAAATCTAGAGTCCAAATCCAGAAAAGAAATGAGACAAAGTTAAAAATATCTCCTAGACTGTAAATCAGAAAGACATAGCCATGACAACTAAGAGACCTAACTAAGAAGCCCAACACCCAAAACTAGGACTTCAGAGTAAAGTAATCAGAGAAAATATGAAAGGAAACTATCAAAGAAAAAATATAAGGATATTTCTGAAGGAAATGACTTTCCAAATTGAAAAACTCAAAGGTGTGATATAATGATGAAAAACTCCTGTGGATAAAGAAATTCTAAGAAGAAAAAATAAATGACATAAAGAACTGGAAATAAGAATAGCAACATTTTTAACAGCAACATTATAAATTAGAAGTCAATGAGACAGATTTTTTAAATCACCAGAGAAAATAATACAACTTATAATTCTATATCTAGCCAAATTATGAATCAAGAGTGAAGGTAGACCTACTTTATATGCAAAGGCTCAAATCATGTGCTTCTGTACATGCTTTCTCAGGAAACTTCTGGAGGATAAACTCTCACAGAACAAATGTTATTAAAAAAAAAGAAGAAGAGGAAAAGAAGGAAAAAGAAGAGGATGAGAAGGGGAAGAAGGGGGAGCAGGACAGGGAGGAGGAAGAAGAGGAGAAAAGAGATGTAGGAATCATATAACAGAAAAATCAAGACAAACAGAAGACTTGAGCCTCTTGTACAGGAAGAAAGTTAAGCCCCTTGACAAGAGCTGAACAGTCATTTTACAGGACAACAATCCCGACTAAAACACAAGAATAAAAGCCTTTGAGAGGGAGTTTTCCAGAAGAAAATAAAAGTGATAGATCTGATGGCAGGTTTATAATGTTGAAGATTGGATTGTGAATCATGTTTACAGAGTAATTGAAGAATAGAGGAAAACGTGGCAAGAGATTGCAAGAAAGATAAGTTAAAAATTATTTTTTAAAAACAACAGCAAGAACAACTTCAGAAAAAAACAGAAGTTGAACAAGAAAGACATTCGTGACACGTTCTGAGCTCAGCTTTGAACAGTACTAACAGAGTTATTAATTTAGAAAATAATGAGTATGAAGGCCACCAAGTGCATGCTAAAACTTTACTGAGAAATACAGAGGGATGAAGTGAATATAAATGCTGGCTGATTATATCAGAAATCTATTTCTGTGTAACAGACCACTCCGAAGCTTAGTTAAAACTACTGCAATCCTCTGTACACATAGTTTAGCAGTTTGAGCAGGACACAGGTGGGCAGTTCTTTGCTTACCTGTCTGCTACTATCTAGAGGACTCAGCCAGGCCAGGCTACCTAGGACAGCCTTAGCTTGTACTTAGGGACTGACACCAACTGCAGCTGGCAGGCCCAAGGGCCTCAGCTAGGACATAGCTGCTCTTTAGTTCCATGTGGCTCATTCACGTGACAGCCTTGAGGCAGTGATCCCAGAGGGCAAGAACAAAGTCTTCTCAAAATCAAGGTTTGGAAGTTCTAACAACATCACTGCCAGAACATTCTGTGGATCCAAGGAGATCATACAGCCAGCTCAGAGGCAAAGGGGAGAGTATAAACCCTACCTCTTGAGAGGAGGCAATATTAAGGCATTTTGGGAAGGGCTGTGCATGCAGGGAAAACAGCGTTTGTTGGGGCCATATTTTTAAGTGCTCAACTGTAGTGATATATACAAAGTAAGACTCCTGTATAGTGAGAAATCAGTATAGTATCACACGTGAAAAAAAATCATTACATCAATACATAAATCAGAAAAAATGGAAAACAGAACAAATATCTGAACAGTTTAAAGTGGCTGACCTTCAAGAAGAGAGAATAGAGAAGAAGAGAGAGAGAGGCAACAGGAGTGACGGCTATTTTTTGTTATAAGTCACATAATACTGTCCAACACTTAAAACTGTGAATATGTGATTATTTTGAAAAGTAGAAAGTTTTAAAAATTTTTGGTTGCACTAGCAATTCCACTGATAGGTAAATAGTCAAAGAAACTGAAAGCAGGGACTGAAACACACACTACCTTATTTATACCAGTATCATTCACAATAGACAAAGACAGAAGCAACCCAAATGTTCACCAACAGATAACTGGATAAATAAAATGTGGTATACAACACATACAGTGGAATATTACACTATCTTTGAAAAGAAAGAAATTTGAGGAAGAAGTCAAGAAGGTCGATCAGTGAGCAACAAAATACAAAGCTTCCTGGAAGAAACAACTCATATGCCAGAATAAAACATCCTGGAGAGATCCAGACAGAGGGAGATGGATCCTCTTGACTTGACACAGGAAGAAATTAAAACATAAAAAAGCTCATCAAACACATCGGGACTACAACTGGAACAGCTAAAAATTATGGGACACAGCATTTTCACTGTGACCTGCCAAGTTTGTGCTGACCTGAACTTGCACCAGGTTGAATCTGTGCCAGCAGGCAGAGCTGCCCAAACGCATTCCCGACACCACTCACAGGAGCCACAGCCATGCTGAAGTCGGGGGTTGGTGAGCCCAACCAAGAGCAGAGCCGGCGAAGGGACCTTCATTAATCCACAGTCAGTGCTGGGAATGAGATCCCCCCCCTCCACGGGAAGGGTGTGACCAAATGGGAGATACGTTGGAATCGGGCAGGAGGAGCCTGAACTGAGAGCGACAGTGACTTCAGTTGGTTGTTCCCTCCTAAGAGCAGATTCCTGGGATTTGCTTGGACTGGGCTGTGCCCCTGGCCAGGACCCAATGAGCCATCCCTAATTGATTCCCTGTGCCTAGCACATACTAACCTGGTGAAGGCCCCTGAAGTTTGGCTGCCCAGTGGGGAGGGGCAGGCATAAGCAACCCCTGCTTACATCTTAGTGACAAGAACAAGCAGGAGAGGGCAGAAGTCCCTCACCAGTGTGCATTGGAGAAACCATGACCGACAGGGAAGGGGGCTGGGACCTGCACTGTACACCTGTGTGGAGGAAGCCAGTGCCATGACAGGAGAGACAGGCAAGAGGAGGCCCCCAGCCCAGAAACCTTAGAGCACTGATCCAGGAAAGGGAAAACAAGGGAGACTGAGGGCGGCAAACATGCAACAGCAGGCATGGCTTCAATGGACATTAACAGATATCTTCAGGACCTTGTAGATGAGCTAAAAACTGAAATATTAAATCAGGAAAAGCAAGATATGAGTAGAGTAATAAAAGAAATGCTCTCAGGAAGCATCTCTCAGGAAGATACAGATGGAAGAA